>CM076582.1:328482317-328876906 GCA_034641835.2 Pinus albicaulis
ATGTATAATAAATATTTTAAATTAATTACAAATACGTCAGCTGCACACGGAGCTTACAAACAGTTTATGTTAAATGATTTTTTAATGTATTAGACTAAGGCTAGCAAGAACTGGGATGATTAAATTATGATGTCATTACAAAAATACCTTCTTTCTTTACATGATAGCGTATGTAATATTTAGATTCCCTCAGGTAACTGTAGTTTAGGACAGTTGCAAACAATTAGGCATTCCGACGCCCTCAAGTGTTCAACACCTACCAGCTCTTCTAAATCAGAGCACCACCAAACATCTAGTATTCAAAGCTTTGTGAGATGGGCCAATCCCCTTACGCTCCTCAGCTTCTCACATCGAGATGCCTCAAGCTCTTCCAAAGATACTAATGTTTCAAGACTAGGCAACTGCTCCAATTTTTCACATTTTTTAAGCTTCAGCTCTTGAAGTTTTGAAAGAGGACTTAGCCATTCTATTTTTCTCAAATTAGGACAGTCAACCAATTCCAAATCTATCAGTGCATCTGGTAGTCTTCCAACCTCCACCAGAGCATCACAACTGGTGATATTAAGATATTTAAGGCTGGGGCAAATACTTTCTACTTCTCCTTCAAGCATTTTAAATGACAGTTGGCATAATGAAGTACAGTTGTATATCATCAACTCGATCAGCTGATTCAACCGTCCAAGGGAATCCGGCAAACCTTTCAATTTCCCGCAGTTCCATAGCTGTAACATTTTCAAGTTCCTTAGCTCTCCAATGTCACTTGGCAATTCTGTCAAGTTTTCCAAGTTAGTGAGGTCTAAAATTTCCAGGGACCATTGATGTGCAAGCTGGGAAGGCAATACCTCAATACCGCTACAACAGTTAAGATTTATGTGCTTAAGTGTGCAGATGTTTCCAAGGGCATCCATCGACATGGTTAAAGCACTGCAATAATATAAATCAAGATATTCAAGTCTTGTTAGATTCCCGAAGGAATTCGGAAGACTCTTCAAGTTAGTGCACGCTGACAGGTCGATGTGTTTCAGGTTTGTTAGATTCCCAAATGAATCTGGCAGAGAACACATCCAATGTGATGCCATCTTCAAGTGTTTTAACAAAAGCAGTTCACAAAATTCTTCGGGTAACTTTTCTGACATTTCCTCGCAAGGTGTATTATTACATATCACAATCCGTTCCAGGTTCTTCAACAGCCCAATGGACTTTGGAATAACAGATAGGGGAGCTTCAATCGTTAATTCCCTCAACTGCAAAGGTGCCTACAAAAATGTTCAATTATTCTAAAGATAGAGAAGATTGTCATCTACAAGACCCTTGGATTTGATCCAGTAATATATTCAGGCACTTGAAAATAAATAAAACCCTTCCGAATTCATTGGAGACCCTCCGGCGCCGTATTATAATAGAAAATAAATATACTCACTTGAATTCAACGAATATCTATTTACCTGCGATTCTTCATGCCACAACGATTGCGACCTCCAGCCACTGCTGCTGCCTAACAGTTCTAATACTCTTAACTTTGTCAATGGAAACAAAGAACGCAGGCGAGAGTAGGTGCGCATGTCCGTGCGAAGCCATATGAGATTCGGTGACTGCACTACATTCATAATACTTTCTAGGAGACCATCTGCCCAGTAGCCGCAGTTAATATCAAGAAGTTGCAAGTTCCTAATTTTGCAGCCTGAAAATGATGGAACTTCATCCATACACATGCTGATTCCCTGCACTTCGGTTACTACCTGTTCATTATTGAAAAGCATTGAAATATGAAAAAGTTGTACCAAGGTTTTAATGGATAATCTATAGCAGATAGAATGATTGACTACTTACAGATGATTGCTGTAACAAATCAAAGTCCTCTGACCGCCAAATCCGACGCGGCAATCTTGGATCGTTGGAAAGATTTCTTCCCAGATCTCTCACGTGATCGTGCATTCTTATCCCAACTTCAATCTCACAGTAAGAAAAACCCAAATGGTACTTGATATCTTCGAGCTCCACGAGATTCTTATTTAGTAGACTTCGAAACCCCAGCGAGCCTTTCAAGCCACATCCGTCCCAAAACTTTATTGCCATATTCCTTCTTGTTTCTATAAAAAAGCATGCAATGTCTATGAATATTATTTTTTCGTCCATCTGAAGTGTATCGTAACTTACTTGAAGACTCTTTTGTATGTCATCTAGGAGTATTTGTTCAAGTCTTTCCAAATGGTCTTCCCAAAAAGACTTGTCATCATTTCCATAAAGAAGAGCTCCGAACACTTTCAAAGACAAAGTAGTCTATTGCAGGCCTTTAAATACTTATCCACTAGATATTCAAATCCTGGGGGTGGATGGAGTTGGGTGAAGGCATGCAAGCAGAAGATTTCTTGGGAATGTTGTGGATTAAGGCTGTTTAACTTATAAATCGATGACTCTTCCACTCTTGACCTTGTGAGAACATCTCTGTCTCGAGATGTAATCAATATTAAACTGCTAGAGTGAATAACATCTCGAATTGGCCTAAGAAGTGCATCTAATTGATTAACATGATCTACATCATCTAAAATTACCAACGCCTGAACCAACCCCTTCAAAGATGAGAGACGGGTTTTAAGCAGTTCTATTCCTTCACTCACACATTCTATTATTTCATTTCTTTGAGTCAAGCACTCAAGAATTTTTTTCTGCAGTGATTCTAAAGAGGCTTTGCGTGCATTCTCCCTTATATCAAATAAGAAGCAAGATCTACTGTATTCAGACTTCTTCCTATTGAATATTTCTTTAACTAAAGTTGTCTTTCCAATACCACCCATGCCTACGATCCCGATGACCCGGGCTCTGTCACTCTGCTGCCGCTACACCAATAACACTTTATCTTCAAAATCTTCAATCTTTTCATCCAAACTGGTGGGATGTTCTGCAACATCCAATCGGCAGGTTCCTCTCAGCTTTTGCGACACAGAATCAACGACCGCATCGACTAGCTCTCCCTCATCCCTACTTAATCATAAGAAAATATAAAAACTAATAGTTAGAAAATAAATAGAACTGTAGGTAAAGGGATCTTACATATTGAATCCAGAGAGGGTAAGTTCAACTTCTCACCCGCTAAACTTGTCCAGCTCTAGCCCACTTATTCCTCCAACAGTAGAGAGAGCAGCCCTCCAATTTTCAATGGTGGCAGAGTCGTAACGCAGTTGAGAGTCATGAGTTCTCTTCTTTTCGAGGTTACGTAGGGCTTGAGCATAGACTCCTTCGCCTTGTGTCAGTCTAAGCTCGCTGGGCTGGATATTGTAAAATACAGGTATAATGGACTTTCCCGACTCCACCATGTGGTGGAGCTCATCGAGACACCATTTAGATTGTGCATATCGGGGCGAGAAGATGGCCACATGGACAGAAGCGGTTTTAATAGCATCTTGTATTTGAGAAGTTAAATCATCTCCTACTTGCATTTCTTGCTTGTCCCAAAAGACTCGGACTCCATGTAAAACCAGGCGACGGTAAAGATAGCTGGCTAGGGTATTTTTTGTATCTGGGCCACGATGGTTGAGGAAGACCTCATAACAAGACTTGGTGGGGAGATTGATAGCAGTGGAGGTGGAGGCCATTTCCAACTGGAATGTATAGAATGAAACAGGCACTAATGGGTCAAAGGGATGCAAATTGCCAGGGATTATGTGAGTTTAGGAATTTCAGAAGCGCAGAGAAACTTTCTAAAGATTGTAAGGAAAAATATTGTAGTTCAGAAATAGATGGATAGAAGTTAAAGCCTTCACCCCTAGTTTATGTGCATTCTGCAAATTGTATGAAAAGGCTACTTCACCCCTAGTTTATGTGCATTCTGCAAATCGTATGAAAAGGCTATACATGAAAAGGCTATACCTTCAAAGGAATAAAAGCTGAACCACTGCTATGAGGTAAATTCCATGGTTATCTTCGATTCCATCTGGACTGGAAGTTGCATAGAATGAAAGGACTGTAACGTAATGGTCTTGGTCGGCCGTTTTGTGGGAGGTGGGGGAGACCACCCATTTTCCTATCCACTTGGCCAATTGTAAACTAGTGGTCTTGGTGGGCTATTGCAAAATGGAATGTCTATGGGATGAACCCACTTTTCTATGGACTTGACACGTATTCAAAGACGGTGTCTCTTCTAAGAGATTTCACATGGAGTCCAAAGGGATAGAGAGTCTGAAGTTTCGACCTCAATTATGTCGACCAACAAAAATAAATGTCCTATCAAGACCAAAAGATTGTCCACTTTCGCTAATTTGAGCCATGTTTACAACAATATCTTATTGGATTTTGTAAAATATAATTTTTATTTTGAAAAATAAATTTAAATTTCATATGATTTTTATATTTTGATGGGTTTTAGTTAATAATGAAAATTATATAGATATATTAATGACATCTATCTCTAGTCATGAGAGTGTTGTAACTGAATTCTGGATTGGTTCTCAAGAGGGTTCGACCACTGCAATCTAGGGTTTTTTCGGAGCATAGTCTAAGCTCTGTTGCTAACACTGGCAGGGAGCAGTGCCTTGCTCCAAGATTTGCGGCAAAGAGGGCTAGCCTTGGCCCAACGAATGGGAAGGTAGGGGGCCCCTACCTTCAAACAGGTCACGATTGACAAGGGTAAACGCCCGATGGAGGGGGTAAGAATCGTAGGCTCTGAGTCTGCAGTGAATAAGACAAAGGAGGACGGCAATACCATGGCAAACCAACCCCCCAACCAGCCAAAAATTATCACAAGGGTACAGGAGCAACTTAAATCGCATCCCACTTAGGATACGATTCCTCCATAAGAGGAAGCATAAACCTAGAAAAATGAAGCAAATGGTAACCCTGACCTAAGCAAATCTGCTTCGAAAGGGTTAGCTGACGATGAGGTCCAACAGAAAAACCAGGGCAGATGCAAGCCAAAGACAAAGGAAAGTCTTAGGGTGATCATTAACGACTCGTATCTACAGGCCTACAGGGATCACATGACCATTCATGCAGTGATCTGCAAATTCATGGGCTTTTGGCCCAATGAAAAATCCCTTTGTCAATGGATCAAGCAAGTCTGGAAGCCACGGGGGGATGTGCAGTTACACCTGGGAGCCAAGGGTTTCTTCACGGTGGTTTTTGCGAATCTGGAAGACAAGGACCAGATCTTTGAGGGAGGACCTTATTTCTATGCCTCAGCTGGTCTCTATATGAGGCCCTGGAAACCCAACTTCGCCCCGAAGCAGGAGACATTCACACAGGTCCTTGTATGGATTCGTTTGTTTTCCCTGCCAATTGACTATTGGAGACCAGCGGCACTGGAGCAGATAGGCAACACACTGGGAACCTTTGTTCGAGCTTCTGAAGCCACTATCCAAAAAAGGAACACTTCCTATGCTCGGATTTGTGTTGAAATGGATGTATCTGGGGCTTTGCATGAGGGTTTGTGGCTGGAATATAGGGATGAGGTCTATTTTCAAACTATAGATTATGAGAAAATACCCTTCAGGTGCCAAAAATGCCATGAACATGGCCATTTGATTCGGGAGTGCCCTCAGAACAAAATTATTGAGAAGGCCAAGGAAAAATCCAATCAGGTCTCGGATGGTTTTATCCGACCTACTGGTAAACATCGAGCTAACTGCAGAACCCCACCAAAAGCGAATGACCAGTTCAAGGGAACATTAAACACCTTTGAGGTGCTTGAAGAAGATCCCCAATCGGAAAAGCCAACTCAGATCCCAGCCTCTAAGCAGGAAACCACTGGAATAGCAGAGCAATTTACCCAACCAAGGAAGCCGATCACAACTCATGAACCGATCTTAGAGGCCACCTGCGAGAAAGATGAAGAAGGAGACGAGGAAATGGCCCTAAGTGAAATTGGTACAGAGGATCAGGAATTAGGGGACATCCTTGAAAAAGAAGGGCTAGATTTCAACTCCATAGTTGAGCAATGGAAACAGAAAGGAATTGACCAAATACCGGAGGAGGAAATTAACAGGGTCAACTACCTCTTCTTCTCAAGACAAGATGCAGTATTAAAAGGTTTGAAACGAAGTTGAGGGGCAACCAAAGGCCTGGGTATTAAGGCACAAATTCTCCACCACACGCAAGCCAGTCTCAAGCACAGAAAGAAAAGGAGCAGATGATCCAACAACGATGCACTTCACGAGCTGGGTCAGATGCTGATTAACTCAAGTAAAATAAAAGCCCTCGAGGCTTTCTCTTTCTCCTCCTAAGCTTGTTTAACTATTAAAGTCCTCTCATGGAATGCAAGAGGGTTGGGCAGCCTAAGAAAACATAGGCTCCTATAAAAGAAAGTTACTCAAGAAAGACCGGACATGGTTTTTCTTCCAGGAAACTAAATGTTCTTGACAAAAGCTAGAAGATCTAGGCAAACGCCTAGGAAAACATATGGAGCACCTGGAAGTTGAAGGAAATGGTACTGGTGGAGGTTTGGCCATTTTTTGGACTCCTGGAACCCTTCATCTCCTCAATGTCGAAGCAACCAAGTCCTTCCTGTCCCTTGAGATGGAAATCTTAGGTGAAAAAGGCACCTTTCTATTCACAAATATATACAATCCTCAGCGAATGGAGGAAAAGTTATTGCTGCTGGAAGATCTCACCAAGTTACATAATAGACATCCCAACTCTAAAGCCATCTATGGGGGGGATTTCAATATGATAACTTCCCTCGAGGAAAAGAAAGGAGGTCTGGGATCACTTAACAGTGATGCAAGGGCCTTCAACTCTTTCATCATATCTGCCAACCTGGTGGATATTCATCCTCGAAATGGCATCTTTACCTAGACCAACAAAAGAGGGGGAGATAGACATATCGCCTCCAGGCTTGATCGCTTTCTAGTCTCCGACGACATTCTTATGGAGGGGGTTACTGTTCATTCTAATATCCTCCCCTCCGAGGGCTCAGATCACTGGCCCATCACGCTGAATGCCTCCATCTTGGGTACACCCAAAAACAGGCATTTCCGCTTTGAAATATTTTGGCTCACTCATGCGGATTTCTCTGCCAATATTAAGAAGTGGTGGAAGGATCCCCTTGATGTCAAAGGAACGAAGATGTTTAGGCTCCAGGCCGGACTAAAATATCTAAAAACCAAGTTGAAAACTTGGAATCGCAAAGTCTTTGGTAACATATTTGAGGACAAACAAAACCTGGAGCAACAAATGGAAGCCATTCACAATCGCTGGATTCAAGAAACCATCTCTTAGGACTCCGTTGATACAGAGAAGGAATTGATGCAAAAATGGAATAAAAGGTGTAGTCAGGAAGAAATTTTATGGAAACAAAAATCTCGCATTCAGTGGCTGAAAGAAGGCGAGAAAAACACAAAATTCTTTCATAGATCTACCATGGATTACAGGTGTAATAATAAGATAACCAAGATTAAGGATGAGCACGGAAATGTCTTCCATTCACACCAAGATATCATCCCCATTCTCAGAAATCATTTCAAACTCATTGCAATAGAACCAAAATCTGACAGGCAGGAGTCTATCAGTGAAGTAACCTTTTCCATCCCTAAGCTCATAACAGAAGAACAAAACAGGGCTTTGGACTGGCCAGTTTCCCTTTTGGAGGTGGAAGAGGCAGTTAAAGAGATGGCCAATGGGAAAGCCCCGGGCCCAGATGGTTTCACCATTGATTTTTTTAAAGCTTGCTGGGATGTGGTCAAGCAGGATATTTGGGAGGTGGTTGAGGATTCCAAACTCTCCTCCTCCATTCTCAAATCCCTAAATTCCACTTTTATTGCTCTCATTCCCAAGGAAGAGGAGGCGTGTACCCCTTTCAAATTTAGGCCCATAGCGCTCTGTAATGTATTGTACAAGATTATATCAAAGGTCATGGCCAATAGATTAAAACCCATACTTCCTTTGATTATCTTTGAAGAGCAGTTAGGCTATGTGGAGGGCAGGCAAATTATGGACAATGTCCTTTTAGCTCACGAAATGATCCACACTCTGCAATCCCAAAGGAAGGTTGGCATGATCATACAACTGGATCTCTCAAAAGATTATGACAAGGTCAGTTGGAGTTATCTAGAAGTTGTGCTCATTGCTTTCAGTTTCAAACCAAGATGGATTGCATGGATCCTAGCTATGGTAAAGTCTCCTAGCTACTCCATTCTAGTAAATGGAGCCCCATCAGAGCCTTTTTTTCCCTCAAGGGGCATTCGGCAGGGGGATCCTATCTCTCCATTCCTCTTTGTTATACTTATGGAAGGTCTCAGTCGAATTATCAGATCAGCCAAGGAAAATAACATCATAAAAGGTCTCCAGCCCCTGGTCAATATCCCAGCAACTACTCATCAACAGTTTGTTGATGACACCATGCTGCATGGCACCCCCACAGTGAAGGAAGCTAAAGGTTTCAAATCTATCTTAAACCTGTTTAGTCTAGCCTTTGGTATGGACCTTAACTTTGATAAATCCTATATTTTCTTCTTTAATACGCACTTATCAATTCAGAAGCATTTAACAGATATTCTAGGTTTCAAAAGATGCAATTTACCTTCCAAATATTTGGGCATACCCCTAACAGACAGGCCACAACAAAGGCTACACTGGGAAAGACTACTATCTAGGCTAGAGGATAGGTGTAATCATTGGACAAATCGAGTCCTCAATTTGACTAGCCAATTGGTTATGACAAAGGCAATCCTCCAAGCGATCCCCCAATACATGCTCTCGATTCTTCCAGCTCCTAAGGGAGTCCTTCAGAAAATAAGGTGCATTCAACGGACCTTTCTCTGGTCTGGTAATTCGGGAAAACCAAAATGGGCGCTGGTGGCGTGGGATCAACTAATGTAGACCTAAGAGCCTAGGAATTCTGGGGTTGCAGGATCCAGGGTCGATCAATAGGGTCTACGGAGTAAAACTCTGGTGGAGATGGCTCTCGGAGCCTCACACTCCTTGGGTGAGAACTTGTAAAGCCAAATATGTAGAGCAATGGAGATATGAGGAGCTCGTTAGAATGACTGAAGCCCCTGCAGGCTCACTGATCTGGAATCTTTCTCGGGCTAACCGAAATATAATACAGGATCACTATTTCTGGGAGCTTCGGAATGGTAATAATTCCTTGTTTTGGGAGGATGCCTCGCAACAGATACCGAAGCTGGAAAGTCCTAACTCTCAACCACTGCAACAATGGTTTCAGGACAATGGTAAGCTGAAGGTCCATCAATACTGGGCAAATAATCATGATCATTAGCATTGGCGGAAATGGAGTCTAATCCCTCTCCCACCGGATGGGCACTTATCGGATCTATTTCACACTCTCAATACCACCTTAAGGAAAAGACTAATACGAGCCACACAGGGGCAGGATATTCTACGATGGGGAAAGCTCAATGGGGGAACCTTTAATCTCAAAGAGGCCCGAACTTACATAGAAAATAGGGACAGTGAGGACAAGGTAACCTGGTTCGCCAATGTGTGGGACAACAACCTTTGGCCTAAGATTAAAACGTTTCTCTGGCTCCTTATGAACCGAAAGATTCTAACTTGGGAAAATCTAGTGAAAAGAGGGTTCACAGGACCATCTCAATGCCCCTTATGTAAGGAGCAGGAGGAGACGATGAACCACTTGCTCAATGACTGTGCCTAGACCGGCAACCTATGGGACTGGATAAAAAGCATATTCAAGCAAACTGACTGAACCAGAAGTTCCATTCACGATACTATTACTAATTGGCGACTGAATTATTCCAACAACAGCATGGTTAATAATTTATGGAGGCTGAGCCTTGGTTTCCTTGTCTGGACGGTTTGGAAAGAAAGGAATAATCGCACATTTCAGAAACAGGGTATTAGGCAGCTCGATGACTTAAAAACTATCATTATGCAGGGTTTGAAAGAAACGGTTCTTACTTGCTGCCAAACCGAGAGAGCCGACTCGTTATCTCCAAATGATATTTGAATCCTGGCGATGTTTGGCATTTCTGGATCGGCAGAGCTCTGTGCGCAGGAAACTCGCCTTCGGCCAACTCCATCTCCTTCAATCTGGCAAGCTCCTTCCCCGGGCTATTGCAAGCTAAAATTTGATGGGGCATCAAGAGGCAACCCTGGTCCTACTGGGCTGGGAGGGGTCTTGCGAGATGAGAAGGTAGAAATTCCACATATCTTTTGCAGGGAATTGGGTGAAGCTACAAATAATGAAGTTGAATTCACCGCTTTGGAGCAAGGGCTTCGAATCCTAATTCGGCTCGGTAAAGGCTTAGCCATAGTAGAGGGTGATTCCTAGCTTGCCATCAGTGCAATAAGGAAATTACAGAATGGGACGAAACCTAGCAAGGCCACGAAGCACTGGTGCCTGGCTGTTGTGACTGATCTAATTGCGGAGCACCTAACATCTCTAAGTAGCATTATTCTTCATGTTGTGCGTAGAAAAGCTAATACGCTAGCCAATCATCTAGCCAACTATGCGGTTAATCACCCAGCGGAAATCCTTGACACGTGCTAGCAGGACTTAACGCAAGATGAGCTTTGGGATCAGTGTGCCATCATATCAAGTAAAGACATCACTGTCGGCTCGATTGCGGAGGACAGTCGGTAGAGTATCAATCATGAATAGCATATGGAGATACCCAATTTGGCTAATTATGTCAAGTGGCACAACCCGGAAATGTCACAGGGAATGTCTTGGAAATGGCAGCCCATCATCTGAAAGGACAGCTGCAGGTACAACCGTTCCTTATGTGGTTAATATGGAGCCTCTGAGCATGTGAAACGATCGCCCTTAAGGAGCGGATCTCTGATCACTGCTCTGGCATCAGTGGTTGGTTCAGACAGCAAGTTACTGAGTATTATGGCATTAAATGGATTTCAACCGGCTTATCATCCCCCCCTATGACCCACTATTCTACTTATTGGGGAACCTACTCTCTCCTTCTCATTCACATCCAAGCTTTAAAGTGTTTATGCTTTAAGTTGAAGCTCGGTTATTTGGTTGTCGGCAAGCTCGTAGCTCTCTTCTATTTGCAATCAATGGCAGATCATAACCTCCGTAGTGTTAAAGCATCGCAAGCCCTCAAGCGAGCCAAGGACTCCTATGAGACCTCTGTCTCCAAGAAAGGAAAGCAGACGATTGTTTTGCTTCAAGAGGAGGTCGATAGGTCTCGAGCCCAGGTGGATGACAATGTTGTCAGCGAGGAGGTAGACTGGCTGGTCGACCCGGGAACGCCATCCACGCGGACCACCCAATATCTACAAACCCAGGTAGTTGCTTAACAAATGAAAACAATACTTGCAAAGGCCATAGAAATGCAGGGAGTGGTTGTCAAGGATACCTTCACTGCAACATCCATGGCCTCTGCCAGGAACACTGTGAGAATGGACAAGCTCGAGATTTCCCTCAATTCTCTAATAGAAGAGCTTCACATGCAAGCAAAAGCCCTGGACAATTTCGTTCACCGCTTCAACCTGTACCTTCGCCACGTCCTCAACGTTTCAATCGAAATCCCAATTGATGACTCTCACACCACCATAATTCATTGCTTCAAGCCGCGGATCCTGCCGAAGGGTGCTGAGGAAGCTAGTCCAAGCGCTACTGGTCAATCTGGTGCTTCTAATCCAATTCTGTGATGCCTGCTTACTCTGTCTGGTTTATCTCCTTTTTGTTAATAGTTTTTAAACAATATGTAAACGACCTTTATTATGGCATTAGTAAGCTCTATTTTGTCAGCGCTTTATCCACCATAGGCAACCCTGTGTGATTGGCCTGGTGGTTGTTTTCTTTGGTATAATCCTTCTATAGGAGCTAGTTTTAGATCTCAATTTTCTATGAGCATGCAGATGAACAGGCCTGGGAACCTCTATGTTTTTCCAAAAGGTCTCACGCCATTTTGTATCTATATGTAACTTCAATTTCTCTATTTAATATATTACTGCTGACTTAAAAAAAAAAAAATGAAAATTATATATGAAGAAAGAAAGTATTTTTAAAGTTTATGAGGCTAAAAATAGTTTATGGGACAAATTGCTTCTTCATCTGGCTCTTGTATTAGGCCTTTTTCTTGTGAAGTTTTATAATAAACGCTCTGATTATCCCAAGAGCTAGTTGCGAGAATACCTATAATTTTCCGTGTTGTCTTTGAAGGCCTCCTATTCTAAAATGAAATGTTTTTTTGTTTCCACTTTTAGGGAAAATACATACTCTTTCCTCCCACATTTCTTTTACTCCTATTTCATAACGGAGTTGATGAGAATTAATCCTTAATTGAGCAATAAGAATTTTAGATCTCCAAGAAATATTGGCCCCTATGTACTCTTTTTGCTAATGATTATGAGTGGGGTTAAACTATTCAATGTAGTACTTCATCTTTCTCCCTAGCTCTTTCTCCCAAGTACATTTGTGGAACTTATCCATAAAAAGAGTTTTTATCTCTTTATTGTTTGTAGGACACATGTTCAAGCAAATACCCTATTTACTAAACCATTTGTTATTTTGCTGCATCCAAGTCTTCTTTCTTTTGCACAATTTATTATTAAACACAACCTTAGGCCATCTACCCTCTTCCATTTGCTCAATTTTTTTCAAATACCTTATGACTCGCACCATAGCAATTGCTTCAATAGGAACAACCCATGTTTCACTTAACAAGATAGCATAAGGAACTACACTTTTAAATTTGAATTTGTTTGTAATCAAACGCCTCTGAATTTTCTCAATTTGTTTCCACTGCATCTCGATTGTGCTGCTCACCCACAGTTCACAACCGTCAAGAATCGCTAGAATCACTAGAAGCCTGAAAAGAGTTAGAGTGGTTTTCCACTCCCACGACTCTGTCTCTCTACTCTTGTTTTGAGGAGCATAAAATGATTTTCAACCCCCCAAATTTCTTTTCTTTCTACAACCATCCCAACTTAAATTTCTGTTGAAATCAATTCCGAGGTATTTGTAGTCTACAACTTCTTCCAGAATGTTGCCTTCAAAGTAGAACTTATGTTGCTTATGCTTTTTTTTTGTTAGAGAAAACCACTACTTTCTTTTTGCTAATATTGACTTGCATCCCCACCCTTCTACAAAAATGCTCAAGAGAACGTAAGTGCTCTTGCAAACCAAAAGCCAATTTAGCAATAAGTATAAAGTCATCTGCATACAAAAGAAACGTACTTGCCCAAATAAATACCGTCACCCCCTTACCAATTTAACCACTCTTCAAACTTATCAATATATAAACCAAAAAAATAAAAAATAAAATAATTTATTATTTTATATTTTTAATAATTTTAGTCAAAATTATCCCATCAATCTTTCATAAAATTGATGAACCCTCAGCAAGTTATATAATGATCTAACTTATACATAAAATCTCCACAAATCCTTGTCGAATTTGAACAAAATTAAGAAAAAAATATTTATTAAAAAGAGGGAAAGTAAAACACACAATAATTAGAATACACGGTCTCTGATCACGTGGAAGGCGTAGCGTCCTTTTTGGCTAAATTATTTGCCTAGCTTTCCTCGTTCGAGGTCCACTCACAACTTTCCAAATTTCCCTTCCATCTGTTAGCAACACGTTGCCATATCCCACAGTGACATTAAATGTTATCTTTCATCTTTGGCACTATATGTGGTATCTAAGGAGTTGTCTTTAGTGCGACTTTTTGAAGTTTCAGGTGCCGAAATCCGGTGAAAAATTTTGAGGTAAAATCTTGGTTTTTGTTATTCAAACTGGTTTTTTGACTCTATATATGGATTCAACACCCTCAAAAACCTCTAGGGCACTTCAAATGTGCAAAGTTAGCAATCAAGCTTCCCTTTTCAATAAATTCCTGCTGGAATTTAGAGAAATTACACCGTAAAAGCCTTCAAAAAGTCGCACTAAAGACTATTCCGATATCTAATTCGAATTCAGATTTAAAAATAAAAATTTGGATAGAAAATTTTAATAATGTAGTTAAGAATTTCTGGAATTTTATGTAAAATGATTAAAAAGCTTGATACTTTGGGTAAATCTTTTATTCATTTTCAAAAATAAAGAAATTTGAGAAAATTTTCAATTAAATATTTAATATATATTTTAAAATTTCAAATATATATATTTCTCTTTATATAATGATTATACATTTTATTTATTTTATTTTCTATATATATATTTAAATAATCTAATAATAATAATAATTAATATAAAATTTTAAAAACACAATTCACGAAAAATAAATCACACTAATTTTTTTTCCAAACCTATGTTTATTTCAAAACATAGATATAAATTTTTTTTAATTTTAAAACAAAATTACATAATATTGTCTTCTCCTAAATACATATTTAAAAAATAAAAAATTATTTATCTAAATCCCTAAAAAAAAAAAAAAAAAAAATATTTAAAAATAATTCACTCATGAATTTTCCCACTTTTTCATACTCGAACTCTTTACTTTCTTTTATTTTGGGCTTTCCGACCTTCCAAACAAGACTGAAATTCAAGAAAAACAAACCCAAAAAGAAAAAATTCATTCCAAATTGATCATTACCGTCTAATTCATTTCCCTCTGCGTGCATATATACCTACACGCAATCCCCGCTATTTACCCTCAGCGTTCTATGGAAATCCTTGTGAGTAAACTCCGAACGATGTATTTTCAATGCTCTGATCCCCTTGATTAACTGGATAACACGTGGCAATGCACCTCACGTCTATGGTGTAAGGGAGTCATTCATGGTTGTAGTAAAATTATGTCACTCTTTTAACACAAGCGGCAATGCAGTGCATTTCCAAGGTCTAAGGGAGCTTTTGTGCACTTTGATTTGTCATATTACATTTTCTATGGTTTTGGATGGTTTAAAGTATTTTCCAATCAATTTGGATTAAAATTGAGCAGGAATTTGTTAAATTATATTCAAAGTTAAATTTTTATAATATGTGCAAAGGTTACCAATTACAATGGTAGTTAGAATGTAAGGCACAACACTTCATCTCTGGAATTGGAATTGTCTTTGTATTTCAAAATAGCTAAATTTATATAAATAGTATTAAGTAACACAATCTCATTAATAAAAGTGTTTATATAAGATAAATGTAATTCAATCACATACGTAATCATATTGGTAAATATAATTGATATATATTTAGACATTAATAGTATGAATTTATATTTGCGGATTTAGGTGACAATTAATGGTAGGTGGACGGTGAGCCTAGCACGTGACACATGGCTCAGCGACATGGTTACATATGGGCTCAAGCCATGGGTATTAATAGCTGCCAACTGCTCTCAACGCTGCAACATTAACTCGCCCAAATGTCGATGTGGCCACCACCCTTTCAAAATGCCTCCGCGCTGCAGCATTCCTCCATCGCCTTCAAGCTGCATTTGCCCCTTTGTGGTCTCAGAGCCGAGCTCTCGAACGCTCATAGGGAGGCGGTGCAGCCTCTTCTGTTGCATTGTTCTCAGCCCTAGTCACCACTTTTCCCACAGCCTCCATTGCAGCCTCAATTTTGCTTATGAGCCTTCGACTCTTCAGCCATCTGCTCTTGCTCTGCCCTCTTTGCCCATCTCCAATGCATCCAACAACTTCATTATGCCCAGGCATCACAGTATGTGCTACCGCCGAGGCAGTGGGCATGGGCGGGTGACCCGTCCTCCTCAGCCCAGTTGCTCGATTCTTCTTCTCCGTCTCCTGCTGATTCCTTTAGTCATTATCCAGCAACTCGCAGTGGCAGAGACTGAGGTCTTAATTCAAGGTGGTCTCACTTTATCACTCCAGTGGGTATCTCGATGTTGCGCCACCGTACTAGTCACTCCTCCTTGCCTTTGCCCCATTTGGAGACGTTGTCATCTCCGTCCACTGCTCACTTCCACTACACCTACACTCTGGAACGCCCTCGCATCACAGCCACAATCTCCATCAGCGTCAAGGAGGAAGCTTCCCTTGCTGCTAGCCATAGCCCCAACAAAAATCCTAGAAAATCCAACATTGACTCGGCGCCTCTTCCATTCTCGCGAAAGTCTGAAGCCCTCCCAGTGATTTAGGGTGCCCCCTCCTCCTCTAGCAGTAAAGGCAAGGGTAGCAGCGGCAGTGATAGTGGCGGTAGCGATAGCAGTGGCAGTGATTGGTCTGGCGATGAAGGTTGCAAAGGCAATGAATGCACCGCCACCACTCCTAAACAGGCCGCGACTCAAACTAAGAATGCAGACGACTCCTATGATGAGTACATGTGCCTAATTGTGGAGGAGCCACCTCCTCCGCACAATGACACCTAGCTTCAACAGGTTTTACTCAGTCCGGTTTTATTTTTTCTGGGTCGCTATGTCTCTGATCTGAAATGTGTGAACAAAATATTTCTTATATAGAGATAGACAGTAGGGGCTTTTACTGGTTATTTCACCTTTACTGGAAAGGATGAAACCAGAAGCTTCTGGCCCTCTTACTGGCTCTGCCTAAAGAAATATAAAGTAAACACTAAATCGATCTGGCAATGAAAGTATTTGTTTATGTTTGCAAAGTATTCATTAACCAAATTTTATGTGTGAATAAGCAAGTTCAAGTATTCTGCAATGGAAGTAATGTGATTTGAAGTGAAACAAATGAGTTTTGATCACTGTATAAGTCTCATTGTGAAAAGTGGACTTATTAAAATTTAATGTTTAATGTAATAAGCTCTGGAAAATGGCAGCAAAAATGTACAGCATAACAGTAAGCATTTGTTTAAGTAGTTCACCCCTCTCTTGGGCTACCTTTGCTGGGTCCAAAGGCCTCCAAATAGGCTTTTCCCTCTTTTATTAATGCTCAAATTAAGTATTACACTGTGAAGAAAGCCTCAAAAGGATAAAATAGCTACAAATTCATAAACAGAGTGCTGGAAACAGTAAAAATTGACTATTCTTTCACCTCAAACTGATGAATATAGTCCAAAATAGCTGATCATTCACCTAGCCTTAGTGGCTCCACAAGAAAATTCGCTGATAAAATCGCTGACAGAGTGCCCTGATGGCTCTGCAACCTATTCCAACAACTCCAGAATGCTTCAATACCCCCAAATAATAAAAAAATTTTGCTTCAAAAGGACTTCCCTAGCCAGAGTTATGACTGAAACAACTTTTGTCCAATTAGAGCTAGGAAAGCTCCACCAAATGTGGAGAGCTGCAGTTAGTCCCGATAAAATTGGAGTCGGCGCTATAATTTTGGCACTCCGCCATAATACCACCAGTTCGTTGAGGGCTAATGGATAAGGGTCTTATCCCTTATGGCGGAACCTCTGGCATAAACTTGAGTTTATCATGGGTTTATTAATGTTTAACCATATGATATAACGGTGCATTGTTGAACTCCGCACCCTCCGCCATATAACGTGACCACGAACCAATGTTTAACCGCCGATGTTTGAAGCCATTGGTTCCGATGCCAAGGTTACATGCGGAGGGGGCTGGCCCTTAGGGTTTGGCCCCCTTTCGGGCCCCGCCCAAACGAACAGTAATGTTTAAATAAAACAATGCGCCCAATGTTTAACAAGAACTACGTGCAGCCCGTTGGTTGGGCCGTCCGTTTGTTTCCGCCCCGACCCGGGGTCGATCCCTGCCATGAACATATAAAACTTTTGAAACGCCATTTCGTTTGACCTTGGGGCCACGTGGTGGCCTCCGGGCTGGCCACGTGGCGCCCTTTGATTGGCTGCGTTCGAAATATTCTGCAGAATATTCTATGGAATATTCCCAAAATATTCTATGGAATATTTTCTTTTTAATAAAATATTTTTGTAAAGTCAAATTGGCCATTTTTTTACTGAAATTGGCAAAATTCAAAGCTGAATAACTTTCTCATACATCATCGGTTTTTAGTGTCGTTCGTGTCTACAGGATCATTTTTCCGAGCTCTTTCCTATCGTTCTATTTTGGACCAATTCTGAGCAACTAAATTTTTGAGCATTTTTCCACAAGAGACTTGATCTCCTGATCACACCTCCCAAATGGGAAGCTTTTGGACTCCAAAAGCTCTATGATTAATGAAACTGATAATGTGGAAACTGATTCTCCACTCTGCCACCCTTGAATAACTGAAATCTACCCGATTTCATCCAATGGAGCTTTTGAGAAAATGATAATCTATCTCTAGAATCGACTGATCGACCATTGCTAAGATTAACAGAGTCATGATGCAAATAATTAAAATTTGCAGAGCAACAATTGTAATCTGTAGAAAACAAACTTTTTCTACACTGATCAAACTTCCCAGAAGACTTAAAATAACTTTCACCTTGCAAATTGTTCCCATGGCGAATTCTACCATTCTGAAACCAACATTTTCCCATGTTGAATGGTGTGTCCTCCTTGCTTGCACTGCTTTGCTTTGACACTTCATTCACTGCATTGGCTGACCCAAAAGGTAATTTGTGAAACATAACATCATCTTCTTTCAAATACAAACTGTTATTAAACTTAGACAAATCATTAGCAACATCATAAAAAGGTGAATGCTCAAAATCTGGTCGTTTCAACATTAACAAAGTTAGACTTTGACTTGCATTAACCAGTGTTTTCAATTGACTTGCATGGAGTAAAGAAGATTCCAAATTCTTCTTGTGAGCTCTCACAATGTACTCTTTACCATCTTTGAACAAGTGATATTTGTTTTCATGGCGATGAAAGATGGCCTTCCTGTCAAATAAGTAAGGACTTCCCAAAACAATACCTGAGATATCAAGCGGCACCACATCAAGTTCAACTGTATTACTGCAAGTGTGTGTTTGTTTGCAGTTACCATATGCACTTCCTTGAAACTTGCAAATTGGCATCCTTGCATATCCATCCAAGTGGATAAGGGTTCGGATGTGGAATGGTCTCAAGTTTAAGCTGCTTGACCAAGTCTTTAGATATAAGATTCGCTTGTGACCCACTATCAAACAATGTGTCAATTTTGGTATGTTTTGAAATTACCCTCATATGGAAGAGCTCTATCCTCCTCTTTTCTTCATGAGTATCTTTGTGACAATTCAAAGAGCTAGAACTGGGAATTGTGTCTTGCACCTAATTTTTCCTTAAATGTCTTTTAAAACCATGGCTATGCTTTTGTTTCATCTCCGAGTCTCATCTCTAAGTCTTGCTCAATCATACAATTTTCTCCTTTTCTTTGGTCTTGTTTTTGTTCTTGACCTTCTGTTTTAGCTTCTCAGATTTTGAAGCTCAACAAAGATCTTCATCACACTTATTTTTTTAATTTTTTTTTTTTTTAATCAACTTTTGTTTTTGAAATACTATTTCATCAAAAGTATTCTTCTCATTTAAAATGTGTATATTTTTCCACGTACTTCATCTGGGTTGGTAGGATTGAACAATAGAATGGTATGTTGTGTATAAGGTAAACCTCCTATGTATTTCAACAAGGTCTTTGACTTTGTAAGTCTACCCAAGTAGAAGTGCTCCTTCTAAACTCTTGGGTATAATCTTGCACATTTTGACCCTTAAGTTGCCTAAAATTTTTCCAATTCATGATTTATTTCTGAATATGAGCAAGAGGATAAAATTGTTTCTTAATAACAATAATAAACTCATTCCAAGTTAGAGTTATCTTACCATGTTTTTTAATCTCCTCTCTGGTATTGGCTTCCCACCAAACCAAAGCTTCTCCATCCATTCTCAATGAGGCTAATTGGATTTTTGTATCATCATCATGCAAATTCTAAATTCTTAGATAGACTTCCAGCTGTCTAATCCAGTTATCCAATTTTTCTTCTTTCACATCACCATTAAACATCAGCAACTCAAACTTCACATCAAGCTTTAACAAAGGATTTCTAAGAGATGTTTTTGTTTTGTGTGACTGATTAACAGAAGTTGAAGAGGATGATGTGGAGGAAGAGGATGATGATGGAGATGGGGGATCACCATTTCCTCCATTCCCTTTCTTAGACTTCTCATTTTCTTTCTTCCCTCCTGAAGAATCTCCTTCTTCTCTTTGGTTTCTAGACCCTTCTCCAGTAATCCTATCATTTCTTTCCTGATAGAGGATCCTAACCATTTCAATCATGTCCAAGAAAGCTTTTCTAAAAACTTGTTCTTCTTCCTTGGGATCCATTTCCTCATGTACTTCTCCTTCTCTGGAAGGCATGTTTGTGGCTGATTCTAAGCCTAATGAGGATGAAATGGAAGGTGGATATAATGGCACCCTAGCCCTCCTTGGTTGAGGATTATCTTGTGCTCTAACCAATTTACCTTCCCCTCTTTTCAATTTCAGCCTAGTAAGCACAAAATTTTGCAGAATAACACAATATTTTTGCACAAATTTCACAAACTCTTAAGCAAAACCTAGAGCTCTGATACCAATCTGATCTAAAATGTGTGAACAAAATATTTCTTATATAGAGATAGACAGTAGGGGCTTTTACTGGTTATTTCACCTTTACTAGAAAGGATGAAACCATAAGCTTCTAGCCCTCTTACTGGCTCTGTCTAAAGAAATATGAAGTAAACACTAAAAAGATCTGGCAATGAACGTATTTGTTTCTATTTGCAAATTATTAATTAACCAATTTTTATGTGTGAATAAGCAAGTTCAAGTATTCTGAAATGGAATTAATGTGGTTTGAAGTGAAACAAATGAGTTTTGATCACTGTATAAGTCTCATTGTGAAAATTGGACTTATTAAAATTTACTGTTTAATGTAGTAAACTCTGGAAAATAGCAGCAAAAATGCACATCATAACAGTAAGCATTTATTTAAGCAGTTCACCCCTCTCTTGGGCTACCTCTGCTGGGTCCAAAAGAATCCAAATAGGCTTTTCCCTCTTTTATTAATGCTCACAATAAGTATTACACCATGAAGAAAGCCTCAAAAGGCTAAAATAGCTGCAAATTCAGAAACAGAGTGCTGGAAACAGTAAAAATTGACTATTCATTCACCTCAAACTGATGAATATAGTCCAAAATAGTTGATCATTCCCTTAGCCCTGGTGGCTCCACAAGAAAATTCACTGATAAAATCACTAATAGAGTGCCCTGATGGCTTTGCAACCTATTCCAATAGCTTCAGAATGCTTCAATACCCCCAAATCGAAAAAAAAAATCGCTTCAATTGGACTTCCCTAGCCGGAGTTGTAGCGGAAAGAACTTTTGTCTAGAGCTAGGAAAGCTCCACCAAATGTGGAGAGCTACAGTTAGTCCCGATAAAATTGGAGTCGGCGCTATAATTTTGGCACTTCGCCATAATACCACTAGTTCGTTGAGGGCTAATGGATAAGGGTCTTATCCCTTATGGCGGAACCTCTAGCATAAACTTGAGTTTATCACGGGTTTATTAATGTTTAACCATATGATATAATGGTGAATTGTTGAACTCCGCACCCTCCTCCATATAACGTGACCACGACCCAACGTTTAACCGCCGATGTTTGAAGCCATTCCAACTGTGCCAGAGTTACATGCGGAGGGTACAGCCCCCCTTTCGGGCCCATGGAAATGAACAGTAACATTTAAATAAAACAATGCACCCAATGTTTGACAAGAACTACGTGTAGCCCATTGGTCGGGCCGTCCATTTGTCTTCGCCCCGACCCGGGGTCGATCCCTGCCGCGAACATATAAAACTTTTGAAACGCCATTTCGTTTGACCTTGGGGCCATGTGGCGGCCTCTGGGCTGGCCACGTGGCACCCCTGATTGGTACGCCTTCGAGGAATATTGTACGAGAATATTCTGGAATATTCCCCAAAAATATTTTGTGGAATATTCTCTGTTTAATAAAATATTTTTGTAAAGTCAAATTGGCCATTTTTTTTACTGAAATTGGCAAACTTCAAAGATGAATAACTTTCTCATACAACATCGGTTTTCAGTGCCGTTCACGTCTACAGGATCATTTTTCTAAGCTCTTTCCAGTCATTCTAGTTTGGACCAATTCTGAGAAACTAAATTTTTGAGCATTTTTCCATTAAGGATTTGATCTCCTGATCACACCTCCCAAATGGGAAGCTTTTGGACCCAAAAAGCTCTCTGACTAGTGAAACTGATAATGTGGAGACTGATTCTGCACTCTTCCACCCTTGAATAACTGAAATCTACCCGATTTCATCAAATGGAGCTTTTGAGAAAATGATAAACTGTCTCTGGAATCAATTGATCGACCCTTGCTAAGATTGACGGAGTCATGATGCAAATGATTAAAATTTGCAGAACAGAAATTGTAATCTACAGAAAACAAAATTTTTCTACACTGATCAAACTTCCATAAAGACTTCAAATAACCTTCACCTTGCAAACTGTTCCCATGGTGAATTCTACCATTCTGAAACCAACTTTGTCCCATGCTGAATTGTGTGTCTTCCTTGCTTGCATTGCTTTGCTTTGACACTTCATTCTCTACATTGGCTGACCCAAAAGGTAATTTGTGCAACATAACATCATCTTCTTTGAGAACAATGTTGTTATTAGTAGAGACAAATCATTAGCATCATAATAAGGTGAATGCTCAAAATCGAGTGGGCATAACGATAACCAAGGTTGAACTAACTTGTCATTGAATGTGCTCAGTCAACTTGTGGTAAAAAAGAAGATTCCCAAAACCTTGTATATATTTATGAGCTCTCTTTAGTAATATTTTTAATCTTGAACAAGTGATACTTGTTTTCATGGCGATAGAAGATGGCCTTTCTGTCAAATAAGTAAGGACTTCCCAAAACAATTCCTGAGATATCAAGCGGCACCACATCAATTTAAACTGTGTCAATAAAGTGTGCAGTTATTGCAAAGCGCAATATGCACTTTCTTTAGACTTGTAAATTTCCATCCTTGCATATCCACCCAAGTGGATAAGGCTTTGGATGTGGAATGGTCTCAAGTTTTAACTGTTTGACCAAATATTCTAATATGAGATTAGCTTGTGACCCACTATCAAACAGTGTGTCAATTTTAGTATGTTCTGAAACTACCCTCACATGGAATAGCTCTGTCCTTCTCTTTTCATATTGAGTATCTTTGTGACAGTTTAATGAGCTAGAAGTGGGAATTGTGTCTTGTACCACTTTTTTTCCCTTTATGTTCTTTAAAACCATCTTGATACTTTTTGTCTCATCACCTGATGCTGACCCTAAGTCTTGTTCAATTTTTGCTACAATTTTCCCCTTTTCTTTGGTCTTGTCTTTGTTTTTATATTTTTATGATTTCAGCTCAAGATGAAGCTTCCAATAGTGGTCTTCATCATGGCTTTTTTTTTAACAGTTCTTGCAAAATAACTTTCCTTTTTCCTTTCTGGAATTTGCAACCCTCTTTCTTCCTTTGCTTTTAAAATCACTATCCTCATTCAATGTATCAAAAGTATTCTTTCCTCTAGCCTCTAAATGTGTAGCCTGTACACAGACTTCATCTAAACTAATAGGATTAAACATAAGAATAGTGTGTTGAAGGTAACGATGAAAGCCACCTATGTACTTTAACAAAGTGTCTTGGCTTTGTAAATCTACCCCAAGTAAGAGTGCTCTTCTCCTAAATTCCTGGGTATAGTATTGCACATTTTTTCCCTTAATCTGTCTAAAGTTTTTCCAATTCATTATTTCCTTCTGAAGATAAGCAAGAGGATAAAATTGTTTCTTGATAGCAGTAATAAACTTAGTCCATGTTAGAGTTATCTTACCATGCTTCTTGATTTCCTCCCTGGTTTTGGCTTCCCACCAAACCAATGCTGCTCCATCCATTCTCAATGAGGCTAATTGGATTTTTGTGTCATCATCATGCAAATTCGTGAATTCTTAGATAGACTTCCAATTGTCTAATCCGGTTATCAATTTTAACGCATTAACATCACCATTAAACATCGGCAACTCAAACTTCACATCAAGCTTTAAAAAAGGATTTTTAAGAGATGTTTTGATTTGTGTATTTGATTAACGAGAAGTTGAAAGGATGATGTGGAGGAAGAGGATGACGATGGAGATGAAGGATCGTCATTTCCTCCATTCCCTTTCTTAGACTCATCCTTGTCTTTCTTCCCTCGTGAAGAATCTCCTTATTCTCTTTGGTTTCCTGAGCCCTTCTCTAGCAATCCTATCATTTCTTTCCTGATAGAGGATCCTAACCATTTCAGTCATATCCAAGAAAGCTTTTCTAAAGACTCTTTCTTCTTCCTTGGGATCCATTTCCTCATGTACTTCTCCTTCTCTTGAAGACATGTTTGTGGTTGATTCTAAGGCTAATAAGGATGAAATGGAAGGTGGAGATAATGGCACCCTAGCCCTCCTTGGTTGAGGATTATCTTGTTCTCTCACCAATTGACCTTCCCCTCTTTTCAATTTCAGCCTAGTAAGCATCAAATTTGCAGAACAACACAATTTAATTGCACAAATTTCACAAAATCTTAAGCAAAACCTAGAGCTCTGATACCAATCTGATCTAAAATGTGTGAAAAAAATATTTCTTATACAGAGATAGACAGTAGGGGCTTTTACTAGCTATTTCACCTTTACTAGAAAGGATGAAACCAGAAGCTTTTGGCCCTCTTACTGGCTCTGCCTAAAGAAATATGAAGTAAACACTAAATCGATCTGGCAATGAAAGTATTTGTTTATGTTTGGAAAGTATTCATTAACCAAATTTTATGTGTGAATAGGCAAGTTCAAGTTTTCTGCAATGGAAGTAATGTGGTTTGAAGTGAAACAAATGAGTTTTGATCACTGTATAAGTCTCATTTTGAAAAGTGGACTTATTAAAAGTTACTGTTTAATGTAGTAAAATATGGAATATAGCAGCAAAAAATGCACAGCATAACAATAAGCATTTGTTTAAGCAGTTCACCCCTCTCTTGGGCTACCTCTGCTGGGTCCAAAAGCCTCCAAATATGATTTTCCCTCTTTCATTAATGCTCAAAAAAAGTATTACACTATGAAGAAAGCCTCAAAATGATAAATTAGCTGAAAATTCAGAAATAGAGGACTGAAAACAGTAAAAATTGACTATTCATTCACCTCAAATGGAGGAGTATAGTCCAATACAGCTGATCTTTCACTAAGCCTTGGTGGCTCCACAAGAAAATTCGCTGATAAAATTGCTGACAGAGTGCCCTGATGGCTCTGCAACCTGTCCCAACAGCTTCAGAATGCTTCAATACCCCTAGAACAAAAAACAAATTCGTCCCAAATGGACTTCCCTCGCCAAAGTTATGACATAAACTGATTTTGCCCAGTTAGGGCTAGGAAAGCTCCAACAAAAGTGGAGAAAATCTAGATAACCCGACAAAATTGGAGTTCGGCGCTATAATTTGGCACACCGCCATATCAACCACCAGTTGGAAGGTGCTAGGGATAAGGTCCACGTGACCGGACTGTTCGGGAATCGTTTATGGACTGGAGTTAAACACGTTGAAAATTTATTATAAAAAACCGTGTTATAATAACACCTCCGCACCAAACGCCATTTAACGTGACCACGACCCACGGTGTTATCCGCCCATTTTTTTATGCCCTAGGTTCCAAGCGCGTGGTCATTTGTTGAGGGGGCTGGCCCCCTTTCGGGCCCCGCCCACAATAAAAAAAAGTTTAAATATAACTTAGAACTAATGATTGTCAAGAACCATGCTGTGGCCCGTTGGTTGGGCCATTTGGTTAGCTCCGCCCTGACCTAGGGTCGAATCCTGCCACGAATAATAAAATTTTGATATGCCATTTCGTTGGTTCTTGGGGCCACGTGGCAGCCTCCAGGTTGGCCACGTGGCGCCCACTGATTGGCTGCCTGCAAAATATTCCACAGAATATTTTGTGGAATATTCCACAGAATATTCCTAGAATATTCTGTGGAATATTCTCTTTTTAATAAAATATTTTTGTAAAGTCAAAGTGGCCATTTTTTTTTACTGAAATTGGAAAACTTCAAAGCTGAATAAATTTCTCATAAAACGTCGGTTTTCAGTGTTGTTCACGTCTACAGGATCGTTTTTCCGAGCTCTTTCCAGTTGTTCTGGTTTGGACCAATTCTAAGCAACTAAATTTTTGAGCAATTTTCCATTAAGGATTTGATCTCCTGATCATTGTGATTTTTCATGTTTTATATGCTTTTAATCAAAACCAAATAAAGATGCATATTCATTTGTGTTTTTTTATTATAGTTGATATTGTTTTTTTATTTAGAGATTTTTTTGTTTTTATTTTAAGAGGGAAACATTTAAAGTCCACATTTAGCATGGAGGATGTTGAAGCCTAGAATTACTTCTTTTTTACAATCCTTTTTTCCATCTCATTTAACCTTTTTTTCATCATACTATAATAATCTAAGCATGTTTGAGGTCAAGTTCAACTTTTATAAAGGCATTAATCATCCATAATTAAATCCTCAGTGTCTTAGTGAATTATAACACAAGTATTCTTACAACAATAGAATCGTGAACATTCTGCAACTGATATTTGTTTCCAAAACAAAATCTATTGTTTGAGAGGTTGCGACACTCCAATAAAGGGATGAAGACAATCAGAAGGTGACAAAATACTACCATATGGAAAACCACTTACTATAATTACTTGGAAAGCTACACGGATTAATAAATCTCAAATTTAAAAGAAAATTCAACCATGGAAACTACATGTAGCGATCAAGAAAAGGTAATGGAGGAATAAAAAAACATCAAGCGAGTGAGACTGAAGATTTAATCAACTGTTGAGATTTTATATCAAAATAAATCTCCTGTGACTTGCTCTTTCAATAAAAATTTATAAAGGGATTGAATTATAAGTTTAAAGAAAAGTCAACCATGGAAACTACATGTAGTGATCAAGCAAAGGTACTAGAGAAATAAAACAACATCAAGCGAGTGAGACTGAAGATTTAATCAACTGTTGAGATTTTAGATCAAAATAAATCTCCTTTGACTTGCTCTTTCAATAAAAATTTATAAAGGGATTGAATTCCAAGTTGAATTGATATCATAGGTGTCAATATGGGTCATAGCACATTGACTTAAAACTCTTTCAAATCGTTTTATGAAAATTGTATAAATGTTGTAAGCGAGACTAAAGACATAATTTTTTTTAATTTTCAACTTTATAACTCTTTCGTTGTGAGGATTGATCATGCTATGTTTTGTAACATAAGTCACTATTACTCTTAATGCGTGTGTGAATATCTTGTAATAATAAATCAACCTGCACTCATGGGAAGGCCCCTGTCAAGCTGTGAGGTCTTGTTCATAGTTTTGTTTTAATTTTAGCACTATATTTTATTTTGATAATTTTTTTTCCATTATAATTACATTTTTTATCAAGGGTTCATTTGATTGCAGAGTACTTACAAACTGAAAATACTAAAAATATTTCAATTATTAAATGCATCCTCTTGTCAACACTTAATTATTTCACAGATCAATTCAGTTTCATAGATGTTAATGAAATTCACTTTAGATGCTAAATACACACACTAGTAACCATCCTTAAGTTATAATTTTATCTTTTGCAAGTAGGAATTAGACTTTACTGTGATGTTATTTCCAAGCATTTAATATAGAGTTTCCTTACTGCAAATTAATTTAGGGTTTTGTTTCAGCATGCATGTGCAAAATGTGTTCAATCCCACAAAAGTAGAACCATATTCTTTTCCATTAATTTTATCTTTAATAATTTCCTTTTATGAAATTATAATTAATTTGAATTCTGCAATTTCGATAGATATTCCACTTTTAAAAGTCCAACTCAATTAATTAGGACTTAATATAACTTTGGATTGAAAGAACATGTACATAATTATTCTCAAAGTCATGTATCATTATAATTAGTTTCATAAATTATAGAATCACTTAATTCATAGCAGGAATCCTAGCATATATATTTCATATACATTTCACAAGTACACAAACCGTGGTTGATAATTGATGAAGTAAATTAAGGACAATTAATTTACCAATCATTTTGGCGATGTTGCCGAGGAAATGTATAAAGGATTTTTATTCTTGTATATCATTTAGGAACTTTTAATTTAAATAAAATTGAAAAAAATGATTAAAAAAGGCATTTATGCATAGAGAAAGGGATTTTAGAGGCATATTTATAGGTAGAGGTAGAAGCTCAATTCCAACATCACCACTCACACCACCTAGACCTTGTAGTTTCACAACATCCATTGAAATTCACATTCCATCATTGTCAGGTAGACATAGACTTCCTAAGGTACATATATATGAAATCCAACCTATAGATTCACCAACTTCCTCTACTTAAGTTGTGGTTAAAGAACCTATATCCCCAACAAAAGGAGTAATATTTCTTTCTTCTACTAGAGAACAACTTCTAGGGCAATAACTAGAAGTTCCTAGTGAAAAGGAAGAGGAAACTTATTATAATATACAATTAGTAGAAGAGACAGAAGAAAAGATAGATAATCAAATCATAGAACATTATATTATCTCTGAGGAGTTTGCAAATGGTGAACTTAAGAAAATAGGTGGAAGAGGCAAAGGAGGAAATAGAGGAGGAGGTGGAGGTAGAGGTGGTCGAGATCGTAGAGGAGAACCAGAACCTTCTGGATTTCCAATATTTGATGAATATACCACAACCAAAATGAAATAAATCTCACCCTCCATCCACCCTAATTTACATGGTTTAATGATCAAAATTTGGATCAGGGCCTAAAATTAGTTCAAATTTCGAATTGCTCAAAAATTCTTCAAGCTAAGACGAGAGTGTAGAGCTCCTCACCAAGATTCCAACGCAATTTGTTTCATCAAATTCTCAGTTCGTATGATTTAGTTATGGCCTGTTGTTCGCTTTCCAAAAGAGGTTAAGAACCGGATCGACCAGCAGAGTGGGATCTGAATTGGTGGCTATCATGGAGTCTTGAACTCTACATATAGAATCGGGGATTGTAAGCCGTGGAAAAATTTCATGTGGAACGGACGACCATCATTGAGTCAATAGCGGGGGCTGAACGGTGGTGATTAGATCGCAGAAGCAGCAGTGGGAGATCAACGAGAGAGATCTCATCGCATTTGAGAAACATCACAAATCACACATAACAGAGTTTACCGTTAAAATAGTTTTGCAAACGTTAGATTTTTTAACCTGCAATGTGAAGTGAGGAGGTGGAGAGATAATGGGGATCATCAGATCAAGGACCAAACCAATGGTGGAGATTGTAGCACACGGGAAACAACTTCGCAGTTCGCAAGGAATAAGGTTTAATGGTATAAAGTTAAACTTACGAAGTGCAATGAGTTATATGTGTGATAAGTTGTAGAGCGATGGGTTAATATTTCCAATATGCGAAATATTAAATCTTGCGATCTGCGAAAAAGTATTTCAGCCGAATTGCGATGTCACGATGTGATCGCAACTTTTCATCGGCACTTGTATTTTTTAAACGTTAAGGGTATTTTTTATATTCCGCGACGTGAGATATGCGAGATTGTATGTCTCCCGATATGTGATGTACCTTGCATTACGGTTGAGAATTTTTTTTATATTGCGAAGTCCCGTAAAAAGGATCTGATGTTGATCGCGAATGTATGTATGTTTAATGAAACTCCATTATTGTATTCCGTTTTTTCCGCTAACATATAAACCACTTAATGGTTAGGGGTGTGCATGTGGCCACCACCCTAACCATAATTTTTAATGCACAACTTTATTGGTGAAGTAGATAAGTGCGCACCAAATTTGCTAGTCAGCCCTAATTTAACTCCAGTTAACTGGAGTTCTCCACATTTAGTGGAGTTTTCCTAGGAGATATTGGGAAAAAGTGTAGAAGGCTCAATTTTCGACCATTCTGAGTGAAAAAAGAGTCAGTCTTGACTAATTGAAGCATTCTGAAGCCATTGAAGTAGGTTGCAGAGGTAGAAAAGGTCATTAACAGGTGTTTTAGTGCATTTGAATATTTTTGAAGGCTAGGGCCACCAGGTGTTGGGGTCATTGCTAGAGAAAACAGAGTCAAAATTCAGCAAAAAAATAGTCATTTTTGGTTGATTATGATGCTTTAAACTCATTGGAACAAGTTCCAAGAGGTTCTGAAGCTTGTAACATCAATTTGAGCACACTTGAAACTAATACAAAGGTCACACTATGAAGTTGGACTAAGGAGATGTAGCCCAGGAGGGGTGAACTCCTTTATCAAAATTCTCTGTATTAAGATCTGTTATATGTTCTTTCTGTGCTTAATGTTTCTTCTATTCTGTCATTTAAAATTATTCTTTTTAAGCTTATGAGAAACTCATAATTTCACTAAGTACTTTGTTTTCCAATTACATGCTCTTAAACAAACTCATGAAGGGCAAGTAAAACAATGCAAAGAAAATTTTATATCTGAAATGAAACTAGCACAACATTAACTAGCATTCAGTTTTAGATCAAGTTGGTATCATATCATAAGGTTTCTTGCTTGTTTTACTTGAAGGTTTTTAACAATGCAACTTTACTTATGCTTACAAGATTGAGATTGCTAGAGGAGAAGGGAAGCTACTGATAGATAGTCTTGAAGTTAGTACAAGAAGGAAGAAGGTTGAAGGCATCATATTTAACCAAAGGACCACTCAAGGAAACACTTGAAGCACAAGAGGAATTATTTTCATAATAGGCTGAAGTGATTGAAGAGATACAAGCTGTAGAGATTGAGCTTGAATCTATAGCCAAAATGTAAGGGCATGAAGTTTTGTGAATTTTTGTGAAGCTTTTTAATTCATTACATTATGATGGAAAATTCATTAAGTGGTGATTATAAACCATCCTCCTTTTCAAGGCTCTTTGATAAAGATATGAAGCAGGACTTATACATCATGAAAGATATGGTGCAACATATGTAGGAAGATATGTGGGAGAACACTAAACTTCAAGAGAAATTGATTGTTGTGAAGAAAGAGAAGCAATAACTTCTTAAAACGATGCATGATATGGTGATGCGTGACCATGAGGCTAGAGGAAGAAAAAAATACTTCATTTTATTCGAAAAATACAAAAAAAAATTACAAGCAAAGGACTGGGTTCCTTTAGCTGGAAATTACAGTTTTAGTAGATAAGATTTGACTAGTATTTAGGGGATTTGAGTTGTTTTGAACTCAATGTATTTAGTTTTAGTCGAGAATTCTAGGGAAAATATTATGTAAGAATATTTTTATCCAAGATTGGGCAAATCCGATTCAAAAGAATGAGATTGAAAGGATTTTGTGAACATTATATATTTGTAAGTTGCAATGTAGTCGAGGAGTGGAGGATTTGATAGAATTAGAAATGGAATAGAATAAAATTTGATTTTTCCTCTGTAGCTGTGTGTACTTGCCAAATTATGAAGGATTTAACTTTCATGCAAATTACATCTGAATTGTTAATTTCAGATCGATTCTGTTTAATTGATTTTGTGTGTGTGTCTTCATTCAAATTTTGCGTTCTCTGTGGAAGTAAGAGAGTCCAATTGCATTAAAATGCTAACAGTCGTTGACATGTAAAAGCTATAGTTTCTTAGCAGAATCATTAATCTGGTTGAAATAAATGCTAACATATTCACAAATTGGTTCAACTGGGATAAGAATCGTCCGGTTAAGGTGACAATACAGATCAATTTTTATCTCAGAGAAAGTTACGAGTTATATAATCTCTAGAAGGAAGGAGATATTTTATAAACCAGATTTAACAATTCAAATTTTACTGTCAAGCATTCATATGATCTACTGGCCTTGCGTTAATATCATCAATCCGACGGAAATCGCAATTCTAGTTGCAAGTAGGTTAAGATTTTAGATGGACCCGATGAATTTATAAATTAGATTTTATGGTTTCAACTGTCCGTCCAGCATGTGATAGATCTTATGGCCTTTGTATCAAACCTTTTGATCAAATGGATATCGCAATAAAAACAGTGTGGAGTTTAATAATGAAAATGGATTCGATAATATTTTAAATAGGTTTTAATATTGGGTTGAGTCTGCCATTGACTCAACTAGATTCGAAATATTCGCTATGTGTGGTTTTATTACATTATATATATATATATATATATATATATATATATATATATATATATATATATATATTATGAAATTGTGATTTGGAAAATTGAAAAGTTTGTGTCTTAAGTTTTAATGCATTAAATATTTTGTGCTATAAAACTATAGGTTGATGAGTGATACTCCTAAGGAAATAGAAGAGGTTCCACCAGAAATTGAAGAAATTGTTTCAAGATTTGAGAGCTTATTGTTAACTCTTGCATCCAGACCACCATTAGTGGTATTAGAGCAACATTTAGACACTAAACAAGATCTCAAAGATCAGGAAAAGAAATCCAACATGGCATATAGAGTTGGAAGAGGAGGTGGTGTTGGTCGAAGAAGAGGAAGACCAGTTGCAAATGATGAAGTGATGGAAGTTATGCAACAGATGCAAGCCAGATTAGAAGCAATGGAAATGGGAAATCAAAGAGTTGCAGATGTTGGAGATGTCAGTGAGCCTGAAGTTGAATCTATATAAGAAGGAGAACCTGCAAAAGTTACTCTTGAAATGAGATTTTTTAAATCAGTGTTGGGATCCACATCTAAACCCATACTTGAAGTTTCAGTTTTTACAGGAGGCTTGAACCTAGAGGAATTGATAGATTGGGTTAATGTCATGCATAATTTCTTCGATTATGAAGAAATGGAAGAGGGAAAAAGAGTGAAAATTTCTATCAAAAAATTGAAAGGACATGCAGCGCTTTGGTGGGATGGAGTGCAGGCAGAAAGAAGGAGACTTAGTAAGCAGCCAATAAAGAATTGGAACAAGATGGTGGCAAAGATAAGGGGTAAGTTTTTTCCAAGTGATTATCAACTTTCATTATTTAGACAAATGCAGAATCTTATACAGAGATCAATGACAGTCAAAGAATACACAGAGGAATTTTACAAAGTGAGCATAAGAGCAGGACAAATCCAAGATGCAACAAAGAAGATTGAAAGATATATTAATGGTCTCAGAATGGAGATCCAAGATGAGATAAGTCTGTTGTCTCCTAAGAAAATGGAAGAGCCTTATCAGATGGCCTTGAAGGCTGAAGAAAAACTCATAAGGAGGCAATTTTCCAGAAGTAGACATACATTCCGAGGAAAAGGAATTCAAGGTGGTAGAGGAAGATCTACAACACCTAGAGAAGGAGCTAGCAGAAACTCAAGTCAGCATACATCCACAGAAGGTGATGCAAGTGGAAGAAGGATTTTTTCCAGAGGAAGAGGAGGTAGAGGCAGAGGAAGAGAAATCAGATGTTATAGACGTAAAAATCTTGGACACAGAGCTTATGAATGTCCAGAGAATGTGGGGACAAATCAGAGAAATGTAATTGTTGAACAGAATGAAGAAGAAGAAGCAAAAAATCCAGAAGCAGCAAAGGTGCCAGAAGTAGAAAATACACCAGAGAAAGGAGAATCTTTGGTAGTTAACAAATTTTTGTTAAAACTAGCAAAGGAAGTTGTTGAACCAACACAGAGAAAAAATTTGTTTAGAAGTGTGTGAAAATTTCAAGGAAAATGTTGTCAAATGGTAATTGATAGTGGCAGCACTGATAATTTGGTCTCTACAAAAGTGGTGGAGAAATTGAAATTGAAGACAAAGAAACATCCAACACCCTACAAGGTGTCATGGCTTCAGAAAGGACAACAGCTGTTAGTGAAAGAACAGTGTGAAGTGGAATTCCAGTTGGGCAGCTACAAAGACAAAATTATGTGTGATGTAATGTCTATGGACGTATGTCACATATTGCTGGGTAGACCTTGGCAGTATGACAGAGGAGGTATGCATGATGGGAAAAAAAACACATATAAGTTTTATAAAGATGGTATCAATCATACATTGTTTCCGATAGAAGAAGAAGAGGCATAAAAAAGAGACCCTGATCCAAAATATTCTCTACTGAGTGGAAAATAATATCTGCAGTAGATTGAATATGATGAGGTAAAATTTGCATTAATTTTCAAACCGAAGGTAGTAATTACTTCCACTAAAATTTCTGATTTACCAATTGAAATTCAAGAGATGCTGGAAAATTATTGTGATATCATTGTAGATGATTTTTCGGATGAATTACCACCTATTAGAAAGATCAGCCATCATATGGATCTGATTCCAATAGAAAATTTTCCAAATAAATAAGCATACAGGATGACTCCTACAGAAAATGAAGAAATCAGGAAGCAGGTACAAAAACTGTTAAATAAAGCACTGATCATAGAAAGTTTGAGTCCGTGTGCAGTGCCAACAGTGTTGAGTCCAAAAAAAGATGGAGGCTATAGAATGTGTACTGATTCAAGAGAAATAAACAAAATAAAAATTAGGGATAGATTTCCTTTACCCAAAATTGAAGATTTGATGGCTTGTTTAAGTGGGGAAAAATATTTTACAAAACTGGATTTAAAGAGTGGCTATCATCAAATTAGGATAAGGGAAGGCGATGAATGGAAAACAACTTTTAAAACAAATGAAGGATTGTATGAATGGATGGTAATGTTGTTTGGATTATCAAATGCTCCTAGTACATTTATGAGGCTTATGAATGAAGTACTGAAGGAATTTATTGGTAAATTTGTAATAGTATATCTGGATGGTATATTAATTTACAGAAAATATAAATAAGAACACATGAGACATCTGAATTATGTCTTAAGGAATTTTCATCAGCAAAATTTGATGGTAAATTTAAAAAAGTGTTCATTCATGAAGGTAGAATTGGTATACTTAGGTTTTTTTATTTCTGTTGATGGATTGAAGATGGATCTAGAGAAGATAAAGGAAATCATAGAATGGCCTTCACCTAAGAGTGTTTTTGAGGTAAGAAGCTTCCATGGTCTTGCTAGTTTTTATAGAAAATTCATAAGGAATTTTAGTAAGATCAATGCTCCTATTATTGAAACCATAAAGAAAGAAAAACAACCATTTAAATGGACTGATGAAGCAGAAAAAAATTTGCATTTGTTGAAACAAAAGATAACAGAGAAACTCATCTTAGTTTTGCCTAATTTTAATAAACCTTTTCAAGTGAAATGTGATACCATTGGAGAAGCTATTGGAGTTTTTTTAAGTCAAGAAGACATACCTGTAGCTTATTTCAGTGAAAAAATGAATGAGATAAGAAGAAAATATTCTTCTTATGACAAATAATTTTATGCAGTTGTGCAGTCATTAAAGAAGTGGAGACATTACTTGATGTCTAAAGAGTTTGTGCTTTATTCAGATAATCATGCATTGAAGTACATTATGTAGCAGCCAAAACTAAATTAGAAACATGCAAAATGGGTAGAGTATCTTCAAAGTTTCAATTTTGTATTGAAACATATAACTGGCCAAGCAAACAAAGTAGTAGATGCCTTGAGTAGAAAAATAATTTTATTTCAAGAAAGTCAAATTCAAGTGTTGGGTTTTGATTTTCTTAAAGAACAGTATAAAATAGATTTGGATTTTAAAGAGGCATTTGAAGCATGCAATAATCCCATTTTGTTAGACAGAAGTAAGTGGCTAGATTTTTTCTTGCAAGAAGGTTTGTTGTTTAAAAGAAATCAGCTGTGCATACCAAATTGTTCTATGAGAGAAAATTTAACTAAGGAGAAACATAGTGGTGGAATTGGTGGAAATTTTGGTGCAGACAAGACTTATGAACAACTGAGTCATTTTTATTTTTGGCCGAAGATGAGTTCTGAAGTAGAGAATTTTATGCGAAATTGTAAAGTTTGTCAGTATGCAAAAGGAAGAAGTCAAAACACAGGTTTGTATGGTCCATTACCTATTCCAGATAGACCTTGGGATATGGCAAGCATGGATTTTGTTTTGGGTTTACCAAAAACACAGAGAGGGAATGATGCAATTTATGTTGTAGTTGACAGATTTTCTAAAATGGCACATTTTATTCCATGTTATAAAACCAGTGATGCTACTCATGTTGCTAATTTGTTTTTCAAAGAGATTGTAAGGTTGCATGGGTTACCTAAAAGCATTGTCTCTGATAGGGACACCAAATTTGTTGGTCATTTTTGGAGGAAATTGTGGAAAAATATTGGTACTAAACTAAGTTTCAGCTCAGCTTATCACCCTTAGAATGATGGACAGACTGAGGTTGTGAACAGAAGCTTTGGTAATCTTTTGAGAAGTCTTGCAGGTGAACATCCTAAATAGTGGGATCAGATTTTGGCATAGGCTGAATATGCTTATAATGACTCTGCTAATAGGATTATAGGGTAGATTCCATTCCATATAGTTTATGGAATGCACCCAAGAGGAGTGTATGAACTAAGAAATTTGGGAAAAGAAGAGATGAGAAGTACTGATGGAGAAGAGTTTGCTTCAGAAATTCGAGCAATACATGAACAGGTAAAACAACAGTTACAAGACAGTAACATCAAATACAAAAGTAGAGCATATTTGAAGAACAGAGAAGTTAATTTTGAGGTTAGAGATTTGGTTCTAGAACACCCAAGGAAGGAAATATTTCCAAAAAGGGTGTATAACAAATTGAAATTTAAGAAAATTGGGCCATGCAGAGTATTGAGAAAATTTTCTGCAAATGCATATGAAACTGAATTACCCCGTGACATGGGACTATCTCCAATTTTCAATGTTGATGATTTGTATGGGTATGAGGATGGAGACACAGGTGATACAATTGAAGGCAAAGAAGAGATTGACTGGTTGAAATAGTTACCCACAACAAAAATATTTCATCCAAAGAATATTTTAGACAAAATATTGTCTAAGAAGACAAGAGGATGGGAATACTTTGAGTATTTGATCAAGTGGAAAGATCAACCATTTTTAGAAGCTACTTGGATGACAGATACCATGCTACAGAAATTGGGAAGTTCTGTGGAGGAGCTCATGGATAGGAGCCCATGAAGAATTTTTTCCTCAGGAGTCTAATGCAGGAGCATGAGGCTAGAGGAAAAAAAAAATACTTCATTTTATTCCAAAAATACAAAAAAAAATTACAAGCAAAGGAGTGGGTTCCTTTAACTGGAAATTACAGTTTTAGTAGATAAGATTTGACTAGTATTTAGGGGATTTGAGCTGTTTTGAATTCAATGTATTTAGTTTTAGTTGAGAATTTTAGGGAAAATATTATGTAAGAGGATTTTTATCCAAGATTGGGAAAATCCAATTCAAAAGAATCAGATTGAAAGGGTTGTGTGAACATTATATATTTGTAAGTTGCAATGTCATCGAGGAGAGGAGGATTTGATAGAATTAGAAATGGAATAGAATAAAATTTGATTTTTCCTCTGTAGCTGTGCGTAATTTCCAAATTCTAAAGCATTTAACTTTCATGTGAATTACATCTGAATTGTTAATTTCAGATCAATTTTGTTTAATTGATTTTGTGTGTGCGTCTTCATTCAAATTATGCGTTCTCTATGGAAGTAAGATAGTCCAATTGCATTAAACTGCTAACAGTCGTTGACATGTAAAAGCTGTAGTTTCTTAGTGGAATTATTAATCTGGTGGAAATAAATTCTATCATATTCACAAATTGGTTCAATTGGGATCAGAATCATCCGATTAATGTGAAATTATAGATCAATGGTTATCGCATAGAAAGTTACGAGTTATATAAGCTCTAGAAGGAAGGTGATATTTTATAAACCGGATTTAACAATTCAAGTTTGACCGTCAAGCATTTATATGATCTAACGACCTTGCGTTAAGATCATCAATCTGACGGAAATCACAATTCTAGTTGTAAGGAGGTTAAGATTTTAGGTGGACCCGATGAATTTATAAATTAGATTTTATGGTTTCAACTGTCCGTCCAGCATGTGATAGATCTAACGACTTTCGTATCAAACCTTTTGATCGGATGGATATCGCAATAAAATATGCATGGAGTTTAATAAGGAAAATGGATGCGATAATATTTTAAAGAGGTTTTAATATTTGGTTGAGTCCGTCATTGACTCAACTAAATTCGAAATACTCGCTATGTGTGGTTTTATCGCATTATATATATATATATATATATATATATATATATATATATATATATATATATATATATATATAATGCAATTCTGATTTGGAAAATTCGAAAAGTTTGTGTCTTAATTTTTAATGCATTAAAGATTTTGTGTTATAAAATTATAGGTTGATGACTGATTGCAATATCCCAAAATGGGATTTCAGCAGTGCATAAGCACAATACTGGAGTAGCAATGTCAAATTAAGTCATAAAATGTGTTTATAAACACATAGCCATCCAATGAATGAATCAGCAACAAAAAGAAGCACTTCTACATCCTTCCAAGTGGGGAATATGCAGCATTTTGACCCTGAAAACGTTATTTCTAGAGATTTACGTTTTAAATAGGAGAAATAACACTTGATTCCCTTATAATATAGGCTTAGGCCCTTAAATAAAAAATAGGGACTTAAAAAAATCACTTATGATAAGTTAAACAGACCTCCCGGCCTCAAATCAGCTTAAAAATGGCCAAACCCCATGACTTAAGCTATGCAGAATTTACTGAAGCAATTGATAGCATTATTTTATGAGTGTTTCTACAACATAATTATAGAAAATAATATATCTAGAACTTTATGGAACAATATGCTAGGAAAGTAAAGATCTGGCCTCCTTAATACATTAAAAAGATAACCCAGCAAGGGTTTCTTGAAAGCTTGATGTACAAAAGTGTAGATCTAAATATTCAGCTGTGAAAAAAGTAGTATTACTGTAACATTAAATAATTATAGCTGATAAATACAAAAGAGGGATGATAATCCCTTCCTCTAGCTTTCCGGGAGAAGGGTTGGCCCTTTTCGAAGGAAACAAGCTCAAAAATAAGGGCTGGAACCTTGCTGCAACAAATCTATGAAAAATGACGCAGTTCCTGCAAGGGACTGTGATGTAGGAGATGAGGAATAGTCTGGCCCACTGCCAAGATGTGAAATGTGCCCAGGAATCTTCCTAGCTGATCTATCAAGCCAAGGAAGGCACCCTCTACTGAGAAACAGACCCAGAAGTGGTGTTATCAAACCTCCACTGCAACACCCTGCAACACAGAAATATTCTGCTACAAAAATAACGTTGAGGTTGGAGAATGGTGCTTGGCCTAAAGCCTGGATTTGGAGCAATACAGAACAGTTCTGTCCCAAGAGTCCTCTCAAGGGAAGAGGTGGGATTCCCGCTCGGGAACACCCAGTGCTAAACAACACTGCAACCCTGCTAAACAGCAAGAGGAAGCCAAGTCTAAACAGACCAATATCAAATGATGATCTCAAAACATGAATAACAAAGGCTCCCATCTTCTCCATATATATCAAGTGAACCTCTTCACATTGGGTCCCATCCATATGTGCCATCAAGCTCATGCAAGTTGTCCTCCACCAAAACTGCATTGTTCATCAAGGAGATTCAATGTATCTAGATAGCTTTGTTGACTTAGTCAGGGTTGACTAAATCAACATGATCCCATCTCTGTTCACACCCAAGGGTGCTCAAATTAGCTGCTTATTCTTCCTCCTTTCACATTAGAAGTGTTATTGATCCTTCTAAAGAGGTTAATGGGCCTCCCTACCCATTTATTCATCTACCTAGTGATAAAACAACTCTAATATTCCATTTAGCTTGAAGGCTAAATTTTTGGAATATTACAGTCCTCCCCTCCAAAATGTTGCTTGTCCTCAAGAAACTATATAAGGAGAGAAAAATTCCTCCCCTCCTCTTCTTGTGGCCTCCTCATCAAAATTCCCCACCACTGCTCAAAATGATATGCTACAAATCTTCCCTCCAATGTTTCCTCCCAAGCATGCAAAACCATATGGCTCACATCATAGAAAGGTGGAGGGTGTAAGTGGAAACCTCCTTGCTGTCCAATGGCCTCCTCAAGGTAGGAGTGATGGCAAACATTGGGAAGCTTATTCCCAATGAGTGACTCCCACAACCATGCTATCATCCAAATGAAATGAGCCAATCTAGGTAGCTCAAAAAGATCCTCAACCCCCGGTTCATGCAATGTGTTGGGGCTGCATGGAGAGATTGGATCCTCCCATACAAGTGGTTTCTCTCTCCATTTATGGTAAGTATGGGGCTACTGCTGATCTTGGGCTGAAATTTTATGATCTCCAAGAGTGGCCCAAGCTACCCCACCAAACAAATAAGCCATGAAGTGCCTCCTCCAAAAACTCAAGTTCTTTAAATGGCTCCCCCCACATGAAGAAAAGAGATGTAGTTTGGAAATCATGGGATGCCCATTACTTCTCCTGAAACATGCATCATGAAAAGTAGGGAGAATCATACTCCCAATGGGCATATCCAACTTATATCCCACTCTCCAAACAAAGCTCCCCATGAACATAAAAATATCAGCAATACATGGAAGAAAAAACCAATAGAAACAAGTTTTCATATGAGAATCACAAAGTGGATTAAGGTCCCACACATGGAACCAGCATAGTGCATCCTTTGCCTGCATCAAATAAAACAACAAAAATTGCTTTTCCAGCCACTTTTTTTCTGCCACAATAATTTTACAAGATAGAAACATGAGAGTACAAAGTGGTGTCAATGGTGCACAACAAAAATCATGTGGCTTCCCCCCAAACCACCAATAAGATAGCCAATCTCGATTCTACAAATGGATTCAAGTACATCATCATACAATATGAAAGAAGGGATAATCCTCCTTGGTACAACATGCTGCTCATATAAAGTAAATAAGTACAAAACATAATGTGGAATTATACATTCTCCACCATGTACTTGGGACCTTGAGGTGAAATGGCTCAACTGGAAATTCTCCCTCACCTCCAAAGAGTAGGGAAGTGGATGTGACATCCTCTCTATCACCATCCAGGCTATGCATCTCTCCATATGCTGAAATATATCATGTTGGATGCCCTCCCAAATAAACTCCTCTACCAAGGAAAGATATGCATCAAAGTGCATGGAAAAGATATCCTCATGTGCTGCATGTAACAACTTCTCCTTGAGCTTAGAAGCTCTAGTCAAGAAGACTCTGCCATAAGAATAGATGACCACATCATCCACCATATATCTATCATCTCCATCTGGATCATTAAGAATCATGCAAGCACCAAGATCCTTGGATTACTCTACCAAGAGTTGAGACCTACAATATGGATCAATCCTCCTAAGAGACAACGCTAATGATCTGCAATGTGAAGCTCCCCACATGCTGCTGTCTTTTCCTTTGACATCCCTCATGCCAAGGTCATCCTCCAAATTGCTGCCATGCCCATCATGAAGCTGCTCATGCTAAAATAGAAGTAGGAATTTTTGGAAGTTGGCCTCCCATGAGAAGCTCTCATCCAAAAAGAATCTCCCAATCTTCGCCCATGTAAGCATGAGTGGCCTCCATCTACTCCAATGTATGGAGGATTCCTTCCTCAAAGTAAGTACCCTCTATTTCTCCAAATCCATGGAGCATATCCCTTGCACCATGAAGGTGACATCCTCCATCACTACACCAAATTCTGTCAGCGCAGTACATATAGTGAGAGTGGGTGGTGCTGAAAATGGGAGAGTGCCTCCCTCCTCCTTGAGTCTATCCCAAAATATTTGCGCTGTACTAGACTCCTCCAAAGTATTCACCTCTCTGGAATCTAAGAAGGGTAAACCAAATGGAAAGATGCCTCTCACAAACTCCAGATCTAGTGGCCTCCTAGGTGGAATGCCTCCATGTAGTGAGACATCAATTTCATGAGTAGACTGTACATATGGTTGGGCAACCTTGCCCTTGCCCTCACAACGCAAACCAATCTACCTCTTCTTTTCACTATCTCTCTGAAATGGATAGGGGTGTGTGCTCCTCTTCAAATGATGATGACCTTCCGCCCTATCTTCTCCTTCCATCAGTAATATCTCATAATCATGCTTCTCATTTATTGTAGTTTGTCTTCCATATGTGAGATCCTGGGGCATATCTTGCAATGATACAAGAAATCCTCCTGTTGGAGCATGTGCTCATCCTTCCTCTGCATGAGGGACTAGATATGCTCTAGATGTGATAGCGTTGTAACCCCCATCCTCCTCTTCCTCTTCAATATGAATGGGAATCATCCGCTCAATAAGAGGATCCTCTTTTGAAAAAGGAACCTTCATGCCCTCTTGCCCAAAGATATGAGATAGATATCTTGCCTTCAGAAAGGTGTTATGCAAGATGTGGGTTTCTCCAACAGTTTCTTGAAGTGGATTTGAGTTTTCACGTTCTTCCAACCCATGCAAAAGTTCTATTTTTCTTGGTTTGTTTGGCTCTACCAAGAGTGTTTTAGAATGTCTTCCATCAAACCTCTCCACTAATATTTTAGTGAACTTTTCATAAGAAGAAATATTGGAATTTTTTAATGAAAATGACTCCAAAATCCACCAAGCATAGACCTTACCTTCATAGTGCAGCACTGCAACTCTGATGGCTTCATCTTCAAAAACTTGGTGTTGCTTCCAATAAGTGTGTAGCTCTTCCACCCAAGCTCTGGCTGAGCATGTTGGTGATCCATAAAAAATAGATAGAGAAAATCTATCCGTGTCATGCTGCCTGCTCCTCTCCACCTTGATCTTGCAAAACTCCTGAAAAGTGATATGATCTCTAAACCTTTCAATTTGAGATTCATATTCTTGAAGAAAATCACTAAGAGTTTCCCTCTTAGGCATTCCTCCTTCTTACATCTCTCTGATGATAGATCTGGGCATTTGAATGTGCTGCGCATAATAGGGTGTAGCTAAATGCGTACACCTATCATGTGCCAATCTATATCTGGCTCTAGATTCAAACTTCTTTGGAGATTCAATCTCCTCTCTCATCTTCTTAAGATGTTAATTGATGCTCTGCATAGATTTTGGAAGAAGGTTTGAGAGCCTCTCATCCTTTCCTCCTCCACATAATGGAGTCTTATTTTTTTTCATATCTCCTTCTCTTGATAGCATAATGGCTGAGTTCCAGAGGCTGAGCCAAGATTATGCTCTGATACCACTATAATATCCCAAAATATGATTTCATCATTGCATAAGCACAATACTAGAGTAGCAGGGTGAAATTAATTCATAAAATGTTTTTAGAAACACATAGCCATCCAATGAATGAATCAGTAGCAAAAAGAAGCACTTCTACATCCTCCCAAGTGGGGAAAATGCAACATTTTTACCCTGAAAACGTTATTTCTGGAGATTTACATTTTAACTGGGGGAAATAACTCTTGGTTCCATTAAAATATAGACTTAGGCCCTTAAATACAAAATAGGTACTAAAAAAAATCACTTATGATAAGTTAAACAAACCTCCTGGCCTCAAATCAGCTTAAAAATGGCCAAACCCCGTGACTTAAGCTATGCAGAATTTACTGAAGCAACTGATGGAATTATTTTATGAGGGTTTCTGAAACATAATGATAGAAAATCATAGATCTATAACTTTATGGAACAATATTCTAGGAAATTAAATATCTGGCCTCCTTAATACATTAAAAAGATAACCCGAAAAGGGTTTCTTGAAAGCTTGATGTACAAAAGTGAAGATCTGAATTTTCAGCTTTGAAAAATGCAGTCTTAATGAAAAATTACAGAAATATATCTGAAAAATACAAAATAGGGATGAGAATCCCTTCCTATAGCTTTCTGGGAGAAGGGTTGGCCCTTTTCCAAGGAAACTAGCTCAAAAACAAGGGTTGGAACCCTGCGGCAGCAACTCTATGCAAAATGACACAGTTACTTCAAGGGAATATGCTGTAGAAGATGAGGAATAGTATATCCCACTTCCAAGACGTGAAATATTCCCAGGAATCTTCCTATCTGATCTCTCAAGAGAAGGAAGGCACCCTCTACTGAGAAAGAGACCCGGAAGTGGTGTTATCAAACCTCCACTGCAACACCCTGAAACACAACAATATTCTACTACAAAAATAACGTTGAGGCTGGAGAATGGTGCTTGGCCTCAAGCCTGTATGTGGAGCAATATAGAACAGAGCTCTCCCAACAGGCCTCTTAAGGGAAGAGGTGGGATTCCCGCTCGGGAACACCTAGTGCTAAACAACACTGCAACCCTGCTAAACAGCAAGACGAAGCCAAGTCTAAACAGACCAATATCAAATGATGATCTAAAAACATGAATAAAAAAGGCTCCCATCCTCTCCATATATAGCAAGTGAACCTCTTCACATTGGGTCCCATCCATATGTGCCATCAAGCTCATGCATGTTGTCCTCCACCAAAATTGCGTTGTTCATCAAGGAGATTCAATGTATCTAGACAGCTTTGTTGACTTGGTCAAGGTTGACTGAATCAACATGATCCCATCTATGTTCACACCCAAGGGTACTCAAATTAGCTATTTATTCTTCCTCCTTTCACATTAGGAGTGTTATTGATCCTTCTAAAGAGGTTAATGGGCCTCCCTACCCGTTTATTCACCTACCTAGTGATAAAACAACTCTAATATTCCATTTAGCTTGAAGAATAAATTTTTGGAATATTGCACTGATACTCCTAAGGAAATAGGAGAAGTTCCACCAGAACTTGAAGAAATTATTTCGAGATTTGAGAGCTTATCGTTAACTCCTCCATCCAGACCACGAGATGGATATTGAGCTCCATGATGCCAAAGAAGCCTTAGCCAAGCATGTGCTGGAAGAAGAGGTAAAAAATTGAAATTTTTATTCAATTTCCTCTCAAGATAAATGTGTAGGCTCATTTGAAAAACACACTAGAGGAATAGGGTCCAAATTGATGATCAAAATGGGCTATGAAGGTAAGGGGTTAGGAAAACATGCACAAGGAATAGTTGAGCCAATTATGGTTGAGGAAAGTCCTAAGTATTTGGGTCTTGGATATGGAAAAATTTATGGAGAAAGTTAGAAATCCATGAAGGCACTTGAAACAGTTCCAAGAAGGACTTTTGTTGCAGGTTCAAAACCTCAAACATGTAAAGTTTGCAATCAAGATGAATGCAATTGTTTGAAACCCATGTTGCAGTAGGATGCTTGTAGACATGCAACTTATGGAAAATAAGAGAGTTGTGATAGCTCTAAGGACATGAATATTATTGTTGGTCTTCAAAAGAGAGTTGGAACCTCTTCAAGTTCATATTCTCAAGAAGGTGATAAAGACGGACATTCAAAACAACATTCAAGATATAATTATTCCTATAATCATGTTTATTATGATTATGTTAAGCATGAAAAATATGCATGCATGAATGGTAGAAAAAGTTGTTGTTCATATTGAGGCTTGTATAACCATCAAGTTTCAAGATGCTCGAAGAGAATGATAGCATACAGGAAACAGTCAAAGCAAAGGCAACTTGAACACAAGATGCAAAATATTTTCACTTCTTGTCAGAAGAAGGGACATCTCATTGCCCAATGTTGGACACTGCATCCAACCACTCATCCCAAGCATTTGAAGAAAGTGGAGAAAAAGGTTGATGAGAACGGAACAAGAGATTCCATCATCGATGTGAGTCAAGATGATTCACAAGAAGAGGATGTTCATCAGGAAAATCACCATTGAAGTGGTTTGGTTAGAAATGGCTCAATTTCTTGACCAAGTAAGGCATGCATTTCCTTTGTACATAGATGCAAATTTCAGCCTTATGTGTGCATGAATTTCTGTTCAAAGTATGACAAGTTGTAGCAGTTATTACAACTTGTATGATGCAAGATTGCATGTGAATGTTGTTCTGTTGAAGGCATTTCAGTTTGTTGCAAAAATTTCTCCAAGATGGCGTAAAAGATGGGTATGTCCCTCATTTATGTTGCAGCAATTTATCATTCAATTCAGCTCTTATGATCACTCATATGTTTAGGGTTTATGTACTTGTTTGTACATGAAAGAAATAGTTGAAGAGTGTACATATGCATGGTATTTTGTATGTGTAAAAGGAGGACTTGTGATAAGTTCATTGTAAATAGATACATGCATGAGTGTTGTCAATATGTATCTTGGAAAGTCGACTTGTGCCGATTGTGTCGAACACATTTCATATCGATTTATTTCAATTGTGTTTCATATTTCATGTCGACTTGTGTTGTTGATGTCACATGCTTTTTATCGACTATGTTTGTCAATTATGTTGATTGAATTATGTTTTAGTCGATGGTGTTCGTTGATTGTGAGTTGATATTAGATATATCATTGTGTAAGAAGATCTCCATGTACTTGATGTTATAGGAGGTCATAGTCATTGCTTTGAATAAGCAAAGAAAAAAAGTGTTCATCATTTCAATTCTTGCATAATGATTTATTTTCAAGATTGATTGTATGTTCTTGTGACAATATGTCGCAGGAATTTTGATTTCCATTCAATGAGAAGTGGACAAGATGTAAAGTGATTTTCAGCCATGGAATAAATAGCTAGTTTCTTGTGTTGAAACCAAGAGTTCACTCATATTGCAAGCTTAATTTGGATAAGGGAATTTCAAAGAAGAAGCTTGTATGCCATTTTTGCAAGAGGGACTTCATTCTTACTAGGAAGGCTAACATTTTTCCAAGCACATAGAGATTGATGTGCTATAGTTCGATATGTATCAGTCAACAAAAGTCAACAATGTTGAAGTGGTTCAGTAACAACCATAAAATAGTGGTTGAGAGACATAGCCAGTTGCAATACAAGGCATGTTAAGATAATTTTCAAGAAATACTTGTCAAGTGAAATGAGTTGATATAACATGAAATCAAAAGAGTATTGAAACTCAAGAAGATAATTATTAGCTTTTGTTGGTCCAAAAGCCCATCAGTGGGAAGGTGTGATCAAAATTTGGATTAGGGCCTAAAACTAGCTAAAATTTTGAAGTGCTAAAAAATGCTTCAAACCAAGACGAGAGCGTAGATCTCATCACCAGAATTCCAACGCAACTCGTTTCATCAAATTTTGAGTTTGTATGATTGATTTATCACATGTTGTTTTCCTTCCAAAACAGGTTCAGAACTGGATCGACTAGTAGAGTGGGATCCGAATTGTTGGTTCTCATGGAGTCTTGAACTCTGCATATAGAATTAGGGATTGCATAGCCGTGGAAATGATGCAAGTGGAATGGATGACCGTGATCCAATCAACAGCAAGGGCTGAATAGTGGTGATTTGATCACAGAAGCAGTAGTGGGAGATCAACGGGAGAGATCTCATCGCAGTTGAGAAACATCGCACATCACACAGAATAGAGTTTACCGTTAAAATATTTTCGCAAAGTTAAATTGTTTAACCTGCAATGCGAAGTGAGGAGGTGGAGAGATAACGAGGATCATCGGATCAAGAACCAAGCCAACGATGGAGATCGTAGCGCACAGGAAATGACTTCGCATTTCACAAGGAATAAGGTTTAATGGTATAAAGTTAAAATTGTGAAGTGCACCGAGTTATATGTGTGATAAGCCAAAGAGTGATGGGTTAAGATTTCTGATATGTGAAATCTTAAATCCTGCGATCTGTGGAAAGTTATTTCGGCCCAATTCCGATGTGACGATGCGATCGCAACATTGCGTCGACACTTGTATTGTTTAAATGTTAAAGGGTATTTTTTATATTCCGCGACGTGCGATCCGCAAGATTGTATGTCTCCCGATATACGATGTACCTTGTATTACAATTGCGAATTTGTTTGATATTGCGAAGGCCCGTAAAGGGATCTGATGTTGATCGTGAACGTTTGTATGTTTAATGAAACTCTGATATTGTATTCCATTGTTTCTGCTAACATATAAGCCATTTAACAGTTGGGGGTAAGCATTGTTGGAAAAATATTTCCTATGTCCTAATATATTGTAATATTTTCCTTGATGGAAACTCTCTGGCAAAGGATGGAGTACATGTCTTCCTAGAGAGGCTTTGTAGTCTATCAGAAGAATTGTATAATGAGCAGCAGAAGATTAGATAATTTTGATATTGTAGGATCTATACGTGGGTTTATAAAGGCCAAGTCACATAAACACACAGATAAGTATGTTCCAAGTCATGTATGCCGTTTGAGCTCCAAAAGGTTTGATACCAAGGGGCATTACCATGGTATTAGCCCACGGTATTGAACGTTGACTCAGTTGTCTATTTGATTCCGTCCAAGAATACCATAGGCTGTTGTGTGGTTTTGACTCATGGTATTGATAAAGGCTACATCTATATAAGGAGAAGAAGATCATAGTGCAATGTGTGCATGAGTAAGGGTTTCTACTGAATAATTTTCACTGAGGTATATCTGCATGGGATGAAATCTTCTTTAATTGATAGAACTGAATCTATGATGCACCCATGGATACAATGATGGTTCAGGATCTCTATATTTGAAATGACTATGCTTTTGTGTGATCCATTGAAGAGGTGATTAGATCTATAATCCGGCACAAGACTGCTGAAGTAAAGTGAAGAAATCTGGGTAAGTTCTATAGATCTGAAACAAACTGTAAATTTTTTATTCACATATCTATACGCTAGTTTTTCCATGAAAAAGCGCGTATATATGCGGCTTTGTCTCAGAAAAGGTGCATATGGAAGTGAGGGTTTTATGAAGATTTTTGCAGAGGTTATCTACTTATTTCTGCTACATTTCCGCTATCTGTCAATGAACTCTTCTTGTAGATCTGGGTTGTTTGAATACTGTATATGATGCTAAGTTGAATATGTACAAATTTGATCAATGTGAGAATAAACATGGTTGATGGTGACTAACTGATGAAGGGTTTTGAATTTCTAAAGATATCTGACTGAAAGCCTTAGATCTAGATCTGAGACTGATTACATTCTGAAAAAAAAGTATTCATAGAGCCATACGCAGGTTGGTGTGAAGGAATGCGTGAATACATGCGGGTTCAGTGAAGCGAAGTAGCGTATTTTAAGTTGATGAATGTTCAGGGTTGAGTTTGTATCTGCATATTTATTTTGAAGTCTGGGTTATTTCTGAGTTATGGTTACAGTGCTCTCACTATTCTGGTTTGATGTACTGGGTGAAGTATATTATTGTTGATCTTTGTGAAGGGTTTTTTTGAAGCTGTTTGATCCAGTGTGAAAATTGATGAAACGTGGTCTCCAGTCATTCTAAGGGTTGAAGCCTTCAGTATGGAAGTGGAAGCTTCCTCCCAATAGTAGCTGGTGTTCTGATCAGGGGATTGAAGCTCCCTTCTAGGAGTGACTCGTAAACGAAAAGAAAGGGGGTTGTAGCTCCCTTCCAGTAGCAGCTGGAGAATGAGAGAAGGTTGCAGCCTTCTGCAGGTAGATGCCTACGTACTAATATGAGTCTGCATCAATAAAAAATTGTGATCAGGTTTCCATATAATAAATATTGAAAATAGAGATGACAACAGCGATGGTTCTCCCGAATTGGGTTTCCACCTTAAATCTTGGTGTTCATGTGTTTTTCTATTGTGTGATGTTTTATTTTGCTGTTACTACACATATTTTTTGATTATCTAACAGATGCATGGCTGATAAACTGTGTTAAAGATTGTTTTTCTAAACAATAAAATTATATCAGTATAAGCTAGTTTCTTTTGGTATATGCATTTTTAGACGCGATTTGGGTTCATAAAAGCTGCGTATGGAATTCAGTAAATAGAAAGTAAAATATTTCAGTAAGTTTTAAAATACTGATTCACCCCCCCCCCCCTCTCAGTATTTTTCCCAACACGCATGTCACCACCGCCCTAACCATAAATTTTAATGCATGAATTTATTGGAAAAGAAGATAAGGGAATGCCAAATTTAGTGGTCAGCCCTAATTTAACTCTAGTTAACTAGAGTTCTCCACATTTAGTGGAGTTTTCCTAGGAGATATTGGGAAAAAGTGTAGAAGGCTCAATTTTTTACCATTCTGAATGAAGAAAGAGTCATTCTTAACTAATTGGAGCATTACGAAGCCATTGAAGAAGGTTGTAGTGGCAGAAAAGTTCATCTACAGGTGTTTTAGTGAATATGAATATTTTTGAAGGACGGGGCCACCAGGTGTTGGGGTCATTTCCAGAGCATCCAGAGTCCAAATTTAGCAAAAAAATAGTCATTTTTTGGTGATTATGATGTTATAAACTCATTGGAATAGGTTCCAAGAGGTTTTGAAGATTGTAACAACAATTTGAGCACACTTGAAGCTAATACAAAGGTAACACTATGAAGCTGGACCAAGGAGATGTAGCCTAGGAGGGGTGAACTCCTTTATCAAAATTCTCTGTGTTAAGCTCTGTTATATGTTCTTGCTGTGTTTACTATTTATTTTGTTCTTTCATTTAAAATTATTCTTCTTAAGATTATGAAAACTCATAATTTCACCAAGTACATTGTTTTCAATTACATGCTCTTAAACAAACTCATGAAGGATAAGTAAAACAATGCAAAGAAAAGTTTATATCTCAAATGAAACTAGCACAAAATTAACTAGTATTCATTTTCAAATCATCTAAGACATGAGGAAATTGAAACATTTATTTTTTAGTTTGACGTTCTATGTAGATCTTTCTTAAATATGAAGCACTTAAATGGTTTATGGGATTATGAACACATTCAATTATAACATGGGAAGACAAGAAAATTGTTTTCTTAGACAAATATAAGTATTATTGAATGCCCCATGACCTAAACTATGAAGTCTTTAAAATGATACAGAAAGAGGATGAAAATCTTGAAGACTTAGTTGAAATATTTTTCTATAACATTAAAAGGGCTAAGATGTATAATTTAGATGACGAAACTTTGAAGGCTCTTTTGATAAAATCTATCATAGATGAATTGATTGAACTCCTCAATTTAATGGGAAAAGGAGATGTTTCACAGATTTCAATTAGAGAAATTTGTGAACAGTGTACACATATTTCAATGGGTAAGGCTAGAACTGGGAAAAATCCAAGAGATCTTGTTATGTCTAGAATTAATAAATCCGCAAGTGGAACATTAAGTAGATTTGAAATAGATAGTTTTTTTGAAAATTTCAAAACATATATAATAGGGAGTCTTAGCGAAAAACTAGATATTATTAAGATACCAAATAAGCAAAAACTTGAAAATGTTGCATTATCTATCTTTTGTCCCAGATGTAGGAAGAAACATGCCTTGAGAGAATGTTTCCTTGATAATGTAGAAATTTGTGTCATATGTGCTAAAAATCATAATACTAAGGAGTGTCCTTCAATACCTAGTATTAAAGTTGTTTTTCAAGATGAAGTTGGAACAAGACAAGCTAAAGCTCTTTGTTTTTTTTCTAAAATACTATGGAAAAATTAACAACCAAATATGACTCAAGGTTTCAATACTCAATCTTACGCACAACCATAGAATAATTAGACTACACCTATGCCTTGGAAACCTTGGCATCCACAATCTCAAAATCCATATTGGGCACAAGGTTGGAAAAATCCTTATGGAAAATATCCTCATTATCCTCAATTCCAACAACCTTATCCCTATTTTCCACCACAATATTATCCTCCTCAACCCACTCAACCTTCTCAATTCCAAAATCCAAATAAAAAATTTAGTTACCGTTTCCTCAAAAGGAAAATCAATTTCCTTCTAAACCACTCCCTAACTAAAATAACAAAAATCAACAAGTTGTTTATAATGTTGAAGGACAAAATTTTCAAGCTTGTATGATAATCCCACTAGGTAAAAATGATGTCCAACTTATATCTCGTAGGGTTTTTCAAAATAATTCACTCACAATGATCATACAATAATATAAAGAGGATGATATTCATGAAAAAGATGCAAGTCTTGATCAATAAAACATTCCTCTAAAGTAATATGTTCCTATACAATTAAATGATGAACAAATAAAACAAGCTCCCATAGTTCCTCTAGTAGAGCAACCTTCTATTTCTTTACAGAATCCACCTTTTCCTAGAAGACTTAAAATATATAAAGGAATATAAAGGAGAATTGTTTTACCATATTATGATATTCTAGATGAACATAAGAATGTTTGCATTGAAATTCCTTTACTTCAAGCTATAAAGGAAATACCAATATTTTCAAAAACCATCAAGGAGCTATGTATCAGGAAATCAAGAAGAAAAATAAAAAACATTAAAAAGATTCAATTGGTAGGAAAAAGTGTTGATATTATGATGGTGAAAAATATTTTCCATAAATATTTAGATCCAGACATCCCCATTGTAAAAATCCATATCAATGTTATTGAGATCCCAAACACTTTAATTGATCTAGGAGCAACAATTAATATTATGAGTAACTAGACCATAGATCAACTTAAGCTTCCTAATCTTTAATATAGTCCAACATTGTTACAATTAGTAGATAGATTTGTTATTAAACCAGATGGAGTATTAGAAGATGTGTATGTCTCTGTAGATTTTTGGGAATATCCTCTACATTTCAAGATTTTAACTCCCAAGAATAAGTTAGGAGGTCATCCATTAACCCTTGGTAGACCTTTGCTAGCTAAAACTGATGCATTCATAAGTTGTATATTAGGTGATATGTATACATCTGATGGATATTCCATTAAGAAATTCACATTGTATCCTTAGGAAAAAAAAAAAAAAGTAGAAAGTGAAATTTGGATAAATGATGATGATGAATACTTTGATAATATGCAATTAGTTTAAACCTTTTCACAACTAGATGAAGAAGACCAGTTAATAAATTTAATAAAAAAAAATTATTTTTCATCTTATTTGAGAAAAATAAAAGTTTTCAAGGGAAAATTGATATTGAATATCTATCGTCTCATCAATTTTCTTTACATTATATGGATAATTTTGAAAATTCTCAAGTAGAATTTTTTCCACGTAAAACATTAAATATCAAAAATAACTTGGAGGAATCGGAAAAGAGAAAATTAATAAATATGCTACAAAAACATTCCTCTACTTATGCATGGGAATATATTGATGTGAAAGATATTTATCCTAAAACTTATACGCATCATATTTATATTCAACAAAATGCCAAACTAGTTAGAAAACCTCGTAGGATAATGAATCCAAATATGAGGGAAATTTTTAAAGAGGAATTACAAAAACTATTGAATGTGAATTTCATTTATAATATATTAGATAGTCAATTTGTTTCACCTTGAGTGATTGTTCCAAAGAATAATGGGAAATGGAGAGTATGTATTGATGACCAAGAATTAAACAAAGCATGTTTAAAGGTCATTTTCCACTACCATTTATAGATAAAGTATTAAATAACTTGGAAGGAAAGAAGTATTTTTCATTTTTATATGGTTTTAGTGGATATAACCAAATCCAAATAGGACCAAAATATCAAGACAAAACTACTTTTACATGTCCTTGGGGAACATATGCCTATAGGGTACTTCCCTTTGGGTTATGTAATGCACCTACCACATTCGAGAGAGACATTTTAGGTTTACTTTCTGATCTGGGTCATGATTGTGTGGATGTATACATTGATGATTTTACTGTGTATGGAGATACTTTCGAAGAAGCTATGGGAAATTTAGAAAAAGTTCTTATAAGATTTAAAGAAGAAAACCTTTCTTTAAGCCATGAGAAATGTTTTATGATGATCAATGAAGGTATTTTTTTAGTTCACCATATTTCACATGATGGAATTAAGGTGGACACAAATAAGGAAGAATTTATTTATAAAATTTCGATTTCTATTTTTCAAAAAGATGTTAAAATTTTTCTCAGATTTATTGGATACTATACGATATTCATAGAAAACTTCACAAAAATCGCCTCCACTTTTCAAACTTCTTACAAAAGGTTGTGAATGTGCATGGAACTCTAATTGTCAAAAAGCTTTTGAAATATTGAAACAAATAATTACTAAAGCTCCAATTCTAAGAGGACCTAATTGGTCTCTCCCTTTTCACATTTCAATTTATGCTTGAGATACAAATTTAGGAGTTGTATTGGGAAAAAAGGATTTAACTCCTTATATTATTTATTATATGAATCCAAATTTGACTCCAAAAGAGTTAAATTATACTCTAACTGAAAATGAGTTTTTAATTGTGGTACATGCCATTAACAAATTTTGTCATTACATGACTGGTTATGAAAATTTTATTCATACATATCATTATGAAATTATATATTTAATGAACAAACCAATTACTAATGTAATAATTACACGATGTTTTTTATTATTACAAGAATTCAACATCATTGTTCTTGAAAAACTAGGGAAAGAAAACATGGTTGTTGATTTCCTTTCCAGAACAAAAATTAATAATGTTCATGTTCATGTAAAAGATAATTTTACTTATGAGCATTTTTTTTCACTATCTACTAAATTTCCTTGGTTTGAAAATATTGCCAATTATTTAGCTATAGGAAAATTTACACCAAAATTGTCAGCAAGAGTAAAGAATTTTTTTATCAAAATGAGTGCATCCTATTCTTGGATAGGTGGAGAATTAGACAAAAATGGAGCTGATTTAATCATTCGAAGATGTGTTTGAGAAGATGAAGTACCAACAATTCTAAAAGCTTGCCATGATGAACCACGTGGAGGGAATTTTGGTGATAAAATAAATTCATAAATAATCCTTCTTTTGGGACATTATTGGCCATGAATTTTCAAATATGCCAAGGAATATGTCAAAATATGTGATAGTTCTCAAAGAATGGGAAAATTAGTGTCATTAGATGAAATTCGTCTACAACCATAGGTACTTGTGGAGCCTTTCGAAAATGGGATTTAGATTTTGTGGGACCCTTAAATCCTCCATCTAAAAGAAAATGTACATACTTATTTGAACAGATTATGTCACAAAATGGGCAGAAGTTAAACCTCTTTTATTTTCAACTGAAAATACTATAGTTATTTTTTAGGATATCTTTACTCATTTTGGTGTTCCAATAGAAATTGTAATAGATTAATGTACCCAATTCACATCCAAGTTCATACAAAATATCATGGAGAAATTTCAAGCACCGGAAGTCTACTCCATATCATCCACAAGCCAATGGACAAGTGGAATCCACCAAGAAAGTTCTTGAAGAAATTTTTATGAAGATTTTGCACTTGCATAGAAAGGATTGGGAAGAAAAGCTTCTGGAAGCACTATGGGTATATCGAAATACATGGAAAATAAAACTCTGTATAATCCTTATGAGCTTGTCTATGGGAATAAAATTTTGTTTCCAATGGAATTACAGGTGGAGACCTACATAAAAACTGCTAAATTGGGCCTTGAGCTATCAAAAGCTCAAAAGAAAACACTAGAAAAATTGAATGAGATAGATGAAATCCGACAAGATGATATTCAGAGGACTAGAATAATGTAAAAAAAAAGATCAAAATGACATGATAATTTTATCAAAGCTAAAAATTTCAAACAAGGTGATTGGGCTCTTCTTTTTAATTCCAAATTCAAATATTTTCAAGGAAAATTTCAAACTCATTGACTTAGTTCCTTATGAGATTGATACTATTGTTTACAATGGAGCAGTGTAAATCAAGACTATTGATGATGAAAAAATTTCTTTCCTTGTTAATGGTCATAGATTGAGATTATATCATAAACCTATAACAAGGGAAGACTTTGTTAAGTATTTGCAAGAAATGTTTTAACTTAAGTTGATCAAGAAAGGAGATTCTTCTCCTCACTCTTCAAATTCATTGTAATTTATTTTCAATAATATATATATATATATATATATATATAATAAAGCATTCTAGTGGCAGGTTTAGATTTTTTATTGTGTTGGATTTGCGATGGCCAAGACAAACCCTAAGGTTTTCTCAGCTCATGATTCTCTCGTTGTCGCCGCCAAGCCTTCTCTTGGCCCTACGGAACATGGAAGACAGAGGTCAAGCGCACTCTAGACCTCCCACAGGCTCTACGTAGAGTGCAGCTTCGTAGAGGATATTTTGAACGATGGGCTCAATGCATGCCCAAACCCCTTTGAAAAAGACCAGGCTGCGGCTGCCAATCTAGAGCAGGTATACGACATCCTCGCGGATCAGAAAGGAACAACCCCCTATCCTGCTGAAATTTCGACAGCTGCCAAGAGCCTCTACATAATACCTGACAACGCGTAAGGTAGAGAATGCTCTAGCCTTCCCCTAAGCCCCATCAATCGACCACACTCGTGGGTTACCTCGGATATTACCCATCAGAGAATCCCTCACACTAGGGGAAATGGAAAAATAAAAGAGGTTTCCTTGGACTGCGATGAGCTGATCAAGACAATCAATCCAGCCTCCCAGCTAAGCTCTGACAGCCAGGGTTTCCTAGATCCATCATCCCCTTTATATCAGATTCAGATCTCACTTTTCTCTGGAAAATAAATACTTCAATGGGTGCGCTCAACGAATCTGGTCCAGAACCTCGCGCATGAACTCAAACAAAAGCTGGGGATTCCGTCAGTTCTTCAATGATTTCTATACGGAGGTAAGCAACTAGAGGATTCTCTTCCCCTCACATTTTATAACATTGAAAGAGATGCTTCTATAGTTTTAACTTTTCTTCTGCAAGGGGGAGCAGATGGGCAACCCTCCTCTACTCAAGCTTTCTATTATAGGGATGTTGTCCATGCACAGCCTCCCAAGAAATATGCTAAACCCTCTGAGGCTCCCAATCCCTTTTTGGTTGATAAAATGGAGTACATCCCCTCCATAGAAATATCCCATCCAAATCTTGAAGATCAGCTTCAAATATAATCAGAATCCACCATCATCTTCTGATTCAATGGAATTTGGCCCTGCCCAACAGATCTCTACTAATGGATCCACTCCACTTCAACCAAAAACAACAAGATTATCTTATGCTCGAAGGGTTTCTTCATAGTGGTGTTTTCCCTCAGTGAATATTATCAAGAAGACTTGACTGAAGGTCCATGGTTTTGGGGAACAACAGGGTTATTTATCACCCCTTGGTTCCTAGATTTTGACCCCTCTACAGAAGTCATCACCAAGCTACCTATTTGGGTATGACTTCCAAATTTACCTGCGCATCTATGGCAGTTTTCTATCCTCCAAAGAATTGGAAACACCCTAGGCCGCTTTCTGGCAATAGGTCCCTATAGGGGGGAGAAAGGAATATACACCTACGAAAGAATATGTGCTGAAATAGACATAAGAAATGGTCTTCCTGATCAAATTAATCTCAAAATAGGGTATTTCCTTTGGACACAAACCATGGACTATGAGAATATTCCCTTCCGATGCCGCCACGTCCATCAAACAGGGCACCTTTATAACTCTTGCACCACATTCCTCACCCAAAAGAAGAAAAGTAATCACAAATCAAAATATAAAAGCTGGAAACCATGTGATCCATCCCCCATGGATGACATTGACTCCTTCAGCTCAGATGAAGAAAATACTAAGGCAGAAGTGGAGGCTGCAATGGAGACGAAGGAGTCGCCCTCGGCTGCAACACGGATAAAGGATTTGCCCTCGACTGGCCCTGAAGGACCCACTACTACCTCGAATACACAGAAATAGACTCATCAGTCCTCCTCCTCCGTTTTAGATAAGGAGGTTGTCCCCACAAACATCAACAACCTTCAAGTGGTTCTTGCCCATCCGCACCAGGCTGGTTGTAGGGTAAAAGTTAACAAAAAGAAAGGAAAAAATGTCGTATGGAGGATCCGACCCATTCTAGGTAGATTCCAATGACTTTCTCTTTTCACTTCCTTGTTACACATGTTGGTCCTTTTTCTTATCTCCCGTTCAGTTTGTGGGACCGAGTTGATAGTTTATCATTTTCGGCTTCCCCTCTTTCTAGCTTCTCCTGACTGTAACTACACTTTGTACCATATGATTACTTAATAGAATTAGTCTTATTTACACATAATAATAATAATAAAGTATAAACATGAAAACATACTATGTTGGCATGTTTATATATGAAATATTAATTGAAAACCAAGATCCCTTGGCCGTTTAGATTTTCAAAAATCCCTTTTTTATTGTCCTTATTTCCTTGTATCCTTATTTTTATTTTAAGAAATTTCCAGGTGGTCAACTATATTCATGGCATCAATATTTTCACCGATTATTCATAGCAACAGTCACAACAATAAAGAATTATTTTCCTAATCAGAAAAACAAATTCCGAAATATGACAAGAAGAACAAAAAATTCCTATCATTCCGCAGCTATTTTTTGGTTATGCAACGAGGTTCGATTTCTATAATAATAAAAAAAAAAAATCAAGGAAAACATGAAAATACATGTATGTAAGAATGCTAAAAGTGGTATTTCATATGAGAACCTAGATTTTAATTTATGGATGAATATATTAAAAGTTTGAGGACCTTGTGAATTTGTTATATATAATTGTTATACCATATCCCCTCATAATTACACCACTAGTCACATCAAAGTACGATCAAGAATTGAATAGATAACATCGGTCCTTGGAAATCCTATCTAGGAAATTGTGAAGGCACACTTCAGATGCAACACTATTTCTTCCATGAGCACCTTTCCTTTCCATCATTGTCATAATCCCTTCTACTCATTTCAAATATGTGTTTTGCTTACTCTTCCTTTCAAAGGTTTCATTAACCCCGTCAAAAAACACAATCCAAGCTGAGACTTCTTCTCACCATGGAGACACTTCTTCTCTTTGAACCAAATGGAGGATAATTTCTTCAAGCTTATCTGAGGATCAGAGACCAACTACTGCAGGTGGGATGACCCTATTTTTTTGAGAAATTCAATGGGTTTGAAGAATAAATTACCAAATCCTTCGCCCGAGAAATTGATGGAGTGGAAGCTGAGGTAGGATACATTAAGCTCATCCTCATAGAATCCATTATAGCAGAAGAAATAAGACTACCTAGAAATGGGGAAACTGGTTCAAAAATAGGAAAATAAAAGAAAATGATTGGGTTCATTTCCTTAAAGAAACAGGTATGGACTTGTCTATTTTCAAAAAGGGCATTCCAGTCACTACGTTAAAAGGAAAATGAAGAAATATCTTGCTAGGCATTCAAAAATTTATAACATGTGAAGGTAGATTTGTGGCAGTGTTTTTCTACCATGCTAGGCTTATGATGCATTTTTTTGATGGGTTTGAGATTAATTTTCCTTACTTTGTACTTAAAATATTGAAGAAAATGGAATTTAAAATATAGAGAGAGTCTAGGTCCATAGATAACTGTCTTTACCATCACGGAATCATTAATATTCTTGTAGAAGCACATATGGAAGCTAGAGGAGATAGTTGGAAAGACTTATTATTGAGAAATCACTTTGTAGAAGCTCCAGAAGAACAATAAAACAATAGGGTTAAAATAAGTCAAATAAAGTCAAACCCTAACTTTGAAAAAGGAAGAATTGAAGAATAAAATCGAGAGAATAATGAGATTGAAACACCAGAGGATCCATTCGAATATAATACTCCATTGTCACAATATATTCAAAATTTTAAACAGAAAAATGATAAACATGACCTTAGAAGAAAATAGAGGATAAGAGGACAAAAGGACAAAACATTGGAGTTTCAAAAGTGAAATTAAGGAGAAGTAAAATAATTTCAATGTAACGGTCATGGTTAAAAATCCATGTAAAAATATATAAGGCCATGGCTTATGGGACACGTATTCCAAGCTGAATAGTGGGTAAAACATCCTAGTGGGTGTTCATTTCGATTATTGTGGCTAAGGGAATTGGTAAAGGAAATGACAAAGGCTTTCGAAAGACAAGAGGCATTATTTGGTATTTATTTATGAAAATAATGGAAAATAGGAGAAAAGGAAGGTGAAAGGTCATAGTTTGCATGTGAGGAGGAAAATAAAGGAAAATAATGAAAATTAAGAAAATAGAGGTCTCATTAACAAAAAGGCTTATGAGGATCAGTTGGCAAGCTTTTTTCTCACTTTTTTTTCAGTTCAATTTTGGAGCTCTCTCATGATTCTCTCTCTCTCTCTCTCTCTCTCTCTATGACACTTAGATTTTTCTTGGAGAACTTTGGAATTGGATCAAGAAAGTCAAAGAAGGCATGAAGAAGGAAGGAACAGGGAAGGAAGAGTAGGATCAAGCAGCTACAATAGGATTATTTGCATGTATCAATTTTTGTGTGTGATTTATTTGATAGATTTGGCATGCATGGTATTTCATGTGGTTCTTTGGTATCATTGCATGGGTTTTTCCATGTGTGATAGTGTTCTCAACCTAGTCTTGTCATTTTAGGAAAGCCATGGTGTGATGGTGTTCTCATGTTTTGGTTGAGCTGGATTACCGGATGGATTTGAATTTGGTTGAGGTGGATCTCCGAAAGGAAGAACACATGGCCTAATGATCCCTAAAATGGATTGTGTATTGTAGTAAAGGCATTGGCCTAGTGACCCATGAATTGGATTGTGGGTTGCGATAAATCTAGGTATTGTGTGCCTGAGTGGGCCTGGGAATCATCCACCTGTTAATGGAGGGATATATGGTAAATCCTAGAGGTGGTTACCCTTGATTAAGCTTAGGAATCCTTGCCGGTGAATGGAGGGATATACGGTAAATTATATATGGTGGAGTCTCAGTTTAGGTCCTAGTGATCCAGTGTGGATTGTGGTAAATCCCGAGAGATTAGGAGAGAGGAAAATTCCTCATGGTGTAGGTGGAGAAATCTGGTGTCGTTCATGATTGTTTTATGGCTTGGAGATCTTGTATGGATTGCGGTAAAGCCTGGTTTTTTTTTATTAGGGTGACGTGGTTTAGCCTCGAGATGCCTTGGTTGGTTCTTTTGGTTTTAGTCCCACATTCATGCTTGGAATATGGCATGGGGGTGATTGGATGAAGGGATATTTGGCTCAGCTAATATATGGTCATGTGCAACGTGGTAGTCCCATCCCAGGTTGGATTTTGCAGTCATTAATAATAGGTTCTTTCCTTGACATATTATGTGTAAATGTATTGTTTTATATGTGGATTCTATGGTTGATGTATCCTTGATATTTCTGTTGTTATTATGTTTTTTATAGTCATGTATTATGACAGTGATGATGTATGCCTCTCCTCGTGTTTTATTTGTAAATGAATTAACATTTTATCAATGACCTAATAGATGATAATGCAACTAATTATATAAGGGAAAAATGCTTCTTATCGATTCTCAGTTAAGTGTGTGACCCTATGCTCAGATATTTTTTTTAAACCTGTAGATTACATATTTGTGAGATGTTTGATGAAATGCATGTCATGGCTTGTAGGCGTCCAGTCTAGACCTTGTCAATGTTTTTATAAACATATCATTGTTTCATTGTTATAATTAGTTTATGAACTTGTCATTGAATTATGGGTAGTGACATGGGCTCTAGGCCTAAAAAATTGGATTAGATATCGGGGACGCTGGAATAGGTCTGAGGAAAATTTTCCTTGGACACATGCATGCCCATGTTGTGGGAGCGTATAGAGTATTTGAGACACACCCTTGGTGTTGTTGATGTGGAAGGTCTGTTTGATGTGTTTCTGTCAATTCCACTTCGTTAAGGTCACCTAGTAGGCTGAATCCCATTATAGTGGCTTCTCGTCGCATATTTACCCCGATTGGCCTATTACTTGGGTAGATGTGGGATGAGGGTGCTACATAATGGTATCAGAGTGCATTTGTGCTCTCCTTTGGTGGTGTTTTATTTCTTTTCTCTTTATGTGATATCTCATACCACATATTGGTATCATAGCAGTTTGTGCTCTCTTTGGGTCATATCTGATACCACAGAGTGGTATCAGAGCATGGTTCACCCCTTGGACTAGATGGGTACAATGTGTTTGTCATGCATACATGTAATTTTCATATGTGTGATTTATTTTGTGGACTATGTGCTTATTGTGTATGCATGGTGGTGGTCATTTTTGTCATTATGTTTCCATGTAAGAGTTGATGATGTTTTTGTTGGGATGTGTTAATCATGAATGCATGTCGGTTGTATATGCATTTGTTATGAATGTCAGTGTGTATATGTAGTTATGCATACATTATTATATGCATATTTTTCATGCATGAGGTAGTTGTAGGAATTTTAGGTCATTATTATGTTGTTGGTATGTTATGATGCTAATGTGTTGGTTGATATAGAGCAAGAGATGCAGATCATCAAAGTGAAGATGTAACACTAGACTTTGGGGTAAGAGAAGATTGTCATATAGGTATTGTATGATTAGCATGCAGTTATGTTAGTTAATGGATTGTTATATGAATTATGGTTATATACATGTTGGTAATTTTATTGTTGTTGTGGTTACATGCATTGTAGATGCTAATGAATCAATGTGGTGATATGCACATGTGTCGAATAGTCATGAACGTTAGTAATGTGTTGTTATGTGCATTGTTGTGATTTTTTTACATTAGTTAACTTGATGATTATGTTATATGTTGTTGATAGGTATGTTACATGTTAACTTTTTGTTGTTATATGTTAGTTAACTTGATGATTAGGGTTATTGTATTAAGATCTTGATGTTATATGTATCATGTAAATATATATTGAACTATGCAAATGGTTATGGTTATGATATTCAAGTATGAGCATACATATTTGTGGCATTGTGTCATACTAATCTAGACTAACTATTCATATGTGATTTTTATGCATGAATTACAATTTTTTATGAGTCTATGATGTGAACATGCTAGCTAGTTACTATTATGGATATCATGACCTAATTTGTGATTGAGTTGATACGTTGTGAAGTTATGTTGTGCTAATTAGATTGGTTTTGAAGACAAGATAGCATCCCCTGAGATACATTAAGGTATGAGTTTGCTTATTTCATTTATATGGTGTTTGAATGTTTGGTTATGTCCTCTATTTGGTGTTTGAGTGTTTTGTGCATATTATGTTGTCTATCTATTGTTTTAATGTTTTATTAATTGCATGATATGAGCATGTTTATATAAGATTGCATGAAGTAATGATATTTTTTTAAGATGGTTGTACTAACACACTATGTGTTGAGATAACTGATGTGTACTTGAGTATAAGTAGGTGATAGTTGTAGTATTATGATTTTGACTATTAGTTGATTATGACATGGTTGTTAGCCTTGGTAGAGGTTGATTTTAGTTAATAGATATGATGTCTTGATATTTGGAACATGTGATTCACATGCGTGAATAGTTGCAAAGCAACATACTTGGTATTAGCATGACAAAGTAATAGTGTATGTGTTTATATAACTAACATATGGTTGATGTGAAAGTACGTAGTATGACTCGATTGCAGCAAGGAAAAAGAAAGGATTAGTGTAATAATTCCTTTGGAAAAGTTTGGGAACCAAAATTCCAAATGAATGAGCGCTTTGCATGGAAACATGAATTCCTCTTAACCCTAATATTGTCTGGAATTAGGTGGGCATGTCCTATATTTATGAAAAGGTATTTGATAGGTATAAAAATTGGTTTCTAGTTATGGTTGGATTCGTCAAGGGATTGGATTCCCTTGAGAGATGATATATGTATGTGTTCAAATACAAGGAAGTGTGTCTGGCATAAAAAGGTAAGCTAACTGGTATATTATGTGTTTATATTATACACTGATAATTATATGCTTATGTCAGTATGATACAGGGGATTGCATGGAAAAAGAGATTGTTATGAAGTCTTGAAAGAAGGCTCAGGTTGAGATTTCCCTTGGAAGCACTGGGAGCCATGGGGATTAAGTCATGGTGTTGTTGCTAGTATTGTGATTAGTCTATTGTAATTTTTCGCACTTGATTTGCGCTCTTCCCTACGTCTAGTGCATGGCCATGCAATTTTGTTTTGGTGTTTTATTGCTTTTGGTTTTTCATGGTTTTGTGATTCTTTTTCTTGTTCCTTTATTTTATCTTTTGAGAGTCTTGGGAATTGGTTCGAGAAGGAGGAAAGTTAATGGAGCCCAGGGAGACCTGTGTGGTACCCAACAGGTAATGTAATACCCAGATGAAGATTGGTGCATGATTAAAGGGAAGTTGAAGGAAAGATTAGGACAATCGGTTGGATTGGTTGGGTCCATTGGTGTAAATGGACAATGGTAGAAAATTCATGAGAAAAGTAGTAAGAAAGGTAAATTAAATGGATTTGAGGTGTCATATGCCTTGGTTATGTTGGGAACTATTGTTCTCAATGTTGTACATGTTGTGCAGGGATAAATGGAGTTCACTTAAAAGTGACCTTATGTTATTTCATAATTATGTTGTGATCATGATTACACTGATATTTATATATGTATACATGTATGTATGTATGAATGGATGTCATGTCTCACAGGGTCATCTTGGATCATGATTGTTTTTATGCTATTGTTTATATGTATGTATGTATGTATGTATGTCTAATGTTGTCTGACAAGGTCATGAGGGATCATTTTTGTGGAGGAATGATTGCTTATGAAGGTGAATGGCAGAAAGAGGTTCCTGGTCTTATGACGAATCAAGTGGGAAGAGTAACCCTAAGAGTTCTACAAGGTCAGTATCATGTGGATATGAATTGATATTATGTGAGTATACTATGCCTATATTTACCTTATGGACATGTAATGTTGAAAAATACATCAATTCAATGAAAGCAATATGATCTGCAACATGCTAAGATAAGCATGAATAGTGGAAAGACACTAGAAACAAGGTTTCTTGAAGGAGTCAATGTGTCATCTCTAGATGTGTAGTACTACTGTTGTATATATGTTGTACATGTTGCATCTCTGATGTTGTGTGCACACGATGTCATGTATATATGTTTTTGTGTGTATATTACATATGCAGTGCTAGGTATAGATGGTGTTGTGCACATGTTGGATATGTGGTGTTGTGTACATATGGTGCTAAGTACATGTTTGATATGCAATGTTGTGTACATATGGTGCTATGTGCATGTTGGATATGCGGTGTTGTGTGCATATGGTGCTATGTTCATGTTGGATATGTGGTGTTTTGTGCATATGGTGCTATCCACATGTTGCATATGTCGTGGTGTGCACATATGGTGCTACGTACATGTTGTATATGCAGTGCTATGTACATATAGTTTTGTGTGTGTGTTGTACATATGGTGATGTGAGCATGATGGGCATGCGGTACTATGTATGTGCATGATGTATTCGTTGTGTTGTACTATGTATATGTCCATGTATGCATTTTTTTGTATTTTACAGTGGGTGTAGGTGTATGTGTTGTATGCTGGTGTAGGCATATGTATTGTGTTGTATGTTATACACTGGGTGTAGGTGTATGTGTCATATACCAGGGTGGGTGCATGTATTGTGTGGTGTTGTATGTCATATGTGGATGTATGTGTTATGATTTACACTTTGTGTATGTGTCAATGATTGAAGAGAAGCAAGGGAACTTGGTGCTTTGTGGGTGTGGCAACTGATCCAATGTGTGTACAAAAGAACAAAGGAAAAAGTAAGGACCGATGAATACATATCGATGTTTTATTTCAGTTTTATTATGCATGTGATCTTTGATTCTAACCTGTGATGGTTACATTTGATTTATGATTATGGTTTATGGTGATTTCATGTGATTCATCATTTTAATTTATGACAGTTTCATTTTGAGCTAACCAGATGTGATATGTTTATACATGATGATTTGATCAAACAACTAATTTGACTTGTTGTCACAGGAAGTGAACAAAATTGCAAGTGCACTTTATTGATGAGCTACCAATGAGTTATGATGTGAATTTATTTCAATTTATTTTGAATCTAATGGCAGTTATGTTCTTGGTACAAGAAGCACATAAATGATCAGTTTTGTGGTTGAAACTAGTTGCAAGAATTAGCAACAACAACAAAATGAATTGAAATAGGAAGCAGTGTGTTGGTAAAGAACTTTAGGAGCAGGGCCATTGTGGGACACTGGTACCCAATAGTGTCCATTTATTTCCATGAACATGCTATGACATGTATGATGGTTTTGAGGCAGGTTTATAATTAGTTGTTTGAACTTCTTATGTGACAAAGCCTTGTAAATGGATGGATCGCCTAAGATAAGGGATGTCGAGGAACTTGGAATGTGAGTGACTACATGGAAGGGGATTACCATATTTCCTGAGAGACTATGTAGAAGAGAAGCGAAGGTTAGGGATGGATTTTTTTTGTCATTAGAAATTCCAAATGGAATTAGATACGCATTGGGAGTGTGCCCTGGAACAATGAGTTAGGAATTGATCACTAAGAGGACACATGGTGTAGGATTGTAGCGCTGGACATTGGATGCAAATTTGACTTTGGCAGTGGATTATGGACATCCTGGTATTAATTTTAGGGTGGAGGTGTGAACCTTTGGATTCCCTTGTTGTTGATACAACTATTTTATCCTTCTATTTGTTGGTTGAGAAAATGTGCATATGTGCATATTATTGAAAATACTGTATCGAGTTGGATTTATAAATATCCATAGAAAGTATGGTTGTATATATGGATTCAATTGTAAATACTACCACGAGCTATGCTATAAAGCTCCATTGTAATTTTGTTTTATTTTCAGTGGTTTTCTGGTTCGTAGGTGTCATTGAATACCAGGGATGGTGTTCCCCTAGGGGGGAGTGTTATATAACACAACCTGGTTAAAAATCCATGTAAAAATATACAAGACCACGACTAATGGGACACATATTCCAAGTTGAACAGTGGGAAAAAAATCCTAGTGGGTGTTCATTTTGGTTATTATGGCTAAAGGAATTATCAAAGGCAATGGAAAATGATTTGGAAATGCAAGAGGAATTATTTGGCATTTATTTGTGAAAATAATAGAAAATAGGAGAAAAGGAAGGTGAATGGTCACATGTTGCATGTGAGGAGGAAAATGAATGAAAATAATGGAAAATGAAGAAAACAGATGCTAGGATACTCTGACACATAGGAAATATTTAAGTATAACTTGGTCTAGCATAGATTTAGGCAAAGTGTGTTTCTTTACTATGTACTTTTGTAACTTATAATCTGATGGTCACGATATGTAGTGATCTGATGGTTCATTCTCACCTGGGTATTATAGAAACTTGATCCGTCGCTTAACACTAAATTGGTCCATGATATCTATTTAAAGAGCATGGAGGTTCATTTGTCTAGTGATCGTTTATGACAGAAGCTTATGTAAATTTTCTTTCTTTATATTAATAAATTTCCTGAAGTGGCCGCGTTGGCTAAGGTCGTGGAATATTTCTCTCTTCGAGGGTTTTAACCACATCAAATACTTGTGTACTAATCCGTGCTCTATTTGTGAGAGGTGAATTTTGGGTTTGATCTAAGGAACTTTCCCTGTAAATTTCTACATGGCATCAAAGATATTTTGAGGGTTGGATCCGTCGTTGATCCAAATCTGAAGACGGTTTGACTGAATGTGACTTATGTTTTGCATATCTACTATTTCTGACCACTTTTGGGCTAGGAGAACTGATTTTTTGTGTCTGGAGTCTCTGTTCCAGTGAGGAAACCCTTTTGTTTCATGCGAAAATGTTTTTGGTTACCCAAGTTATGTCATTTTAGATTTGGAGGTATAATGTATTTTTTTTAGTTATATTTATTTATCCCTCTATTTATTTCAATTTATAATATTTTTTATTACCGAATCCATACAATCTTCTTTCTGTATGCTCTTTTCTTTGCATTGTGTGTGATTTATCAAACCAGAATTAGAAAGACGAGTTTTTTCTGCTACGTATGTTGTTTCCCTGCGACTTTATACGATCTCGGGAAATCAGAAATAGCGAGAAAAATATATAGTTGTTGGACGAACTAAATGGAAAGCTAATGTTATGCCATAATGCTTGTATTTTTTGTTGTTGTTTGTGCGACTATTTTTTTGCAGGAAAAAAGCACACAACCCAAAGAGAAAAAAAAAAGGAAAAACCACTTCCTCCTTTCCAAAAATTATAGAATCCTTTTCTAGCTCACTTGGTGTAAAGTTACTTTATGAGAATAGAGGTCTTAGGTTCAAGTCTCTTTGTGAAACTTCTTTTTCTAAAAATCTTTTTATCAAGTTATTTTTTCTTAAAAAAATATTTTCGCAAGTTACCTCTTTCTAAAAGGGTTTTATTTAAAAAGCACGTGTAACTTATGTTTTAAAGTTACTTTGCGTAATAGTGTTTCTCACCCATTATAAAAAGTGAGTCACTTACCATCTAAAGTCACTTTGTCTTTTATTTAAGTTATGGTCTACTTGGTCATTAGTTCATAAAGTAACATTGTAAAAGTGACTATCGCTTATTTATAAAAGTGGGTCACATAAAGTAGTATTTTTTTTTTTTAAATGAGCTTATTATATTAATTTTGGAAAAGGGGGGAATTTTTATTTTTAAGTACAACTTCATCATCAACTTTCAACCTATCGCATTACTACTTGGCATCTACTAAAATTTTTCTTCAAAGGCATAATTCACACGGAAGATTTTTTTAGAGCCATTTTTTTTAACCGGCCTAATTTTTCAATATATTTTCATTGGAGTAGTTAGTTTCAACTTTTTCAGCTTCAATTTGTAAAAATGGAAAGTGCATGCCTGATTATTGTTAACAACACCAATTATTTCCAATGTCTATCCTACATAGTAGAGTTACTTAGAAGTAAAGGGATTTATAGAATAGCCTCAGGACTAGAATCGAAACCTACTAATGGAGATAAAAAAATTTAATGGGAAAATAAACAAGATCAAGCATGAGGGTTGATAGGAATGTCCATTGCTCAAGATCTTAGATTTCATATCCAAGTAATTGACTCCCCTGATGAAGCTATGAAAAATATAAATACGTTTTTTGGAATTAAAGACGAAATCAGAGCCCACCAGCTTGAGAATGAGTTTATTACCTTAGACCCCAATAATTTCTCCTCAATTAAATATTTTTTGTCCAAAGTCAAGACCCTTATACTTCTCTTAGAATTTTTTAAGGTCAAAATTGAAGATGGTAGTCTTATATATTCCATTCTTGCTAGGTTAGGCCTTGCATACTTTGTCTTTGTTTCCACCTTCCATTCCACTATAGAAGCCCTAATTTCTCAAGGAACACCCTACAAGTACCCCTCTTTTGATGCCTTTTGCAATTATTTGATAAGAGAACAAGAAAAAATCTTACACCTTGGTCTTATTAATACTGGAAACTCCTCTAAAAAATCCTTAGAAACCAAACAAAAACCATATACAAAGTATCCTAAGAAGGAGCATCATAAAAATAATGGTCCTAAACCAAACAAGGGTCTTAAGCAATATCAGCCGCAAACTAAAAAACAAACTCAAAAAAATTATAAGGAAAATAAAAACAAAGGGAAGAAGACATATATACATTGCAACTTTTGTAATCGTGATGGCCACGTAGAGTCAAAATGTTTTAAGAAAATGGAAGCCTTGCAAGCAACAATGAAGAAGCACAACATCCAATTGGAGAACTCTTCAACTTCATCTTTGGGAATGGTACTTTATGCATGTGGTTGTCAAGCATCAAGATCTAGTTATGCATTGAATGTATCTTCTTGTTCTCATTCTCATGAGTGGCTCATTGATTCTGGAGCCTCTTACCACATGGCCAAAAATAAAGCCATCTTTTCTTTTTTAAATGATTGTAACACCAAAAATATTTATGTTGGTGATGATATATATCTTAGTGTTGTAGGGTCTCGAATCATTCATATAGATAATGGTCAGTTTAATGATGTATTATGTGTGCCTACCTTGTCCTACAACCTTCTATCTATTTATCAAATAACTCATTCAGGTGAAGGGAAAACAATAAAATTATTACATGATGATGTTGTAATTAAGGATATAAGAGATCCTAGACATATTCTAGCTATTGGCATTGCTGATTATTCAATAATGTTGTATAATTTTGAAAATTTTGGGTCATCATGTCTTCCCTCCATTTTTGTTGCTTATAATGATGAAGTGAGAAAAATTTTGCACGACTGATTTGGTCACTTAAATTATTTCTCTCTTCAAACTCTATGTAAATAAAATACGGTGACAAGTATTCCTACGGTATATTTCCAAGATGGTGTTTGTTCTAGTTGTGTAATTGGAAAACATCATTGGGATAGTTTTGACAAAGATGCCTCTTGGCACACTTCAGCCCCTTTGCAGCTTGTGCACAGTGATTTATGTGGTCCACTTCTAGTTGTTTCTTTCTCTGGTTACAAGTACTTCTTAAATTTCATTGATGATTTTTCTAGATGCACTTGGGTACACTTCTTAAAACTCAAGAGTGAATTTTTTAACATGTTCTTAGCCTTTAGAGCCTTTGTTGAGAAACAATCTGGACATCACATTCTTAAGTTAAGGCCTGACAATGGAGGAGAAAATGTTAACAAAAAATTTATCAACTTTTTCACTCAGCATGGCATTCAATTGCAACATACTGTTCCATATACTCCACAAAAAAATTGTGTAGCTGAAAGGAAGAATCACACTCTAAACGGAATGGCTAATTTTATGATTCAATGTAATGGACTTAGTCTTAATTTTTGGGCAGAAGAAATTAACTGTGAAAATTACATAGTAAATCACACTCCTACTAAGGTTTTAAGGAATATCACTCCAGACGAATCATGGAGCTCAATAAAACCAGATATAAGTCATTTTCATGTTTTTGGAAATGAAGCTTGGGCCGGTATTCCCGATGAGAAACATAAAGCCTTAGAACCTAAGAGTGAAAAATGAATTTTTGTTGGATATTCTGGAGATTTCAAAGGATATAGAATTATTCAACGCAAATAAAAAAAATGTAATCATTAGAAGAGATCAATAGTACAAAATGGCTAATTAGTTACTAAAAAAATGACTAAAATTTGCATATAAACGACTATTTTTCGGTCGGTGACCAATAGTAGCTAATTTACAGTATCTTATAACGTGACCAACTTTTGGTCGTTTTTAGTTTAGTCATTAATTAGTTATCTCAATTTTTTTGTCTAGTTGTATATTTGGTCATTAATTTGGTCATTAATTTAGTCATTGATTTAGTCATTAATTTATTCATTGATTTGATCATTAATTTAGTCATTGATTTGGTCATTAATTTGGTCATTGATTTAGTCATTGATTTAATCTTTGATTTAGTCATTAATTGTCACAATTAATGACCAAAGAAATATGACCAAAATGTTGGTTGTGTTATAAGATACTGTAAATTAGATACTAATAGTCATATATATGAAAATTTTAGTCATCGTTTGAAACCAATTAATGACTGAAGAAATATGACTAAATTTTAGTTGTGTTATAAGATACTGTAAATTAGCTACTAATTTAGTCGTATATTCATTTTATTTGTGTTCATCATTAATCAATATAAATTATTAATTTAGTAGTTTTAAATTGATTTTTTTTTCATTATTAATCAACATAAATTAATTTGTATGATTTTAAAAATGTCATGCAATGTGCATGTTCATCTAATATGAAAACACAAAGTCGCATATTTTAATTACAATACTAAACAATATCAAGTGAAACTATAAATAATTTCAGCCACATAAATTATATTATATGAAATGTTAAAGTATTACAATATGATTTTCCAACTTAATATTGGTTGGACTACAATTTACACATGAAATGATGTTTCATCACTTCAAACATTATCGTTGTGTTTTCAAGGCATTGCAGGTGAATTCACCAACTTTGAAGACTTGACCATACTTGCCTGTGTATTATGTGGGATATTTGGCTCTGAAGTATCACAGTGTGATTCTCTCTTTTCATTTGTCGCTCCAATGTTATTGCTCCCCTCTTTTTTCAATTCATGCTTCTTACCATCAATACTGATTTCATTTTATGAAAACAAAAGAAGATACAATGCAGAGTGTAAAACATGAAAGACAATGAACACTAGAATATAAACTAAATTATACTATAAATAGTTTATATGACATATACCTCAACATCAGCATTGTCAAAGCCATTTTCCCCATACAAATAAGAAAATCAAACAATTTTTCTTTATTGGGGTAATAATTTCCACTATAATGTGGCCAAATAAACTATATACACAAAGAAAATAAAATATCAACATATATAGAAAAGAACACCTTAGTAAGCATGTTAAATTTAAAGAGAGAAGCTTAGAATGATAATAATACATTAAGTTATGGCCTGAAATCTCAAGTTGTATATAACTTGTTAATAAATAATTTGAGATTGTGATGTTTTAATCACCCATCTGTTTATTCATAGCATTCATTCTAGCATGAACTTAGTCAAGTATATAAACATGTACTCAAATAACAACATGAAAGTAGATTTTTCTGATAGTCATGAAAATATTTTAACATAAAATAGCTATAAGGATTCCAATAAATATAGTGTAATACTAATTTCATCTTCAAGCTTTGGTTGTTGTTTAAATGGACATGGTACTAAGTATTTTCAATTTCATAGTTAAAAGACAAAAGAAAATCAAAATAAAATTCCAAAATACAATCAAAAAATAAAGAGAGGATATCATGGAATGGAAATTGCAATTATAAAAAATTTGTTTACCTATCCACCGATGTCGTGTCTGGCATTCCTAAAGCATTTTCTTGCCCAAAATAACCATGAAGTGAAATAATCACAACATTAAAAACCATAGGAATTCCTACTAAAAACATTTCCAAAGTCGACATCTTAGGTGTCTAAGCGATCTCTAACAGCGAATGAACCATATCCAAGACGTGATATGCATCGTCTCCCCATCCTTTTTCCAATCACATTTCCTATAACCTGCCCACCGCAGAGTCAAGTAACAATCAAACAAAGGCATTGACATTCGTTTTTATCTTTTATATCTATAAAATTTGAATCTGATTTTTTTCATGAACATATTAATTTATATGTAAAGCCTTCTTGACATATGATAAAGTATCAATCAAATAGGACATCAGAAAAATCGACCTCAATGACGTCCTCAAACAATTTCTACAATATCAATATTTTTCTTGTTGTGATATCTTGGGTAAAAAAAAGAAAATATCTACAAAAGAAAAATGCATATATTGCTTATGGTCAAACTTTGTATATGGTGTATCCTTAAGTAGTTTTTTAAGATGTTCCTCCACCTTTACCAAAGTGAATTGTAGCTTGGTTAAATTATGTATCCTTTCATTGAGCATCAATTTCTGCAAGATAAATGACACATTATTCTTTCCCATTTCTCAACATGCTACATATGACAAATTGAAAGTCGCTTAAAACTAAGAACAAACCCTATTCTAACCAAAAGAAACAAACAAACAGATTCTCTAATAAAAATTCATTATAATATTAGAAAATGAAAAGGGAGTGGACCATTTTTGTTGTTTGACTTTGCCTATTTTTTTTATGAAAGTGCTCGAGCTTCAAGAACCAACAAATGTGAGGGAAGTCATAAATGTGAAAAAAATTATGTTGACTTAATTTGTAGACTTCTTCAAAATGATGTGAATGATGCCATTTTCGGATGTGGTAAATCTCATAATAAGAAATGGCATGTATTATAATAAATTACATTGCAATGACTACCATGGGCCTCCACAGGTTATAGGTCCTCAATAGGTTAATATTGATGATGAAAGAGAGATGGAAACGATAAGTATGGGTGGTCCTAGTTTGTATGGTGGATATCTTCAAACCAAGGTCGTCATCTCAATGAACCTAGGTTCTAACAGGCAAACATGGATCTGGTCTTCACCCCGTTTCATTCTATCATAATTTGTCAAGACTCAAGAGGACATAATGGTCCTTCAGCTTATAATAGGGTTTCTTTTGAGGTTATAAATAAAGCTTATCCAAATCAAATGGATTTTTGGGCTCCAAGAGATATGGATAATTTAAATGATAACAATTATATGTTTTTTTCCCAAGATTCAAATGTAGGGATACATTTTGTGGATTTTACTAATAAATAGAATGAGAGAAATAATCCATGATGAGACTCTACTGGTCATTGTGATTAGGGAAATGCACGGAGATAATAAGACTATTTAGGTTCAAATCAAAGATGGTGTTGATTCTTGTAGCTCCTCAGTTGTTGGTAATTTTTAAGGTAGGAATTTCAGTTCTTCAAGGGTGGGGTCCTTCAGCATAATTGCATCTACCTTGGTCATATCACCCAAAAGCAAAACATAATCAACAAAGAGTAAATATGTCAAGTCTAAGGCAAATCCTATTTGTATAGTTGCCAAGCTTATAGTTCTTTTTGACTCTGTTATAACTCTGTTGAGACCACATACTCTACAGTAAAAAATGGCAGAGGATCCATTAGTCATACCTACCCATGGTCTTCTGTAGGAATGACAGAAGAATAGGTTGAGCCATTAATTATAATTGCACATATATTGAGGAAACAAAATTCATTATCTAGTTAACCAATTGCACATTGAACCCTATATGGATGAGTAGCCCTAAATAAAGCCAGTTTTCTCTATCATATGCCTTGGAAAGACAAACTAACATTGCTTGTAATTTTTTTGGTTTCATGTTATAAATTCCTTCTTGGGAAACTCCTATTCTGTAATGGATTTGTTTCCCAGGAAGGATGAATTTTTTTTCTAATGACATGGAATTAGCTTAGTGAATTTTGACCCTACATGACCAAGGAACTCAAGAGCCTTGGTCGCATCAACAATAGCATCCTCCAATGAAAATAGCACAGTCTCCAACCTAGAAACATCAAAATTATATATAGTTATAGTTCATAATTGCAAATGACCATAGATTGTAGCACTCCTTAAATAAATTCAAACTTGAATAAGAAAAAACACAAAATTTCACATTACCCTTCAGTAAGATGTCCTTGATTTAGCAAGAAAGGCTCAGAATTGCATAAATGTGTAAGTAGATTCCCCAGAAGATCAATTTCAACATCTTTCCTGAAAAAAGAATATAATGTCCAAAGCGAAGCAATAGTTGAATGGAACAATGGTGACTTAAGGTCATCTACACAAAGATTTGCCTCCTTCAAATCTCTCGCACTAGATGGTATGTCATGCAAAATTAAGAAAAAGTCAGGGAAACTTGTCGAATTCTCTAAAAGACATAATGAAAATGCATAGAAGCTTTGTAAAGGAATGCACCTATAATATTCTTTGATTTCCATTTCATCCTTTTTCCTAAGTTGAACCTCAATGAGTTGTGAACTCAAATTTCTTTGAGAAGAATGTTCTTACAGTTGAAATTCAGCATTTGCAGTCTTCCCACCTCTAATGGAGGAATGGAATCTTTAATTGATGACACAACATCAAAGATAAAAGAAATGAAATAAAATCACTGTAGAAAGAAATATGCAAAAATTGCTCATTTTTTGGATATCAAATATGCTCCAAGTATGGGCACAAACATGAGAGTTGAATTTTCAACTCTATAGGCTCTTGTCAATGTGGTTAACCAAAATATGTCAAAAACTGAATAGTTTCAGGGATTCAAAACTTGTTGTGGATTGAGTCTACGACAAAGTCAGCATAGTGGCCCCTCATTTGGCTCACATTTTGCAAGGTATCAAACAAGTCAACAACAAGTTGGATTGGTTATCTTGTGGCCATATATACCATGAACTCAATACCCTAGCAAACAAGCTCTCCAACTTATTCCACAAGTGATAGAATACCAAGAGTATACAAATAATAGTTGTGGGGGTTGTTGAATTCCATATCTAGTTTTTTTGTCTCGCTTATTACTATATTTTGTGATGATATATGTAAACGATCCAATGATATTATCCGAAAAGTGATAGATATTTTTTTTGGCTTTTAAAAGCTCGCACAATTGGAACAAACTTTTATTACTAGAAATCAATCAATTACTTCTACATACCACTAAAAGTGGCAAAAGCTCTATAACCTTTGATCACCTTGAACATCAAGCACACTAAGAACCTCGACAATGGGGTTCTAATAACATCTCCAAAGATCCAAAATTGACAAAGCACAATTTAATGAGTATTGATTAGTCAAAATTACCATGTGGATCAACTACTCATGTCAAAATGATGGTATATTGGATTAGGTGTGGGTTTCACTTGCATTTGAAAGAGTGAACACAACGTGGATAAAGAACATTGAATACACTAGTAACCTCAACAATGGGGTTCTAATAACATGGCCAAAAATCCAAAATTGACAAAGTACAATTTAATGAGCATTGATTAGTCAAAAGTACAATGTGGATCAACGACTCGTGTCGAAATGATGGTATATTAGACTAGGCAAGGGTTGCAATGGCATTGGAAAGAGTGAAAACAACGTGAATAAAGAGTCACTTGGAGAAGGAATACAAGGAATTTCATTCTTGGTTGCACATATAGGGATGGTCAAACAAGCAAGTAGAAGCATTTGCGACACCATAAAAATTGGCAACTCATTTTTTCTAAGAGACATCCAAAAGCATGTTTTTTTAATAGGGAAAATGCTTTAAATCATCCTTTTGGAAAATTCATACTTCACATTAGGGAAAATTTTCCATCTACATTTCCCACAGAGATATGTAGAGAAATGTTTCTTCAATCGTCCCAAAAAATGGGAAAAATAAAAAACCCTTTTGGGAAAATGCATTTCCCTCTATGTTTCACCACATTTCCCAAAAGCGATATGTGGAAAAATGTTCCTTGGAGCATCCTACAATAAAAAGAAACCTTGGGAAAACATGGAGGTGCCCCCTCCCACCCTAAGGGACACATCCCCATAGAACAGTGGTTTTTTCATTCATTTAGTGGCATTTTTGAGTCATCATTGCTCATTTTTTTATGAATACAAAGTTTATCATATACTCCTATGTTGAATGGTAAGCATGTGTAAAAGCCCTATAAAAAGAGGAGCTTCTTCAGATAGAATCAAGGCCAAGGCCTCACAATTGGGACTAAACTTTCATAGTTGCAATATAAGCATGTGGACAACAGCACAATGGAAATTCATTATAATACAGAGACCTTACAAAACCATATTTTCTTGATGATCAAAGAGGCTTTGGTATTTCAATTTCACTAAGCATAGCATATATTGTCATCTATCGGTAAGTTACATCTATAAGACCTCATTTACAAATACTTCCAAAAGTCTACATTGGAAAGATTACTTTTATTTAACAATCAAAGAACTTCTATAACAATTATTGTTGACTAGTGTAAAAGCATAGCTATGAAAGAATGGAAGGGTGTTGTGGGCTATAACTAACATGTGGAAATCAAGAACTAAATAAGTAGAAAGTGATGTTATCCCAAATCATGGAGTAAATTGACCAGTATTAAAAATTTTCCACTTCATACCATCACACTAGTGTGTTTGTAGCAAAACCTTGGTATCGTTGAAGGTATAACTACAGCAATGTAAAAGAAAATATCTGAGAAAAATTCAAACTTAAAACACATTTTGGATAAGAAGTACATACTTGTTAAAATGTTGAGCAAAATTCCAGAAACTGCAATGTTGATCCAACATCGTTTGATGAAAATTCTATGCCTACAATCAACTGCAATGGCTTCCCTTCGGGAAAAATTATTTCATCCATCTCTTTCTTGTCTTTGCATTTATTCTTCTTAAAATTCACTTTTTCTTCACTGAAAATTAAATACAGAAATAGACTGATCATTGATCCCCTTGATATCTTGATCCATGTCAAACTGGTTTTTGGTGGTTCGCACCATACACCATGGAATGCCACATATGAATTTAACACCAAATTTAACTTTTTTTACTAACTCCACTTTTACACTAGAAAATATAGCACCAATTGTGTATCCCACATTATCACCACTTTTACACTACTATTTAAAAAATAAAGATTTTTCAAATCATCTACAAATGGTGGTGCTAATGTGAAGCTAAATGACCCTTCTTCTTGTAGTGTTACATGCCTGACAGTACATGCATGAATAGAAGATGAATTTATTTATTACGAAAAAAATATATGTGTGGAAAAAATTATTGCATAACGAGTGGTAGTATGCATATTTTGATATATGTGCTAGAATTAATACATGAACATATTTCCTAACAATTTTCACTAGCGTGCTGGTATGTATAAATGCTACCTAGATATTTCCAGAGATAAATTCAATGAGGATACTTGATTTTATAGGACTATATACTCAATGAATATGAAATAAATATATATATTCTGGCTTATCAAGAGTTTGACTCCTAGAAAAAGGACATGCAATTTTAAATAAATGAGAACATGTTTCATAATGACCAATAATAGAATATTGGCCAAAAATTTTCTTTGTTTTCAGGCCGAGGGATGAGACTGAAGTCTGTAAAAAGTAGGCATGTTTGTTTTTTAAATAAGCTAAACGAAAAAAAAAACCCAAAGTTTTATTATATTTTCCCACTGCTATTTCTTAAATAGATGCTCTTTTCTTAAAACCATCAACAACCTTTGCTTACAAACTTGATTTAGGATCAATGAAAGAGGACCCTTACTAATTTCTTGCAAAGCTTACCAGACCTCAAATGATAGTGATAAATTTTGATGTTACTGTTGCACATCATATAGCGTACACACCATTGTTTTGTGTTATGACAAGGGTTACTGTACAATCAACATTGTCTTAACTATCATTGACACTTCACTATCACTGTATGTCACTGTGATGAATCTAATACATCATCCCAACATAGATTATAGACAGATAGAAGGTAATTACAGTCACCTTCCTGATTCATTGTCTTCCCAATTTTTTTCTGCTATTGTCAGCCAATTGTCAATTTCAAGGATTCATTGCAACAACTTGCAATATATATACAAGGTCAGCTAATTAAGCTTTTTCCCATATTCAATAGTGACAAAATTGTTGCACATATTCAAAACATCTTCAAATACTAAATTTTATTACTCTTCAAATCCTGGACTTCGGATTAGGTCTGAAACTCTTTAAGGTATCTCAAAATGTCTTCTTCAATGTGTGTCACAACAAAAACACTATCATATCATTGTCTTATATAAGACTACTGTTATTGCTATGGCACATATTTTCTCAAGCCTAGAAGGTATTTTGGTGTGAGGGATTCTGACATCAACATATGTAGTTGTCAAGTATAGTCTTTGTTGCTTATTAAGGTCAAGACTGCCATCAATCCAAAACCTTGCAAGGCCTTTTATATGCTACTTCTGTCTAATGTAGATAAAAGGCTTGTAGCATGAGAACTATGAAAGTAGTCCTATGTCTATTCATACTGCTGCATATGATGGAATCCTTTGACAAAATTATTATATTCCCAATAATGACGCTATATTGAAGCCAACTTAAGCACAAAATTATGCTTGAATACCTTGCATATTGCAGAGTTTTAATTTTTCAGAAACTATAATACGTATGAATAGACCTTGAAATATTTAGATTCAAACTCCAGAATTCTGAATCAATTGTTTGAATTATTCATCTTTATAATGGTGTTGGGTCGTAGATGACTGAATTGATGACCAAAAAAGTGCAGAAGAATCGCAATCTAAAAGGGGTTGCAGACATATCAGTAAAACAGTTACTCACAAATTTGAAATAGGTCATATGCCCTTGCCCTAACCAAAGATGACTGAAATTCTTCAAGGAGTTGTAAACAATATTTTGGGGAGTGTTCAAATAATCCGTAAGATAAAAGGATCACTGGTGTAAGTTTTAAATACAAGGCAATCCAAAAGGAACTTCAAGAATTTCACGTCTTAACAGCTCATCCTTGCTAATTGATTTGTAGCCCCAAGAGGATCAAAATAGCTCCTCACTTCACAAGATAGAAATATGCTAAAATTCGAGGATTAGAGTGATATTCCACAAAGACGAGGGCTTATGCTACAATTATGGAAACATCATCAATTGTTCATGCAATTTATTTTAGAGCCAAACTGTCAATGAAATGTGATCCCACCAAACCTTTCGTGCTTAGTAATAAAGTCCTAATGAGGGCTGAAATTATATAAAAAAAAAAATCAAACAAGCCTGAATGGATCGTGAATAACCCTTACTGTTCATCAATTTATGTTAATCACAGAGACAAGGGTGTTGCTCAGAAATTATGCCACATGGGAGTTATTTGAATTTTCATGGACGAGTCTTTTATATCACTCTTGCTAGTTTTTGTAGCCCTAGTTCTTACGCATTGTTCAACAATGAACCTATTGGCCGCAGAGGAAATCCTTGTATAAAAGATGATACCTTAAGGGGATGAAAGTCTACTCCTTGGAATTATGAAACCAAACTTGATACTAAGAAATACACAAGAAATGGACACAGAGATAAACAAGTTGCTTTGAAAATATTAAAGAGGTTGTTAATGCTCGAAACTTACACATATCAAGACCCTTCCTGTCATATATGGAAGAAGAAATTATTTCATGTGTAGAGAGAGACAAAATTGTTTCCATGTTGTTGACTGATAGCTTTCCCTCGAGCTTAATAGATTTCTCTCTGACTTGGGTTTGTCCTCACCTGTGCTCCGATACCATGTTAATTTTAACATGTTCTTTGCATAGTACAGTTAAATCCATATGAGCCCAATTATCTATCCATAATTGAACCAAGCAAGTGAAGTCAACTAGGCTTATCGAATGAACCAAGCAGATGTCCCTAGCAATGCAGACTAACTCATAATTCTTCGTACGAAGAAGGGGCAAGGAAGGGTAAGTCGACTTCTGAATTTTGAGAAAGGCCTCAACTCCTACAAGTGATGAAGAACCCTAGTCAAACTTGTTGATGTTCTGGCCTAGTATCACTTCGATGCTCTAATTTTTTTAGGAACCCATGTTTTCATTGTTGTCTAAAAGATCTTATGAAGTTTACATCATTGCAGTTTATCCATTTCCGCTTTCACTCATTGGCAACCCAAAAGGGATTAATTTGCAGTAAATGAAACCAACCACTACAATTATGATTTCCCTCGTAATGGTGTTGGTGACCGAAAGTGTTTAATTCATAAGAAATAAAACCAAATACTAGAATTACGACTTAACTCGCAGCAGTGCCGATGACCGGATATGTCTTTACTATGGAAAATGAAACCAGCCGCTACAATGGACAAAGATAAAGTTGAACACTAAAAAGAGAAGGTTGGCTTGGAAAAAGATGAAGTTGAACATTGAAAAAAGGAAGGTTGGCTTGGACAAAGATGAAGTTGAACACTGAAAATAGAAGGTTGCCTTGGGAGATTATACCTATTGCTTACAAATTTTATATAATCACGGTCTATCCATTTAAATTTCGCAGTGCTCGTGACCCTAGAATTAAACTCAATACCAACAACATGGTGGATATAGGTTTTAAACAAGAATGCAAGACTAGGGCATACTGAAATATTCACATGTCATTGGTAGGAATTCAACCTATACGGAATTGTAGCAAGGCACTGGCATTGCAAGATCTCACTTGAAACCAGGTAAAAGTGGGAAATGAAACAAACCACTAAAATTGGTGAAAACTAATTTTAACTTCGACAAAAGAAAACGGTGAGCATATCCTTAATTCTCCATTGCATTTTGGGAAAAAGCTAAATTCCCTGCTAACTAATTAGAGGGATCCTATCAATGGTTATAGTGATGGATAATAAATCAAGTATCCAATTCGTAGTGCGAAAGTATCAACAAATGAAGGTTAAGAAATTACATGTTTTCAAAAGGAGGCCATATTTCAGACATGAATTGTTGGGGAGTCCAAGGAAGTTGGTGGTCCTCTGTAATTAGAGTCCTGCTTCCAGTGGGCTTTGTCCAAGCGCTTCTCATCTCCTCTGCCATCCCACTGCTTGCCATACTTGGCCAAAAACTCCTTTGGAACTTCATCCACAACGTTTTCTGTGTCAAGATACGTGCCGACGGTAAATTCGGTAGTCAAGGCATTAAGAAAATAAAAAAAAAGTGTACTAAATATTTAGTATAAAAAAAAATCTTTAGTAACTTTACATAATCTCCGAGAGGCCTTGTGCTTTCATGAATAGCCAGAAAATTTTGTGCATATTTACTTGCAGTCACAACCTTATCTTCAACGTTATCGTTTTCATTTTTTGTAATGTAAGGGGATTCTGTGGTATTTTTGTAATGCAAGGGAATTCTGTCGTATTTTTTTAATGCAAGGGATTTCTCCAAATTATTTCCAGATTCATTCATGCACCACAATCATAGTTGGAAGAATAACACATGCACATACAAATAGCAAAAAATTACAGTAACCTTGGCAATAAAACTGAAATATTCAGAGGGTTACTCCTTGCAAGACAGTCATTCCTTACGATCTGATCTGATTATTACACCTAGGAGAAATAATACCTTATAAAATTGACAATTATATTTAGCAGCACTGATGACCTGAAACTTTCATTCATTGCATCACTGCTAAATTATCAAAAAATATGGAAATAAGGAAATTGAATCATACTCGCACAATCGAAGAGTGGAGGTAAAAATTGTGAGGCATGATATTTGCATCAAGAAGGCTCACAGTTGTATACATATTTTCACACTTCACTCTTGGAATCATTCCGTTCAATATAGAGACAACATTTGATTCCATGTAGAAAGTGCCGGGTGCAAAGAAAAAAACCACCAATCCTGTTATGCTTATAGATAATACTTCAGCATGGCGCTTTCCCAGGAGAGGTAAAATAAGTGTAAATAAAAGCGCATCAACTGTGCTCAAGATCACACACACAAGCATATCCGGCCCCAATAGAAGATTAATTCCAATAGTGGTTCCTAGAACCACTGTCAAATCCAGAGCTATCACAGAGGCCTCACATTGTAGCCACATCAACATGCACACGGGTTGAGAGTACTCCTCCACACAAATCTGAGCAAGATGTTTCCCAATCGCGACTCCAATGTGAGATGCAAGGGACTGACATAAAATAGCAACCACATTTGACAACATTAACAACCATAGAAGCTCAATCCCAAAACGTGATCCACCTTCAATTGTTGTCAGCCACTTTGCAGGGTCGATATATCCCATTGAGACTAGAAAAGCAGGCCCTAAAAATGAGTATATTTTCATTGAAATAGCTTGCATTTCCATTGGGCCATCCATCTCACTTTCCATGCTTAATGCTTCATAAAAACATTGAACTGAAGCATTATTTCTTGAAACCTAAGTAACAAATATTTTTTCCTCCGGATTTCAAAATTGTATGCGCTTCCTTTTTACATTTAAACATGGTCTAAAATGTATGCGCAACTAAAGAATGAGGAGTATGTATGAATTTATGATCGAGGTCATGAAGCTTCTGCTGATGGGTAAGCCATCACTAAACGGATGATGAAGATTATGATTTTTTTTATAAAAAACTTCATTCAGAAATAAAAAGATTCAGAGTGGGCAATCTGTCTATTATACCTGAAGAAATCGAGTCCGATCTAGCCAAGTATAGTGTTTGGAAGAGCGAGAGTGAAGCTTCAATGGCATATTCTCCATCATCATTCCGAAAAGAATAGCCAGGAGAGGATTATAATGAATATTTCTACAAGAAATACTGAGAGAGGATGTGCTGCTTGGATAAGCTTAACAGTCAATAGACCTATGCATTAGGATTTTTTTAGAGCCATGAAATCCGAAATTATGAGTTTTTCAGAGCCATGAAACCCAAAATCCTAAAGGGGCGACTTCTAGGCGGAAGAGATATACTCTAAACAAGCCTGTGGTCACACATGCTTCCCCTGAATCCTTGAAGAGAGTGCAACAGGACCTAGAGACTGTGTATGTCGGCTAGACTTGTTTGTCTTGGGAGGCCCTGCATTGGAAATACAGAAAGTTCTGGGAGGCGGCATTGTATGGGTCATAGCAGGATTTTTTTTATGACCACGTGGCAGATCAGTTTCAGCAGTTTCAAGTTTTGTTGCAGAGGTTCTTAGAGAGTGATCAATTTGAAGGTCCCGTGATTTGGTAAAAGGTTTCGTGAAGCAAATACGATACCAACAGCTCAGTTGGTTAGTATCATGGAGGAATCCATAATGATATTCTAGGATTTTGTTAGGTTTGACAAGCATAGAAGTTTGGTGCAGCACCAAATGCTGATTTTTTTGTGCATGAGTCAAGAGGTAGAGGATCCCAACAACTTTACTCTCCTGCATTTCATGAGGAGAAGCATGCATTGTAAGGAGTTGAAGGTGCAAGAGCTTGAAAGTAAATGGAGATGCTTGATAAAGAGGCCCGATCTTGTGGGCAGAGAGAAAAGGATAGAGATCTTGATGGCCCTTTTGGACATCAAATTAGTATCCCGGGTATTGAGGATGTCCAGGATCACTACAGATCATCTGTAATGGTGCCAAAAGAGACTCGGTAAGCTCAGTATTCACAAGGGTAAGGTCCATAGACCACACGGTACTTTATTATTTCCGTATTGATCATACATTTTAGGCCACTACTTCGATGCATTTCCGTCAGATTTGTAGACTAAATACAGGAGTTAAAAAAATGCGAACAATAAATATTTATAGGATAGGAAGTTGGGATTTAGGGGTTTCACGGCATTATGAAAACGAAATTTGTGTTTTTTTGTTTTCTAATTTATTGTTGTGGGAGCATGATGCTCTCTGGAAGAAGCCATTAGAGCTTATATTCATGTGACCCAGCCCCTTCCAATGATTTTATCATCTAAGGCCTTTGGGAAAGAAAGAAAAAGAAATCCCTTTCAAGGATGTTGAGAATCTACAGAGGAGAGTCATACAACTAGATTTAGTTGCAAAACAGGAGATGTTGGTCCCATCTGGCAAATTAAATTCTTAATGGCAAAAAAACAGGTTTCAAAGCTTTGAAAAATGGATACAAAATATACCTCTGTGATGCTTCGTGTTGTGAAACTGTGTGAAAGCTTCAACTGGTCACAGTTCCCGTATGCAAGTTGTTATCAACAGGAACATTGAGGAGAACTCCCTCACTTTCTTTTGCATTTTGAATCTGACCCTCCCCAGGTTTTACCTCCACACCCCAAAAACTCCATCTGATATGTAGAATTTGTTGACGTAGGTAATATTGCAGTGCAAGCTCGATGAAGCAAACTAGACAATGTAAAACACTAAACCCATTATTTACCTATTTGATAATTTCACCATGAAAAATGACTCCCACCTAACCCTTTGTTTGATACTGATACGTATTTGAAATTTTCACGATGAAAAATTACTCCCGCGCAATCTTATGTGATGGAGTATTCGAAGAAAAGAAATGGACAAAGAAATGACTCCCGCCCAAATGGACAAAGAACCCTTGATTTATTTATTTTTTAAATAGTATTTTATTGGTTTTTATTTATGAATTATATTTAGAAATTGTTGAATTTTTTGTTAATGTATATATATTATTTATTTATTTTTTAAATAATATTTTATTTATTTTTATTTAGTGAATTATATTTAGAAATTTTTGAATCATTTTTTATGTATATATATTGTTTATTTATTTTTTAAATAATATTTTATTGATTTTTATTTAGTGAATTATATTTATAAATTTTTGAATATTTTTTAATGTATATATATTATTATTTTTTTAAATAATATTTTATTGATTTTTATTTAGTAAAATATATTTAAAAATTGTTGAATCTCTTTTTTTTTTAATGTATGTATAAATCTATAAGTATTAAAAAAAAAATCAACAATTAAATTGTGAAATTTCCACCTAGATTGAGGTGCTCACTTTCCAACTGCATCTTATAAGTAAGCAATTTAATGCTGACATGACCACCATGAACGACTGACGGCTATGCGACATGACTCCACCTCCTTATCAACATGTGAATAACTTAAATGTCTAAAAGAGAAATCGAGCCCTCTGCATCTGCACCCTCTTAATGTTAATTCTCATGTCCGGTCTCACACGTAACTTAATGCTCGCCACCATGTTAACTCCTCTGCTCGACCAACATATCCTGCATTCCACCTTGTGACCTCTGAAGCTCAGGGAATTCGGCTTTACCATGCTTCCATTACTGTTGTTATCTAAGGCCACATCCCCAACATCTTTGTTCTCCAGCACACTGTCATGGTGAGGGAACGAGGACATGTTCAACACGGTGGCAAGGGTAGAGGTCACCTCTCACCTCTCCATAGTTAAATGAACACATGATTCTCTTTGACCACAACATCCTTCAGCATAGCAGGCGTAATGTAGTTATCCTAGAAGTAGTTGAGAGATGAAGAATTGGTGACACGCTCTGGGTTGTACAAAATTTGCTCGCTATGCATCTTTGAGACCTAGAGTTGGCTCGCACTCATGTTGAACATCATGTGGTTGAATCTAAAACCTAGGCCAGTCACATTAGAATGACACTTCATTGTCTCTTGAAAAAAATTGGTATCAGTTTTCCTTCCAAAATGACGTCCTCCACTTCCTCCAAGACTTCGGACAGGTCTATAGAGTAGCAACCAGAAGAATTTCTCTCACATAAAATCCGCTCTCACACTATGATTTGAAATCGAATTAAATTCCATTATTACCCAAAAAAAATGTTGTTATCATTCCATTGAAACAGAAATCACTAGGCCTATTTCCTATGAAATATCTCTCGTACGGTATAAAATTAGCTAATAATTGTGGATATTTGACTGCTATTTCCAGGATCTATTGTTGAATCTTAAAAAATAATCAAACTTAGTGCCAATCATCTAACAAGTTTTGGTGTTCATTGCATTGTCAAAATTCTCCAAATTGATATCAAATGTGGTGAGGTCTGAGCAACACGTGGAAGGTGTCTCACATAACTAAATATAAGTGGAGCGAGGGTGAGGGGCGGTACTCCTGGTCCATTCACCATAATGTGTGCAGCAGGAGAGTTACTGGCTTCACATTGGAAATTCGTGTGAAAAATAACTGGGCATTGGAGTTTGGAGGTGGTGAAAGGATAAGGCAACAGAAGATGACGGAGCCTGACATTAGGTTCCTCACTCTGGTTTGGTGTTGGTCCTAATGGTTGCCTTCGGAGAGGAAGCGTAAACGTTGCATGAAGTTTTACAAAGGGAGTGGCTTGTGTGTACTTGTCGTGGGCATTTGCTGGTGCGATGTGTTCAACTGGTCCCTGTTGTTCAATTTCTTAGCCATTGTCTGCATCTGGGTTGAGGATAGGAAGTTGAAGGGAAGTGAGCACACTCGTTTCAATTTTTCTTGGCTTTCGGTGAGCTTGTTTTTTCGTGCTAAGAGAGGAAGCTATAATCTGCGGTCTGAGAAACCTCGAGGGTGGTGGCGAAAAACTAGTTTCTTTTCCAAACTTCATGCCCTTCGATGTGGGTGTGACGGTGTTTGGTGGATTGGTGTGTGGTCACTGGTCACTGCCCTGGGGTAAGTTACACTCAAGCGTCGACTACCTCGTCATCATTTTTTTTTCAATTTCCTCTGTTGGTTTGGTGGGTGATGGTATTTGGTTTTCCTGGTGGTGGCGGTCTTTATCTGGTAGTGGGAGGTTTCTCTGTGCTTCCCTATGGTGGTGGGTGATGACATTTGGCTCCTTTTCTTGTGGTGTTTGCTTTCTATGGTAGGAGTTCTGGTTTCTGGACTCTACATATAGTGGGGTTCCTCGAACTTGGTGAATTATGAAGCCCCTGGTGTGGTGTGGGTGTTCTCACTCCCCTATCGTCCATGGCCCTGTTGGGGTGTCAGACTTAGAAATAATCATGGCAGCTCCACGTTGGGATGGAAATACTACGGGGCATGCGTGGCTCACTAGTGTGGGTGTGCATGGGGGTCATGGAGGAGTTAAGCGAGGGGGGGAGGGTAATAGAGTTTGGGGTTTGAGGGTTCAGAAGCAGAGTCGTTGGGGCGGAGCAGGTTGTGGTGGCAAGGGGAATCATGGGTTTTATTGATCTGAGGTAAATGAGGGGCAGGTTATCCAACATTGTTGCCTAGAGAATTGTCATGCACTTATCAACAACCTGATGGAAAGAGTGGACACAATTAAGAGAGTCTGTCATGAGGAGCATGCAGAGAAGATGGAAACATTGTACCGAATGCAATATTTACAGTTCCAAGTCTGGGAGAGACTGGTAGTGGTTTTGCGAGGCCAAATTAAACACACTGAGAAAGTAGAAAAGCTGGAGACTTGGTTTACGCACTTTGAAGGGCACGGTTAGTGTGACTTTTATCCTCCACCGCATCTAGGAACAACCCCAGACAACCCTGCATCCATCACGTTGGACACCTAGTATGTTATTTGGTGTTCTTTATGTTTTATATGTGTTTTAGTGCCTCTAGTCCAACCGTATATGGACAATGTCCCTAGTCTCTCTTTTGCATTTTTTTGCATCTCATGCAATTTTTTGTCAACAAACCCAGACGGTGTGAGAACACCTATTTTCTAAGTGGCTATATGTACTCCTTTTTTCCTACATGAATAGAACATTGACTTACAAAAAAACAAAGGTTCATACATCATTAAAAAATTAATTAATTAATGACCTACAAAAAAACAAAGGTTCACTTATTATCTAGTCATATATTTTAATCTTAGACTAAATTAGTCATTTAAGTTAGTCGCGTTTAGTTTAGTCACTTATTATCTAGTCATATATTTTATCCCTAGACTAAATTAGACATTTATGTTAGTCACTTTTAGTTTAGTCACTGATTATCTAGTTGTTTATTTTATTCCAAGACTAAATTAGTCATTTAAGTTAGTCATTTTTAGTTCGATCACTTAAAATTGTTCAACTTTAGTAGTAATTCACTTGAAATAATTGTCGCGACTAACATTTTTAGTCACCTAGTCATTAATTTCATCATTTTTTACTAGTGAATTAATTCCACTTGCATGTCCCACCAACCAATATTTTAACTCGAATTTCCTATAGGTAACTGATTTTCCACTTCAGTTAACTATTTCCAAGTGCTCATTGAGAATAGATTATTGTTTATTGTCCAACTAATATTAAAGGATAATAATAGCTGTCATGCATCTATAAATAGACATGTGATCTATAAATAGAACTCGCACATACATCTATAAATAGAATTCATCTATAAATATAATTTGCTCATGCATCTATAAATAGACCTCCACCTAAAAATAGCCTGAGGCTCCATCCTAGTGTAGGTGCATAATTTTGACTAGGATCTTCTTAGATATCATTTTTGGGATTCAACTGCATTAATTTAGTCATTCATCTATGACCATTTCCATGAGAGGTAGTCGTAACTGACTAATTTCTCATGATTTTTTAATAGTCCACTTAGCACTCATTGCATCGGGTGATGCTCACAGGGGTGAAGAAGTGAGATTGAAACTAGTGAAATGCATCACATAGCGTCAATCATCACTTCCAGGGCTTGCACCCGGTAACCAGAACTTCCTAGGAGGTCACCCATCCGAGAACTCCTCTAGCTCAGGAACGCTTAACTGTGGAGTTTTCCCCACAATGAAACCCACTTAGCTTGCTACCCCATTTTCAAAACCTTAGCAACTATTGTGCCTCATGAACCATTCAAGAAAAGATCCCTTTACTCTTAGTATTTTAGGTATGATTAGTCATTCATCTATGACCATTTCCAAGAGAGGTAGTCGTAACTGACTAATTTCTCATGATTCTTGAATAGTCCACTTAGCATTCATTGCATCGGGTGATGCTCACAGGGGTGAAGAAGTGGGATTGAAACTAGTGAAATGCATCACATAGCATCAATCATCACTTCTGGGGCTTGCACCTAGTAACCAGAACTTCCTGGGAGGTCACCCATCCGAGAACTCCTCTGGCTCAAGCACGCTTAACTGTGGAGTTTTCCCCACAATGAAGCCCACTTAGCTTGCTACCCCATTTGCAAAACCTTAGAAACTATTTTGCTTCATGAACCATTCAAGAAGAGATCCCTTTACTCTTAGTATTTTAAGTATGAGGAGTTTCCGCAGTGCATTATATTAGATATCAATTTTGGGATTCAACTGAATTAATATAGTCATTCATCTATGACCATTTCCATGAGAGGTAGTCGTAACTGACTAATTTCTCATGATTTTTGAATAGTCCACTTAGCACTCATTGCATCGGGTGATGCTCAAAGGGGTGAAGAAGTGGGATTGAAACTAGTGAAATGCATCACATAGAATCAATCATCACTTCCGGGGCTTGCACCCAGTAACCAGAACTTCTCAGGAGATCACCCATCCGAGAACTCCTCTGGCTCAAGCGCACTTAACTGTGGAGTTTTCCCCACAATGAAGCACACTTAGCATGCTACCCCATTTGCAAAACCTTAGCAACTATTGCGCCTCATGAACCATTCAGGAAGAGATCCCTTTACTCTTAGTATTTTAAGTATGAGGGGTTTCTGCAGTGCATTATATTAGATATCATTTTTGGGATTCAACTACGTTAATTTACTCATTCATCTATGACCATTTCCATGAGAGGTAGTCGTAACTGACTAATTTCTCATGATTTTTTAATAGTCCTCTTAGCATTCATTGCATTGGGTGATGCTCACAAGGGTGAAGAAGTTAGTCAGTTATGACTACCTCTCATGGAAATGGTCATAGATGAATGACTAAATTAACGCAGTTGAATCCAAAAAATGTAAATGATTTTCCTATAGGTAACTGATTTTCCACTTTAGTTAACTATTTCCAGGTGCTCATTGAGAATAGATTATTGTTTATTGTCCAACTAATATTAAGGTATAATAATAGTTAACATGCATCTATAAATAGACATGTGATCTATAAATAGAACTTGCACATACATCTATAAATAGAATTCATCTATACATAGAATTTTCTCATGAATATATAAATAGACATAATCTATAAATAGAATTTTCTCTTGCATCTATAAATAGACCTCCACCTAAAAATAGCCTGAGGCTCCATCCTAGTGTAGGTGCGTAATTGTGACTAGGATCTTCTTTGATATCATTTTTGGGATTCAACTGCGTTAATTTAGTCATTCATCTATGACCATTTCCATGAGAGGTAGTCGTAACTGACTAATTTCTCATGAATTTTGAATAGTCCACTTAGCACTCATTGCATCTGGTGATGCTCACAGGGGTGAAGAAGTGGGATTGAAACTAGTGAAATGCATCACATAGCGTCAATCATCACTTCCGGGGCTTGCACCCGGTAACCAGAACTTCCTGGGAGGTCACCCATATGAGAACTCCTCTAGCTCAAGCATGCTTAACTATGGAGTTTTCCCCACAATGAAGCCCACTTAGCTTGCTACCCCATTTGCAAAACCTTAGCAACTATTGTGCCTCATGAACCATTCAAGAAGAGATCCCTTTGCTCTTAGTATTTTAAGTATGAGGGGTTTCCGCAGTGCATTATATTAGATATCATTTTTGGGATTCAACTGCATTAATTTAGTCATTCATCTATGACCATTTCCATGAGAGGTAGTCGTAACTGGCTAATTTATCATGATTTTTGAATAGTCCACTTAGCACTCATTGCATCGGGTGATGCTCAAAGGGGTGAAGAAGTGGGATTGAAATTAGTGAAATGCATCACATAGCGTCAATCATCACTTCTGGGGTTTGCACCCAGTAACCAGAACTTCTCGGGAGGTCACCCATCCGAGAACTCCTCTGGCTCAAGTGCACTTAACTATGGATTTTTCTCCACAATGAAGCCCACTTAGCTTGCTACCCCATTTGAAAAACCTTAGCAAATATTGTGCCTCATGAACCATTCAAGAAGAGATCCCTTTACTCTTAGTATTTTAAGTATGAGGGGTTTCCGCAGTGCATTATATTAGATATCATTTTTGGGATTCAACTATGTTAATTTAGTCATTCATCTATGACCATTTCCATGAGAGGTAGTCGTAACTGACTAATTTCTCATGATTTTTGAATAGACCACTTAGCACTCATTGCATTGGGTGATGCTCACAGGGGTGAAGAAATTAGTGTATTATGACTACCTCTCATGGAAATGGTCATACATGAATGACTAAATTAACGCAGTTGAATCCCAAAAATGATATCTAATAGGATCTTCTTGTTGAATCTCAACACTCCCTCTCAACAGGAAAGGGATTATCCTTCACCCCGATCTTGTCTCTGTGATATTCGAATTTTCTCCTAGTGAGCGCCTTCGTCAAAATATCTGCATCCTGATCTTCCGTAGGAATATAATGAAGCAAAATGATCTTCCTCTGCACACAATCTCTGATATGATGATACCAGATGTCTATATTCTTAGATATATCATGAAACACATGATTAATTGAGAGTTTAATTCAACTCTAATTATCACAATGAATCACTATCAGATCTAAATGAGAACCGAAAAAACCAACCAAGATCTTTCTCATCCAGATAGCCTCACATGCAGCTTGAATTTCCACCATGTATTCCGCTTCTGTTGAACTGAGTGCCATGGATCTCTGATTTCTACTGTACCAAGAAACAACTATAGATCCGATACTAAATATCTCCCCTGATGTGCTCTTTTTTTCCATTGGGCTACCTGCCCAATATGCATCCGTGAAGCCATGCAACTTCATCTCATTCGTCTGTCTATACCATAAGCCATACTCAAATGTGCCCCTCAGGTATCTCAAGACATGCTTGCCTGCCTTCCAAAAGAGTTTGGTAGGCTTAACCATCGCTTGACTTAGCTGGTTATCGGCATAGAAAATGTAAGGTCTCATGCTCACTAGATACATTAGCGAACCCAATAACTTTCGATAGACAATAGCATCCACTACCTCTCCAGATGTAGCATCCTCTTTCCTCTAGTTTCCCGAAAGAGGAGTATCCATGGATTTGCAGTGCTCCATGTGAAGCTTACCTAGTATCTCCCTTGCATACTTTCCTTGAGACACAAAAAGTTCACCATCTCATTGCTATATTTCCAATCCAAGGAAATAATGAAGGAGGCTCATATCCTTCATCTCTAACTCCTTTGCAAGGTCCTCCTTGCATGAGTGTATCAGTTGCGCATCACCAGTCAATATTAAATCATCAACATAAAGAACAATTATTAAAAGCTTACCCTCCACCACAATTTGGTATAGGTTTTCATCTGCCTCACTTTTGGTGAAGCCCAATCCGATGAAATAGCTATCTATTCGAATCTACCAAGCATGGGGTGCTTGCTTCAACCCATACAATGCTCTTTTGAGTCGGCACACATGCGACTCACCACTGAAGATCTAAAATCCTTCATGCTGCTCTATGTACACCTCTTCCTCAATGATCCCATTGAGAAACGTAGCCTTCACATCCATCTGATGAATGCAGTAGCCCATCTGCGCCGAGAGAGCAAGGATGGTCCTTATGGAAGAATAACTTACGACAGTTGCAAAGGTTTCTTCATAATCAATCCCCTCAATCTGTGAGAAGCCCCCATCTACACATCTGGTATTGTATATCTCAACACTCCCATCAGCAACTTGCTTTACCTTGTTGATCCATCTCAAACCTACCACTGATTTATCAATCGGCCTTGAAACAATTTCCCAAGCACTGTTTTTGACAATGGAGTCATACTCCCCCACCATCGCATCCATCCATGTGGGCTCCTGCACTACTTCCTGAAAGGAAGATGATTCAGTCACAATACATTTTCTCATGAGAGACTGTCTTTGTCTGCACTGTGAAGTAGGGGCTCCTACATTCTGTGCAACATCAAGTCTCAGCCTATCAGCTTCTGTGGTATGCCTTCTGCCAGTTCTAATGTTTGGCTTTATGTGATTGGAATCCTCCACTCCATGAAGCTCCTCCTGTGGCCAATCCACATATAGAGACTCTTCTTCGGGAACCAACAGTTCCTTCTTCACATGCAAGTCTAACTCCTTCTCAAGTGACAATGGCATGGCTTTCCCCTCATCGAATTTTATATCCCATTGCATAAAATTCATCTTACTGTTAGGAAAATACACACAATAATTATGGGGTGTTTCTCTATACCCCACAAATATCCCAACTTTAGTAGTTGGCTCCAGCTTTTTCCTGGCGTTCTTGGTCACATGCACATAAAAAGATGAGCCAAAAATCTTAAAGTGTTAAAAATCGAGTTTATTACCAGTGAAAGCCTCTTTAGGTGTACTCATACCAAGTACACTATGAGGACAATGGTTTTGCACATAAACCATAGTGTTGCATGCTTCCGCCCACAAATGCATTGGTAGGCCCTGATCATGAAACATCGCTCGTGTTGCACCCATGATCGTTTTGTTCTTCCTCTTTGCAACCCCATTTTTCTATGGGTTATGAGGCTCTATGAGTTCTCTTCGAATTCCTTCTTTGCTGCAGAAGTCTTTTAATTCGTTATAGATGTATTCTCCACCATTATCGCTCCTCAGAGCCTTCACTTGCTTCCCTCACTCTTTCTCCACCAATGCCTTAAACTCATAGAACTTTGAGAATGTTTGATCCTTCTTTTGCATGAAGAAGATCCAACATTTACGAGAAAATCCATCAACCAAAATTACATAATACTTATGTCTTGTTGTTGAAGCAACTATGAATGGTCCACACACGTATGTGTGAAATCTCTCTAGGAGCACCGAAGCAAGATTCTCCTTTTCATGAATGATGGAATTTACATACTTCTCCATGGTGAAAACATTGCGCTGATATAACTAAGCAAGTGTTCCCATTGGAAGTCCAGTAGAAATTTTCTGCATGACTTTCAAGGCTCCATGATGAAGATGGCCCAATCACCTGTGCCATAATTCGCCCTCATCTCGGCTCACCACTTTTTCTGCCTTGCCCATCATGGCAGCGCATTCATACACCTACAACTTGTAGATATTTTTAACTCGAATCCCTATCCTCTTGGCTTGACCCATTTTTTTATGTCGCAGGAAATTTTTTCCATCGCTGAAAAAAACATCATAGCCTCTTTCCTCCAACATTGTGGCTAAGACCAAGTTTTTCTTCAGACCTGGAACATGCATAACATATTTCAATTGAAATGGTTTCCCTAACTCCCTATGAAAGGTAATGGTACCAATTCTAGTCGCACTGTATCTTCCATCATCACCCATATCTATATGCATTTGGAGATCTTTTTCCTCCAAGTCACTGAAAATCTCCTTATATCTCGTCATGTGGAAGGAAGCTCCATTATCAAAATACCACACCGATCCCAATGCACCTAACACCATGAATGTGATCAAGGAGAAGTCAAGTTCAAATTGCGAGGCAAGGGCCTCACTAGATGTAGCTCCAGCAGCCTTCTTGTTTTTATTATTCTGCGGAAAGTTAGTAGCGAGATGCCCATGTTCGTGACAATGAAAACACTTCACCTTGGACAAATCTAGCTTCTTGCCTTTAGACTCAGATTTAGGATGGAATTTATTCCACTTTCCCTTCCTTTCCTAGGAAAAAAAAGTGCAATCCTCTTCGTCATCATGCTTTGGTGAAGAGCCATCTCCGGTGTTCCTCCTAAACTCTTCCTGCACTAGATCCGACCACGGTCATTCCTAAACCGACGACTTTTCCCATCCATTGACAGAGTCTTCATAAATGTGCCAAATCTTAGGAAGTCCTGAGAGAGCCAAGCTCACTAAATCATCGTTAGCAATAGTTATTCGCACACTCCCTAGTTCATCCCTACATTGGAAAAACTTCGTGAGATACCTTGGAATGTTGTCGCCCTTTTCCATCTTGATCTTCCTGAGTTTATCTGTGAGCGCCAATTTCCTATGGTCGTTGCTGCATTCAAAAATATATGTCAAAGCCTTCCACATAGCATATGGTGTGGCTTTTCCATGAATGCTTGAGACAATGTGGTCTCGTACACCTTCCAACATAATCCTTCTCACCTTTGCCACTTTATTTTTCCTTGCATCAAGTAATGCAGCATCTGTCGAAGTGGGATGAGGAACATCATTGTCAATGAATTCCTTCAAGCCATTATCTTCGAGCACCACCTCCATCCTGTCCTTCCAAGAAATGTAGTTCGAGATATCCTTGAGTGCATACTCTAGCAGCAAGCCATTGAAAGCCATTTTGATCTTAACTCAACTGTAGCACCAAGAAAATCTTTCAGCAAATTTGAATTATTTCCACCAACAAACTTAGCTCCTGCTTCAAAATTGAAATCTTCTGTTCTCTGATACCATGTAGAAATTTTAATACAAATTATGCATTTCCTGGATTCTCCTGATCTAACAATTATATGCCACTGTTAAATACATAATCGCTTCTACAAAAATATTTGCAAAATTTAAAACACAATCGCCAATTGCAATATCATGAAGAAAGATCAATCACACATAACACAGATGTTTTTACCGGGAAAGCATAAAGCTAAAAACCCCACTATCATATATTATGTGCATATCATGGATCATAAAAAAATCTCATACAAAGCTCTAATCCAAGAGCTCTTAGTACAATATACAATTGTCTCACACTTTCATACAAAAATTGTCAAATTCATGTGCCAATTTGGTACCTCCAGAAAACCTGCCTCCACTACGCCATCCCAGCTGATGGAAATCCCTGAATGAATGGAATCCTTCTTTCCTTGACTATGCAATCCTCATTGGCACATCCAATGTGTGTGGTTGCATGATTTCAGCCACTAATGTTACATATGATAGTCAAATTGTCCCTTTAACCTACATTTCAACTGGGTCTCCACTGGATCTAACATGCATGTAGCTAACAGTAGTAAATCTTCGGTTGCATGTGAGACCACCGATTGTGAATTAATTAATAATTAATTCACTGATCTCTCACTATTGTATCTTTAGTTACAACTAGCACAACTGAGTTTAACTCACTTAACTGAGTTAAACTATGTTACAACTCACATAACTACACATCCAACTTTGTTACAACTTCGAATCACTCAGTTACAATGAAGTCCATTTTCATGTCCCGTCAACCAACCTTTGAACTCGAATTTCCTATAGCTAACTGATTTTCCACTTCGGTTAACTATTTCCAAGAGCTCATTAAGAAAAGAATATTGTTTATTGTCCAACTAATATTAAGGGTTAATAATAACCGACATGCATCTATAAATAGACATGTGATCTATAAATAGAACTCGCACATACATCTATAAATATAATTCATCTATAAATAGAATTTTCTCATGCATCTATAAATAGATCTCCACCTAAAAATAGCATGAGGCTCCATCCTAGTGTGGGTGCATAATTTTTACTGGGATATTCTTGTTGAATCTCAACAAAATATATAAAGAATTAGATTATATCCATATTAATTCTAGATCTATCAAGAGTTGAGAGGGATCAAATATTTTGAGGTGCAAACATTTTTTACTGCATGTAAAGTCAGATTAGAGATTATTGTTGACAACAACATTGTGCTGGAATACATTCAAGGAAAGATGCCCGAACCTTCAGAAGATGCCTCTGCTATCATCAAGAACATGTACAAGAAAGGTGATTCTATATCAAAATATATCTTAGCTGATGGGTTACAATATCACTTATTTGATTATGTTGGGAATTTAAAGAAGTATAAAGATCTGTATGACAAGGTAACTGGTATGTATGAAGTTAAAAATTTGAATGATATTATTACATTGAAATACCAACTCAATGAAGTTAAGATGAATAAAGGTGAGACTGTTCAGTCTTACATCATGACAATCTCTTGTCCTAAAGATCAAATTTTGAGGGTTGGAGAGAATGTGGCCAACAAAGGGCTGGTTATCGTGACTCTTAGAGGTCTCCCTCAAGTTTGGGAAACCTTCACTACTACTATCAGCAACAACAAAATTGTTCCGTCATTTGATGAAATTGTTGGGAAGCTGACTCAGGAAGAATCCAAAGTGATGGAAAGAGGGAGGATTCAGAAACATGAAGAAGGAGAGTTTGCTTCTTATGTTTCCCACAACAATAGAAGGAGAAAGAGATAAAAAAATGCCCATCTAGAAGACCTCCTCATAAAAAATCAAAATGAAGAAATGACAAATCACTTTCTCACATTGAATGATTCAACTATCACATGAAAGGTCATTATTCTCGTGATTGTCCCAAGAACAAAAAGAGGCCTCAATACAATAACAACAACTATTATAAAAGAAGGAAAGACAATCAAAGGAACAAACATGAAACAAAGGATGAGAGGAGAAGAAGAGATTCATCAAGAGACCATGATGAATATTTTCCATCTCACAAGAGGTCAAATGCTTCCAGGTATGAAACTAATATTGCAGATAAAAATGAATATGTTATCATTTCTGCACTTACTAGTTCTTCTCCATCAGATGCATGGGACAACTGGTTAGTAGACAGTGAGGACAGTCACCACTTTTCTAGTTTCAAAGAGGTCCTCTCTAATTTTGTATATAGGGAGACTAAGTTAAAGATAATTCTTGGAGATAAATCCACTCATCCTATAAAAGGACTTGGGTTGGTTAAATTTTAGTTAAACACTAGGGAATCAATATTGTTAAATTATGTCATGTATGTGCCAGGACTTATGAAAATTTTCACTTCTATATCTGTAGTCGAAGATAAAGGTATAAGGATTGCATTCATCAATGGAAAGGTCCTAACTTGGCCTGTTGATTCACATATGAAATATGCATTCACATTAGGCCTGAGATCTGAAGGAATCTACAAGGTCATAGGAAGGCCACTCTTTGCATTGGCCCATAACACCAATCATCTCAGTGAATTATGGAACCACACGCTGGCTCATCTACACTATGATTCTCTTCCAAAATTAAAGAGACTAGTTTCAGGTATACCCAATGTGTAAGCTCAGCATGAAGGAGTTTTTCCTATTTGCACTAGTGGAAATAAAACAAGGGGGCATTCCCCTCAAGTAAGAACAATAAATATGACATCATACATCTCATCCATTTAGACGTATGTGGTCTGATGCCTGTGCACTATATTGGTGGCCATCTCTATTACATTACATTCATTGATGATTTCTCCAAAAAGGCATTGTTATATTGTATCAAGCACAAGGATCAAGCCCTCGAAAAATTTGAGGAATTCAAAGTATTGATAAATAATCAATCTGGGAAAAGGATAAAAGTGTTTAGATCCAACAATGGAGGATGGTACATGTCAAGAGAATTCATAGAATTTTTCAACAGGGAAGGGATCAAGAAGGAAACTAGTGTACCTTATACACTTGAACATAATGGCCTTGTTGAAAGAAAGAACCCATCGATATTGGAAGCTTCTTGTGCTATGCTTAATTATCAGAAGGTTCCTAAGTTTCTATGGTTTGAAGCAACCAATGTTGTTGTATATGTTCAGAACCAAGTACCTCATCAAGCGCTAAGGAATAAGACTCAAGATAAATCTTTACATGTAACAAGCTAGACACCAGTCATATTCGCATATTTGGATGCCCTGTATTGTTTCATGTGCCGAAAGGAAAAAGGAATAATATGGAAGCTATAGGTAGAAAGTACATATTGATGGGCTTCTGTGAAAACTCCAAGTCTTACATAATATATATTATTGTTCAAACAAAGGTTGAAATTAGTAGAGATGTAACATTCGATGAAGATGCAACACTTTATAAAGAAAGAGGTCTTCCTCCGCCTCCCAAGGAAGATAATGTTCATAAGGATATTCTCAATATCCCTTCTATGCCCGAGTCAGATAATGATGATACATCAATGGAACCTATGGATCCATTAGATCCACCTCCAAGTGATCCTCCTTCAAGTAAAATATCACTTTGGCTTCACGACACTCTATAAGATAGTGAAAGGAATGTTCTTGTTCATCGATCATTTAGAGAAAGGGAGGAACCTTGAAGCTATCAGGGTTATGTTGCAGCCATGTGTACCATAATACAAAATAAACCATCCTCATTTGAAGAAGAAGTCAAATATCAAGCTTGGAAGGATTCCATGGACAAAGAATATGAATCAATCGTGAAAAATGATGTGTGGGATGTTGTGCCAAGACCGCATGGGAAGTTTGTTGTGAGATCGAAATGGTTGTTCAAAATCAAGAATGGAATCGATGAATACGTAGAAAATAATAAAGAGAGGTTCATAGCTCATGGTTTCTCTCAGAAAGAGGGAGAATATTATGATGATATATTTTCTCTCGTGGCTTGATAGTTTCTCTTGTTGCTAGTTAAGGACAAAAACTTCATCAGATGGATGTAAAGACTGACTTCCTCCACGGTATGTTACAGGAATAATTCTATGTTGAACAAACACAGGGAATTAAAATGGAATATCACAAAAAACATGTTTTCAAGTTGAATAAATCACTCTACAGATTGAGGCATGCTCCCTGAGCTTGGTATGCTCGTATTGACAACTATCTAATAAAAATGGGCTTCACTAGAAGTAATGTTGATCCCAACCTCTATTTTCAAGTTGCTCATGGTATGCCTCTGATTCTAGTTCTATATGTTGATGATTTATTCTTAACAAGAAGTGAACAATTGATAGTCGAGCGCAAGAGGAAGCTAGCCTCTGAATTCGAGATGAAAGACCTCGGTCTCATGCACCAATTTTTGGGCCTTGAAGTATGGAAAAGGCTTGGCGAAATATTTCTCTCATAAGGAAAGTATGTGTTAAAGATGCTGGAAAGGTTTAATGGTATGATCGAGTGTAATACCATGGTCACTTAGATGGAAATTAACTTCAATAAGTTGTGTGGTAAAAAAACAAGACCTGATCTAGAAAAATCATCCGCGTATAGAGAATTGATTGAGACTCTGATGTTCCTTGTGAACACTTTTCCGAATATATGTTATGCAGTGAACATATTAATTCAGTTCATGACTAAGCCCATTCATGTGCATTGGATAGCAGGGAAGAATGTATTGAGATACTTACATGGATCAATCACACTTGGTTTGAGATACTCTACTAGAGATATATAACTTCATGGATACACTGATGTTGACTAGGCAGGTAATGTCACTGATAGAAAAAGTAAATCTGGATGTTGTTTCAGTCTTGGTTCTGCCATGATATCCTGGATGAGCAGGAAGAAAAATTAAATAGCATTAAGTGCCACAGAAGCAGAGTACATTGTTTCTAGAACAACAAGTTGTGAAGCTACGTGGTTAAGGAAGCTCTTTGGTGAGCTCCTTGGTCAAGTGTTGGACACTATAGTGATATAATGTGAAAAAAAGAGTGGGATTCACTTGGCGGAGAATCATTTATGTAATGAAAAGTCAAAGAATATCGATATTCGATATCACTTCACCTGTGACATGGTGCAGAGAGGATCTGTTATACTCCAACACATTGCAACTGATGATCATATTGCATATATTCTCACCAAGGCATTACCGAAAGGGAAGTTCCTAGTTTTCATAGAACCACTTGGACTTATGGATGTAGCCCCTCTAGATACGGGGCAGAGCTAATCGAGGACACTGAGCAAGCTCTTCCTACCCAACTTGAGCTCTCAGCGTGAGGAATTGAGATAAAGGGCTCCTAGCGTTGAAGGAACTTTGGAAAATAGGTTCATAGATGTTTCTCCCCTATCTGTCACTCATGGAATGTGTGTGATACTTGTACATTTTTACAAGTCAATTATCTCCCCCACCTTTTTTCATTTCATATTATACCCCAGTTTGCATCATACTCACAGGCAGGGCTTGTTGGGATTTTCTCTCCCCATTTGGCCAATGGGTTGAGGAGGCTTGGAGGTGTGTGATTCTTACCTCTTGGTAACTCAGGTATCTTGTCCAATCTAGATTATGATGCAGTGTTCTAATACATGACTCATGAGATTCATTTATGGGAAGATCGGTAGGCAACATGATTAGGTTGAGATTTTCTCCCCTTTTGCGATTTCGGGTTGAGACTGAGCTCCATAATGAGATTACAGGTCGGAGATGTGCTCCCCTGTGAGATGAGTTATTATGTTGCTAAATGCAGGTGGAAGCTATTGTTCCCAAATTTTTCTTCTTCTATATTTGAGAAATCTTCAGAAGATGGAGTTGAGTCGTGATGACACCTTGATGCAAAGATATACAAGTAGACATTACAAAGAATAATTATTCTTAGTTGAGAGGGAGTGTTAATTTTTACAACTAGGGTAGAATTCCACATTGAAGAACTCAAATGATTAAAGTAATATGTTAATTAGATTCCTCCTTTCGAGAGGATCAAAATTGACCTATAGATCATCCTAATCGATTAAGTGGAAGTTAAGTTATGATTTATTTTATTATTTTATTGGTTGGCCTAACCACATGTTGATTTGGTCAAAGTCCCATGTGGTCCCTCACAAATCTATAAAAAGAAGCAACCCCAAGTTCATTTGCACACAATTGATCATGTGATATTCCTCATGTTGTTTTGGTTATTGGTCGTATTTTATGTTTTTGGATCGCACCTGTACATCGCAAGAGGTTTGCGCAATGGATCAGGATCATAGACCAAAGCTCATTTCATATCTGGGTATTTTGGGCCAGGGCCGTGGGAAGGAAGAGTTAAGGTAGTGGTTCTATTGGGCCAAAGCCGCGGGCTAGGTTTTTTGAGGCCACGACTAAGATGGTAAATTCATTGGGAGGAAGGCTTCAAGGCACGAATAGGGTTCTAGGGTGTTCAAACCCTAAGCCACGGACACAGAACGTTATGTTAGCAGCTCAAAGCCACAGAGCCGTGGGTTGGGTGTGTTAAGGCTACGACTCAAAGAATTATTGGGAATATTGAATTTGATTCTCAGTCAATTTCTTGCACAACATCATCAGTCATCCATCATGCAGTCACAGTCACATCAGATCAGTCATTGACAGTATTCTGGATCTAGATCTAGGATTGGGTAGTTGATATCACTATTTATTGGTGTTACATTGGTTTCTTTTTTTTCTATTGTATATCTATTGATCCATAGATCAGGTATGTTTATTTCCACTGTATACATGTATTGGGATCATTGTACTCTCTGTTGAAATATTTTTAAGACAATCTATAGAAGAAGAAGATTTGATAGGGTTTCCCCCACAATGTAGTTTTTCCCTAGTCTTGGACCAATCTATGTGTCTCATGGTTATTATATTTTCTTCTATGTCATTGTGTGCATTGTTTTATCTGCAGTTACAGTTTATGGTTATTTATATTGCATATATCTGAATACATTGTTAATGAAAATATAATTTGGGCTTAAGTGATAGAGCATAGAGAAATATTGAAAATTTAACAGAATTTGTAAGTAGGTCAGTAAGTAACTATGTATATATATATCACATTAATTTAATGCTTTAAAAATGAGATAGATATATGTTAGGGGTGATACCAAATCAAATTAAAACTAGTTGCACACATGGTATTTTTAACCCATGGTATTGGTCCTATGGTATTATAATGAAATCTATTTTTATAGGGGTGTGAGTTAAGATAAGCAAGGTGAAATGTAATATTTTTTCTATTATTGTAATAAAAAATTTGTAATCCCTTTCCCCGTGGTTTTTCCACATAAATCTTGTGTGGAATGTATCAGTTCAATTTTTTTTTTCTTTTTTTTTCTATTTATGCTATCTTTTATTAAAAATTGGTATTAGAGTTGTGGTTTCTTATTATTAATGGTGTAAGCTAGGTATGGTTATGTGTTACATGTCAGGTAGCTGGGATAATTTGATGGTAGCTATCATCACTTCAACCCCTACTAGGACCTTGATGTTTAATGACATTAATAGAAATTTAATGAATGAGGAGTTGTGACACAAATAAATTGGAGAAAACAAGGAAGCGAGAAGCTCTATCTTTAGTTGATTAAGGAAGGAAAATTGCATTTAGAAGACATGGGCGTTCAAAATCAAGAGGTAAATTGAAATGAAGAACATGAAGAATTATTTGTTTTCATTGTGGAAAAGCCTGACCTAAAAGGAATGATTGTTGGTTTTGGAAGAAGTAACAGAAGGATAAGGCAGAATAAAAATCAATCAACACAAGTACAAAATCAGGAAACATAAATGAAGGTGAGACCACATGACCAAGTAGAAGTAGCATTGATTGGATACTTAAATTCAAGGCATATCACCATGTGACCCCATGCTAAAATAATTTTATTAAATATGAAGCGGGTAATCATAATAGAGTACAATTAGGAAATTATGATTTTTGCAATATTTTTGGAGTGGGAGATGTTTGAATGAAGACAAAGGATGGACAAGGTATCTTACTAAAACATGTGAGGCATGTCCTAGAGATGCATATGAGTTTGAACTCTATGGGATGATTGGATGAGGAAGGTTTCTCAACAACCTTTGGGAAATGTGGTTGGATAATTAGTAAAGGGTCATTGGTGTTGGATAAAGGACTTAAGACAAGAACCTTGTATACAATGAGGGAAACAATAAATATATAATATGAATTTTTGTTTGCAAAAGAAGAAAACTTGGTGGAGTTATAGCATAAATTCTTGGTCGACATGAGTGAAAAGGGCCTAGAAGTTATTGTTAGTAAAAATATAAACCCAACTTTGAAATTATATGAACTTTTTATTTGTTAGAAATGTGTTTATGGTAGGAAACGAAGAGTTTTTTTAATGATAGGTGATCATGTAATAAAAATCAATTTAGTAGCATTAATACACTGCGATGTGATTCAAGGGCCGTTAAATGTTAATTCTTTAGGAGGAGCCTCATATTTTTCCACATTAATACATGATGGGATGGTTTCGGCCTAACCTATGAAAATAAAAGGTTAGATGATTGAAATATTTCAAAATTTCATGTTGTTGTTGAAAGGGAGACTAATAAATTTCTCAAGTGTTTGAGGACAAGTAATAGTGGAGAGTATTGTTCCAATGCATTCAAGAATTATTGTAATAAGTTAGGCATTAAACATGAGAATATTGTCGGTGGTACTCCCCAATAGAATGGAATTGTACAAAATATGAATCACATTACCATGACGAAGATGAGGAGGATGTTTTCAAATTCCAAATTGTAAAATAATTTTTAGGCAAAAACAGTGAGAAAAACTTGTTGCCTCATCAATCAGTCACCTTCTACAATCCTATATGGTGGTATTCCTGAAGAATTTTTGGCTAATAAAAAATTAACTTATTTTGAAATAATTTTTTTGGATGTGAAGAAGTTATGTATATTCCCAAAGAGAATATAACCAAATTAGAAGATAAATAAAGGAAATATATTTTTCGAGGATATGTGGATAGCGAGTTTTTTTATCAGATATGGGATCTGGTTAATCACAAAATGGTTAGAAATAAGGATTTAATATTTAATGAACTAAAGATGTATAAAAGGCTTGTAGGTGATATGGAGGTCAAGAAAAATGTTGACAAGTTTACAAAACAACAATAAAATATCATAGCATTGCAAGAATATGGGCAACCAATTCAAGAACATGATGGATAAGATGTGGAAAATTATAGACAACAAAAAAAAGAAAACATGTCACAACCATTACAAGAGATTAAACTAGAAAACACACCATACCAATTGGTTCACATGTCTACAAGGCCTCAAATGTCCTCAAAAAAGTATGCATCCTCTATATTTTTCTAACTAATGAAGGCAAACCTCATTTTTTTCAGGAATCTTTTGAAGTGGAAACTAGAAAAAACTAGAAGAAAGCAATGGAGAAAGAAATGGGCTATCTATTGGAAACCAAAACTTACGAGTCACTGAATATTCCAAAAGGAAAAAATTCCCTTCTTATATGGTGAAGAGAAGAAGGAAAGAAACAAAGAAACATTTATGGTGAAGGGTTTTACCCAAAAATAAGGTATTCACTTTACAAAAAAAAATTCACTTCTTGTTAAAATGTCATCCATAAGAGTTATCCTTGGTATTTTTTGTTGTTTTAAACTTGGAATGTGAAAAATTAGAAGTAAAGAGAAATTTTCTTCATGGATAATTAAAGGAGGAAATTTATATGGAACAACCAAAAGGATTAAAGGTAAAAGGTAACCATAGCCTTGTTTATAGGTTTAACAAGATCCTTTATGGGTTGAAACATGTACTTCAAAAATGGTACAAGGAATTTGATTAATATGCATTGGAGCATGGCTTCAAAAGACTAGATGTTGATCATTTTGTATACATCAAGAAGTATGATCAAGAAAGGTATATTCTACTATTATTACATCTGGATAATATGCTAATTGTTGGACATGCTAAGAACATGATCAATAGGTTCAAGAAAGATTTGGGATGTCAATTTGCAATTAAATATCTAGGTACAAAAAAAAAAATATTGGGCATGAGGATTATACATAGCACAAAGAACAAAAATTTCCAGTTGTCAAAATAAAAATATCTTAAGAAGGTCTAAGATAGATTCAACATGGAGGATGTCAAACTAGTTGGTACACCTCCAACATCACACTTCATACAGAGTTGATTTGTGCCTTTATGCTGACAAAAAGGAGGAAATGAGTATAATTCCTTATGATTCTATGGTTGGTAGCTTGATGTATGCCATGGTATGTACTTGTCCATATATTGCACATTCATTGGAAGTAGTGAGAAGGTTCCTTGCAAACCTAAGAAAATAACATTGACAGACAGCAAAGCATATTTTGAAGTATCTTAAGGGTACTAGTAAATTTTTTTTTTTAATGTTTTGGTAATAATAATCTTGTTCTTTAAGGTTATATTAATGAAAATATGGTAGGGTATGTGGATACTAGAAAGTCCACCACTTATTTTTTATATACTTTTGTAGGTGCAATAATGTCTCAGATGTCTAGACTATAGAAAGAAATAGTCATCTCCGAAATAGAGGTAGAATACATAACTATGACTGAAGCTTGCAAAGAGATGTTGTGGTTGTAATGATTTTAAGGAGAGTTCAGAATAAAACAAAACAAATATTTGTTTTATTGTGACACTCACAGTGCTATTTATTTAGTAAAATAATCAGCATATATTTCTAACACAAAGCATGTTGATGTTCGATATTATTGGATTCAACAGTGTTAGACAATTGATTGCTACAATTAGAGAAAATACACACTAAAGGAAATCCAACTTATATGTTAACAAATATTTTCCCAAGCGGATAAACAAGAGCTTTGTAGAAGCTTAGGTGGAGTAATGAAAACATGGAATAAGGAAATTTATGAGAGGATTAGTAGTGAGAAGCGAAGAACAATGTCAAAAATAATCACTCAAGGTTGTATTTGGTCTAAAGTGGGAGATTCTTAGGTGTGAGACCAAATCAAAAGCAAAATTTGTTTGCACCCATGGTATTGTAATGAAATCTATTTTTACATGGGTATGAGTAAAAATAAATGGGATGAAATGTAGTATTTCTATTGTTATTTTAATACAATATTATTAATATAGTATAATCTTATTAATAATAGTTTTGATATTATTAATTACAAGTTATTTAAATTGTTTAATATAAAAATAAATAATACTAATATAGTTATTAATAGTATTATTAAAATTATAATATTAATAATACTGCTAACATAACTATTATTATATTGTTAATTTTGATATTATTAATAGTAATTAAATATTATTAATATTAATTTTATATTATAAATGTTAATTTTAAATCTTATTATATTTATAATATGATTATTATTATCATTAATATTATTAATTATTATTTAAACAATTAGGAGGATTATATAGTAATTATTGATATTAATTATTATTAATATTAATGTAGGTCTATCTTAACTTCATATTTACTAAGTGTCCAAAGGGATCACATCTCTCAATATGAAAATCTCCTTTTTAGTGAAAAAATGAATCAAAGGTTTGCACCTCAAAATATTTGATTCCTCTAGGCTCTTAATAGATCAAAGTTAATATGGATCTTTGTTGTTTTTAAACAATATACTAATAAAATTCTTTAGCTAATTTTTAAGATATATATAAACTTATCTGTATTCCTTTCAAGTTCCCCGACCAATAAATACTCTCAACTTCACCATTATTTCAAATTCACTTATCCTTTATCTAAAATTCCTCACTCTCTCAACTTCACCATCTAAATTACTGCTGGTGGGGTGGAAGAATTCATGAAGCATTCACTAATGCTACCACTAGGCATGTGAGCCAACTTGAAGAGATCTTCCCAAAGGCAAGTCAACGATCTGTATTTTTTCTATGAGACATATTCCTTTGTGTGTACACAAATGCGACTTGAACTTATATTAAAGAAAGTAAAGGCGCTAAACACCGACCTCAACTAAAAGGCATGGAACACAAAACTCCAAGGTGCCTTGAACCTCTCTCTCTCTCTCTCTCTCTCTATATATATATATATATATATATTATTTATAATTTTTTGTAATAATATTTTTTAAATGTTATATATCAAGTACATAAAAATGAAATAAATTATACATCTTCCTCACAATTGAAAAGTGAAAAATATAATCTTTTTATGTTATTTACATTGAAATAGTAAAATATTTCTTTGTTATTAATATATTTTCATTGTAATTGTGACATGCTAACTAAACATAGAATGGATTACACATAATGCAATATCAATATTTTTTTTTTTTCACATTAACTAAACATAGAATGGATTACATATAATGCAATGTCAATAATTTTATTTTCACGTAAGTAGTAAAGACATTACATATCTCAAGACATTACATATCTCTTTAGTACAATAAGCAGTTTTTTTTTTTAATTTACTTTCAAATAGTTTAACTCTATATAAAGTTGATGTAAAATTAAGGTGAAATTTGAAGTTTCTTATTTAGGTTTGCATTGACTCTTTCTATTATTACTATTTTGAAGATTTTAAAGTAAGTATTATTTAATTATGTTTGAAGGTAACGTTATGGAAGTACATCTCAATTAATTTGTTGGTTCTTATTAATAGCATTATTATTAAAGGTAATTAGGTGACACCTTTAATTAAAAATATTATTAATGATAGTGAAATTAATATAAATTAATAGTGAAATTACAATTATAGAAAATAAAGGTATCACAATGTTATTATTAAAAAGAATGTAGTTGGTGTTAATTAATATTATTTAAATAATATTATAGATATTATGTATAATAATTTTATTAATATTATTATTATTTTTCTTTTCTAGAGTAAAAATTGTATTACATGAAAAGTTGAGAAATTTATATTGTCATTATCCAATCAGATACAAAACTAAAAGGAAAGCTAACTTCAAATTGAAAATACAAATACATATACTAAGATTCTGGTCATTGAGGCCATAAATGATCCGTGGGTTTTCTGAAGGTATTTTTTTCCTTTTTTTCTTATAAACATCAATCCATCATGAGAAGGTACCAAAGAAAATGGCGTGGAGAAAATGACTACATTTCCTTGAGGAAATTTCATTTCCGAAGGTTCTGCAATAGTAGCTAGCTACTTATCACTTCCTGAGTGATTTAATTAGTGAAGACATTTTTTCCAACTAATGGATGAAACCAAGATCATCGTTGTGTGTCTTTCTTCTCCATTTGAAGTATGAAAAAGAGAGTGGACAGATGATGAAAGAGAAAGAGGGAAACTAGAGTCTAAGGGGTGAGATGACATTATGTAGGGTTTAGATGAGGCCAGAGGACTAGATTTGGCTATAGAAGCCTTTTTTTTCTTCATGTTTTCTCGCTTGTGAGTTGAGGAATTCTTAGATTGATTTGGAGATTTTCGGTCTTTCCATCCTTGATTCTTTCATGGCATTAGGGGGTGTTAATTTGGAAACTTAGTGATAAATTCCAACCATGGAAATATATTCCTCTTTTTAATAGGACCAACATTAACTATTGAAGAACTCAATTTAGACAAGGGAAAATGTAATTTTGAAGAAAATCCCACATATGCACATATGGATAGGACGTCCCTAAGAGGAAAATGGACACCCTTGGAAGCCTATAAATACAAGTGACCTAAAGCTAATTTATAAATCACCAAGCATACTCTTCTTCTCTTCTTCATTTATTGGTTCGCAGATGTGTCAGACTGGGTCGAGGAAATTGGTTATTACAGGTCCAAGATTGCAGGGTTCGAAGCTCGCACATGTTTAGGGTTTTGGGTCACAACTGCAAGATTGTCACGGGAATATTTTGACTATAAGCACATGCTTTCAAGCTCAACGATTTGTTGGAAGCTCTCAACTACATGCATATATCTTCCTCCATGCGGTTGGAATCTAGGGCTAAAATCAACATTTGACCACAGTTGACAACAGACAAGAAAAGTTGTCTCTGATCTATATTGATGTTGGGAACATATTTATGAATTTTTTTGGGTTAATTTTGCTGGATGGTTTGTATTGGGCTCATTGTACTCTCTGCTAAATTTTTTTGACAATCTAATAGAAGAAGAATTACGAAGGGTTTTCCTCATAGTGGGGTTTTCCCTAGTAATTGACCCAAAATTTGGTGTCTCTTGTTGATGTGTTGATTGTCTCCTTTCTCATTGTATTTAACGTTATCTCTTCAATTAATATTGATGGTTGGAAATATTAATTATTGATGAAAATTTTCTAATGCAATAATTGAATTGGGCTAAAGTAATTGAAAGAACATATAGTAGTGTGAAATTTAACATGGTATGAAAGGTAAGGTGGAGGAAAAGCCCAAAAGGAGACAAAAATTGAAGCAATAATTTTTTGAAATTTGAAGGAGCCTATCTAATCAAGTTAATATGTCTTCCTCTTTCTTCAGGGAACATGAAAAGTTGGGTGACTCATCTAAATTTTTCGCTTGGAAGATGAAGTTGGAAATCATAGCCAATAACAATCATGTTTTAGAATTCATTCAAGAAAAGCACTTGAGCCTCCAGATGAATGCTTCTGTTGGTACCAAAAATAAGCATAATAAAGGTTAGTTAAAAGAAAATAAAATTATTGTTAATCGCTTGCAAGATAATTTACTTGCATATGTTGGAAATTTGAGAACGTTTAAGGACATGTATGATAAGATAGAAGGTGTATATGAAGTAAAATGTTTTAATGAAATCCTCTCCTTGAAATATTGACATCTAAAAGATATGAAGATGAACAAATGAGAGTTTGTGCAATCCTAAATTATGAGGATATCACATCTTAGAGATCAATTGCAAAGAGTTTGGGAATATGTTCCTGACAAGGAATTGGTGATTGTAACTCTTATAGGTATCCTTTACATTTGGGGAACCTTCATTACTACTATAAGAAACAACTATACCTTCTCATCATTTGATGATATTGTTGGAAATCTCACTCAAGAAGAATCAATGATGATATCAAGAGGAAGGATTCAAAATCATGAAGAAGGAGAGCTTGTTACATTCATCACTCAAAACAAGAATATGAAAGGAAAAGGAGGTCCATCAAATTCAAGGAAGCCTCCTCCTCAATGCTCAAAGAGAAGGAATGATAGATAATAATCACATATTTAAATGTTACAATTTTCATAAGAAAGGTGACCATTATGCTCGAGATTTTCTCGAGAAGAACAAAGATCCACACTATAACAATAGAAGAAATAGTAACAGGTTCGATGATAAAAAAAGAAGAGGTGATTGAAGAAATGATCACAATCGAAGATATTAGAGAAGAATAATATATGCTCCAAGTGATCATGAATAATATCATCATCCTCAAAAGAAGTCCAAATATTCCAGGTATGAAAGTAATGTTGGAAATCAATCTGAATATATTCTTATTTCCTATCTCAGTAGTTCTTCTCCCCCAGATTCGCGGGCCGGTTGGTTGGTTTATAGTGGGGCCACCCATAATTTCTCTAAGTATAAGTAAGTTATCTATAATTTGGTAGATAGGGATTCAAATTTGACAATTATTCTTAGAGAAAACTCCACTCACCCCGTTAAATGCTCTGGATTTGTTAAATTTCATTTGAATTCCAGGGAATCTGTTTTTCTCCATGATGTGATGTATGTGTTGGGATTGAAGAATAATTTGGTATCAATATCTATTTTGTAATACAAAAGGATGAGGGTTTCTTTAATCAATGGAAAGGTTCTTACTTATCTTTTTGGATCCTCTATGAGAGGTGCATTTACATCAGATCAAAATTTGAAGGGCTCTATAATGTCATTGGTAAACCTCTTCTAGCATTGGTTCATGAAACCAATCATCTAAGAGAGCTATGGCACTCAAGATTGGCCCATATACATTATGATTCTCTTCTAAAATTGAAGAAATTGGTGTTTGGTATTCCCGATGTTTAAGCCCAACATTATGGAGCATGTCCAAGTTACACTAGTGGAAATAAGACAAGGGGACCATTCCCCTCTAGTGATAAAAGGACAAATGACATCCTACAACTCATTCATTATGATATATGTGGTCTAATTCATGTACACTCCATTAGTGGCCATCTCTTCTACATCACATTCATTGATGACTTCTCAAGAAATACTTGGATATATTATTTCAAGCATAAGGATGAAGCCTTCGAAATGATCAAGGAGTTCAAAGCTTTGGTAAAAAATCAAACAAGGAATAAAATTAAGATATTTAGGTTTGAAAATGGCGAAGAGTACATTTCGAATGAGTTCATCAATTTTTGCAAGAAGGAAGGTATCAAGAAAGAGACGATTGTGTAACATCCCTGGTGAAAAAATCATGTAATAAAGTTAAAATAATAACCACGGTTGATGGGACATGTATTCCATGTTGAATGACTGGGAAAAACATCCTAACGGGTGTTGATTTGGTTTAATATGGCTAACTAAACTGGAAAAGGCTATGGATAAAGCATTAAAGAGGAAAGAATTATTTTTGGCACATTTATTTATGAAAATAATGGAAATTAGGAGAAAAGGGAGGTAAAAGTTCATAGGTTGCATGTGAGGAGGAAATTGAAGGAAAATAATGGTAAATGAAGAAAATAGATGCATATTCTATAAAAATTCTTTTGAGGATCAGTTTCTAACCTTTTTTCAATGCATTTTTTGTAGCTCTCTCATTATTCTCTCTCTCTCATACTCTTGGATACTTAGATTTTTCTTGGAGCACCCTTAGAGAGTGTGATACTTGGTGATTTGGAGCAATGAGGAAAAGGAAGAGAAGGAAAGCACAGGTGGACATCAAGATCAACATCTACACCGGGATTTTATTGTAGATACCAAGTTACATGTATGTTTTCCTCATTGGTTTTGGCATGCATGGTGTATGCATGTGGATTTCCTAGCCTTGCCATTTCATCGACAACCATGGTATTGTGGGTTTATTTCCATTGATTGTTTTCTGATTGGTTCTCATGATTCCTTTAGTTAGGTTGAATTATTAGTTCCTGGATCCTTGGTTGGATAAACAATATGGAGATTGGCAGACATTTATGGGGTTGAGTTACTAGTTATGGAGCCTTAACGGTTGGAAAAATTCTCTGGAGCGCTAGATGGGTTGATTTAGTAGTCCTGGACCTAACTGGGGTGAGTTACTAGTCCGAGCCTTGGTTGGAACAAATGCTATAGAGCCCTAGAGAAACTTGGATGGAGACCAATCCGTGACAGTGGTGATGTCCGACCATGAGGTGGAATCCCTGGTTGAGGGTTGAGGTGGTTTGGCCTCTGGAAGCCCTGAATTGATTATGATTTATGTGTTTGATTAAGTCCCACATTCATGCTTGGAATGTGTCATGGGGGTGATTGGATGAAGTGAGACTTGGCTCAGCCAATCTATGATCAGGTGGAACGTGGGAGTCCCATCTCCGTTTGGTTTTTAGATTCAGTACTGAAGAGCTTATTTCTCCAATTTTAGGTATGCAAACATACTAGTTTAGGTATGGATTTTATTTCTGTTGTATCTATTGTATTTTTGTTATTAATATGTTGGTTATGAGCATGTATTCGATCAGTGATGATGTATGGCTCTATTCATTTTTTTGCCTGTAAATGAATATCCCATGTATCTATCATAAAATTGATTGTATGATAGCTTATGATGTACGGGATTAATGCTTCTTAGCGATTCTTACATAAGAAAGAGATCCCTTTGTTTAAATTTTTTGTTTATACCTGTAGATGCTATTTTTGTGACATGTTTGACGAAATTCATGTCATGGCTGGGTGGGGTCAGATGAGTTCTCGTTGATGTGATTGCTTCCATATGTTTCTTTTAATGCTATTTACCCTCTCCTGAAGTTATCATAAGTTCTAGGCAGCAACCTAGGCTCAGTGGATGAAATGTGGCACAAATCTCGAAGCTACAGGCACTAGGGAGATTTTTAGGTCTAAAATGGGCCTCCTAAGGAAATTATAAAATGATATTGGAAATAATAAAATAATATTAGATTACATCATCAAAATTTATAGGGAAAAAAGAAAAAACTACTTTTTCAGCTCGTATTTTCAACTTATCTCCCTATGGGTTTACTCAAATTTCGAGCGGGAATACTCGTTGGATGCATAATTTGATTCATAATCCAAAGAGTACCCATGTTTCATAATTTTGATAGATCCTACATGAAAAATGAGAAATACATGAAAAACGTGATTGCAATTATGTTTTTTATGTATTTCGTATTTTTCGTGTAGCAGGCTCCATCAAAAGTATGCAACATGGGTACACCTTGAATGAGGAATTAATTTTTTCATCCAACGAGTACTCCTGCTCGAAATTTGAGTAAAACCTTAGGCAGATAAGATGAAAATACAAGTTGAAAAAGTAGTTTTATTATTTTATTATTTCTTGATCTTTTTACCTTTTTACCCCAAAAATGGTGAATCGTCTCCCATGGTTGACATCATCATCTTGAATCCTATTGGTTCTTATAAAGTTTATTTTGGTTGTACATTTTTCTTAGGAGGCCCATTTTACACCTCAAAAGTTCTCTAATGAAGAAAATTTGTTGTTTCTACCCTAGTCGCTACCTTGACAAGGATAGCCCGCGGCTATAGACCCTGTAGTCATTCCCTTACCCTTACAAGCATGCGGCTAAGTCTCAAAGGGGATAAAAATCAGTCCCACCTTAGGAAATAGGGCCCTGGAAGGTTGGGGTACCTCCTGGGGATGTCTATGATGTAGTGTAAGGTGTATTTTTGGTGTTTCCATCAGTTTCACTTCCTTAAGGCCATCTAGGAGGTTGAATCTCATATTAGTAGCCTCTCATCACATGTTTACCCCGGTTGGTCGGATACTTGGGTGGATGTGGGAAGAGGGTGTTATAGAGTGATATCAGAGCATGGTTCAACTTTTGGACTTGATGAGTGGTGTGTTGGTCATGTTTTTATTATTATTTATTATGTGTTTTCATACCTAGTATGATGTATGTGTTTGTTGCACCCATGTTGTGTTGGCCATGGTGGAAGCATTGTTGCCATAAATGTGGTTGTGCTGTCGCTGTCAACATGCAGTCATGTATGTATGATTGATTGTATGTTGTTCTTGTTATGTATTGTGTTTGCACACTTGTTTACATAGGGATACATATTGTATGTGCATCACTTGTGCATGCTAGGTGATGTTTTGGTCAAGATTTTGTAGTATCCATGTATGCTTGCTTGAGTCATGTTATGTTTTGAACGTACAATGGCAGGTTGGGTTACATGTTTCTTATGTTTTGTTTCATTCATGCTTATGGTTGTGTGTGGTCAAGCTTGCATTGGGGTGCAATGTGCATGCTTATGCATGGATGATAGGAACCCAACTAGAATCATAATTATGCACTAGTATACCATGTGTTATGAGTTTATATGCTGATTATGTTATATTTATACATGTATCACATTGATTGGTTGATCTTGTAGGAATTATCCTACACAAATTACACTAAGGTACGTTGGTTTATTTATGAATTGGTTTATCTAACATAGTGTACATTGCAAGAATAATTTGAAGATGAATATAAAAATGGTAGATTATTGAGATTCTCCATATGAGTCATATGATTATCATGGTATTGAACATTCACCGGATTTGGAAGACACACTGAGAAGTATAAAGGAATAAATAAGGAGTTGTAAGGCAAAAAATGATAGACTTATATAGGCACATGAAAAACAAGTAGAGGTTAATGAATCCATCCTTCAAAGTTTTTCGGAGTTGCAGAAATAGGTGCCCTTTAGGATTATCTATGGGCAGGAGGATGGGACCAATGGATCATATGGTAGTAGGTCTCTCGGTGGTGAAAGGTCAGATAGGGGTGACACGATTAAAAATGGAAAATTTTTGGACACTCTGGATAAGAGAGGTGATAGACAGAGGTATCATTATAGTTCTGGCTCAGATAGGCATCATGATAGTCATTGGTATCATCCTTACAGGAGGAATGGTAGGGGATATTTCCGTAAGAGTTTAAAAAGGAAAAACCACCTACATTTTATGGAGAGATGGAGCAACCACAGGATGTAGAGGCATGGTTTCTTGGCATGAAGAACTTTTCCAGATTTCTTGATTACTCGGAAAATATGAAATCTAGGATAGCTACATTCATCCTTAGAGGTAGAGAATACATTTGTTGGTAAGACTTAAAGAATGTCAAAGATATTTCTAACGAGGATTTGACTTGGAGTGAGTTCGAAAGGCTATTCTGATGAAGTATCTATCATAGAGATATTACGATGACAGGGAAAACGATTTTTATGAGTTGAAGATGGGTTCCATGACATATGAGGAATATACTAGTAGGTTCTTGGAGTTACTGAGGTATTTTCCTTACCTCAAGGAGGAGAAGGCCAAGATTCATAGATTTATTAGTGGGTTTTTTTATTGCATTCAGAGATAGGATTGAGTTTGATGAGCGCAAATTAATGGAGGAGGCCATTCGAAAACTCAAGCATTATTATGAACAATCGAAGCAGAAATAAAAAACTAAGCCAGATTGGAGAGGTAATTATAATAATAAAGGAAAATGGTACAAGAAGTGAGCAAGGCCTCAAGACATAAGTAACAAGGAGAATTTTTCACCACCGAAAAAGTTCAATACATCTAGTAGAGGATATGGATTTCGATCAGAGGAGAAAAATATGAATGAGAATAAGGAGCCAGTGAGGTGTTGGACTTGTGAAGGAGACCATTGTAGGAGGGATTTTCCACAATATCAGGGTGGTAGGCCACAGATCTTCAGTGTGCAGGAGGCACATATATTGTTATATATTGGGAATAGCATTCCTCGAATTTCTACAGTTGTTGAAAACATGTAAGAAAATCATCAGGCTTCTATCATTCAGATGGATGATAAGATTTTTGATCAAGTTTTTTATATTTTGATTGACCCTAGATCTAACTATAGTTATATTAATCCCAACTTGGTGGAGAAGTGTGTTTTGAGTAAGAAAATGCATGTAGAATCTTGGTCAGTGCAGTTAACCACAAGTATGAAGAGAAGAGTTCACCATTGGGTAAGATCTTGTGCATTTGAGTTAAAAATTATGCCTATAGAAATTCACTTGAACATATTTCCATTGGGATCATATAGTATGCTATTGGGTATTCATTGGTTATATATTCACAGGACCAAGGTATATTTCTATGAAAAAGCTATTGAATGTGTGGATGACAATGGGGAGCTAAGAGTATTGTAGGAAAAGAAGAAAGCCACATCATTAGGATGGTAACAACTATGCAGGCCAAGCATAGTCGTAGGAAAGGGTGTGTACAATTTGTAGTTAATATCTCTAGTGAAAAAGGTAAATAATTTGAGGATGCAAATGTGATGAACACGTATCCAATGTTGCAATAGTTTTAGATGTGTTTCCATAGGAGATATCATAATTTCCACAACATAGGGAAGTATACTTTTTGTTTAGTTTGTGCCAGGATAAGCTCCAACATCAAAAGCACCTTATAGAATGAGTACACCAGAGTTGGTAGAGTTGAAATTGTAGTTCAAGGAAATGTTGGACAAAGAGTACATTAGGCCAAGTGTATCACCATAGGATGCACTGGTGTTTTTTTTAAAGAACAAATATGACACTCTTAGACTATGTATTGACTACTAGTAGCTGAAAAAAGTGACCATCAAGAACAGGTACCCACTACCGAGGATTGATGATTTGTTAGATCATCTGAAGGGAGTAGCAGTGTTCTCAAGGATTGACCTGAGATCATGATATCATCAGGTACGCATCAAGGAGAATGATATTTATAAGACTGCATTCAGGACTAGGTATGGGCATTATGAGTTTGTTGTAGTTTCATTCGGTTTGACTGATTCCCCAACTACATTTATTTTTTTGATGAACAATATGTTGCATTGTTACTTGGACAAGTTTGTGATTGTTTTCATTGATGATATACTGGTGTATTCTAAAAATGAGGAAGAGCATGTTGAAAATTTGGTATTAGTATTGAGGTTGTTGAGAGAGCATCAGTTGTATGCTAAGCTCAAAAAATGCAGCTTCGTCCAGACTGAGTTTCACTACTTGGGGCATGTTGTCTCCAAGGAGGGTATTGTAGTAGATCCGGAAAAGATAAGGGCCATCATGGAGTGGGTAGCTCCTAAGAGCGTAGATGGGGTGAGATCATTCATGGGACTGGAAAGTTACTACAGGAGGTTCAATAGGAACTTTTCATACATTGCTTATACAATTACATCATTACAGATAAAAGGTAAGAAGTTTGACTAGACAGAGGAGTGCAAGGCCAATTTTGAGCATCTCAAGAAATTTTTAACACATGCTCTAGTGTTAAATATTGCAGATCTAGATAAGGAGTTTGTAGTGTGTACATATTCTTGCAAGAAAGGGCTTGGTGGAGTCCTTAAGCAGGATGGATAGGTGGTATGCTATGAGTTGCGAAAGCTAAATGAACATAATCAGAACTAGCTGACACAAGGTATTGAGCTAGCAGCAGTCATTCACGCATTAAATACGTGGAGGCACTATCTTCATGGCATGTAGTTTGTACTTATGAGTGATCACATTGGGTTGAGGTACTTTTTTCACCAACCAAATTTGAATTTTAGGCAGGAAATATGGTTGGGTACGATCATTGAGTTTAACTTCAAGATCAAGTACATCAAGGTAAAGGAGAACAAGGTCGCAGATTCTCTTAGTACGAAGGTACATGTAAATCACTTAACAATAATGAGCTCCTATGGGATAGACTTACGGGATAGGATCTTGCAGGTAGGTCAGTTGGATCACAGGTACATAGAGATATTTCACAATTTGTAGTAGGGTACAGGTACAGTTGTTGGTACATGTATAGGTGTTGGTATAGGTACAGGTACATGTGTTGGTATAGGTATAGGTGTTGGTATAGGTACAGGTATAGGTAAAAGTGTTGGTATAGGTATAGGTATAGGTACATGTACATGTACAAGTGTTGGTACATGTACAGGTGTTGGTACATATACATATATTGGTACGGGTGCAAGTGTTGTTACAGGTTGTTAGGGCCCTATATTACTAGTGTAGTTCCTTATTGTTGTTAGTGTAGCCCCCTTATTGTTATTTTTTTACCCATGTAGTCCCCATATTGTTATTATTGTGCCCCATAATAGCCCACTATTATTATTTTTGTGCCCTTACAATATTATTGTTAGGTTGGCTTGGATTATATTGTGACCCCATGGACTCCTATGCATAGAAAGGAGGTTATTTCATTTTTTTCATCCAAGTATTGTTCATTTATGTAATGTAAGGTAGGTTTCCCCCTTGAATTGGCTAATTTTTAAGTCGTTGATCTCTATTTTCTTCTATTTTGTGAGCTAGTTTCATAACATTTGGTATCAGAGTTTTGGATTCTAGGGTTTCGCTGCTTCAAACATGTCATCCTAGCATTTTCACTATAGTTTTTTTCTATGAAGGTTCATATGCTAAAAAAAAATCCCATTTGCGAATAAATTATGAGGAACTTCATGCAAAAATTTCAGATCTTGGTTCACAATATTTTCAGATATATGATCTATCGAAGTTAGGGTTTTTGGAGGCTCCTGAATTTCATCTCAAAGAGGTGACCTTGGGAAAATCATCATAACTCTCTCTCTGAGCATCATATTGGAATTATATAAAATGTGTCTGGAATTACACCAACTGTAGTTTCCTGTGTATCGATTTCAGAGCCAAAGGAGGAAACAATGACACATGGCACATTGTATAAGCTCTCTCTATTGAACTAGTCCATAATTAGGTCATTATGGTAGATTAGGCATAACATTGTCTTGAAGAATCCAAATAAGGTCAAACCTATGGCATTGGAGATAATATTCAAGGGGATAATAAAGGACCAAAGATAAAATATTATGGATCCAAAATCATAGAGATATATAAGATTCATAATCGAGCTCCTCAAAAGCAAGAAAAAGGTGTGTATTTTTCTTAAAATTGCATAAGTATCGTTTGAAAAATCAGTTTGAAGGGATTCCAAGGGAATATTGAAGCATAGATATCAGTATTGGATTCTAAAATGGCCCCTAAAAATAATTCAACACCCATTGATCCCTCATAAGGCTCTACTATGACTCATTAAGAGGAAGAAGTGCAACATGATATATCAGAATTACAAGAACAAGTGCAACAAATTTCGCTCTCACAAAGAGTAACAAAAAATGAAATGGAAGCTAAGATATATGGTTTGAAGAAAGGCCTGGAAGCTACGATGTATAGTTTGAAGATGGATGGCATGGAAGCTAATATGGATGGTATAGAAGGAAACATGGAAGCTAATATGGATGGTTTGAAGAAAGGCATGGAAGCTAAGATGGATGGTTTGAATAATGGCATGGAAGATAATATGGATGGTAGAGAAGGCAACATGTAATATTTGAAGAAAGACATGGATGGTTTGAAGGAGGGTTTGGAAAAGTTACTACAAGAAAATCCTCCTAATGGAAAAAAATTAGTAGAGGAAACTCATGATGAGAACAAAATAAATGTTAATCATGATTTCATAGACTCTAATGTTGGATTTAAGACCCACCATATTCCAAAGATAGATATGAGGAATTTGGATGGCAAGGATCTGATAACTTTGATACTACAAATGGAGCAATATTTTGAGCTCCATAATATGCAAAACACACAAAAGTTACGCATTGCAACTTTATATATAGAAATAAATCAGTTTGTATGGTATCAATGGCTTTGTTCTCATAAACCACTGTTCCCTTGGTCAGTTTTTACGGAGGAAATGATAGCACATTATGAGGATACAAAGAGAAACACCTTCTTTAGACAATAGATAAATCTCAAACAAAAGGGTTTAATGTTGGAGCACATTGAGGACTTCCAAAAATTGAATATAAGGGTAAATAATATTCCAAAGGAACATAGGATTGATGTCTTCATAGGGACTCTAAAGGATAACATCCAACATGAGGTTCGCCTTTGGGAACCTGATACATTGGAAAAGGCATTCAGGTTGGAAAGAGAAATTGAAAGCAAAATTATGGCGACAAGGAAGCCTACCACTCACAACTAAAGATGGAAGTGTTGCTACTCCTAGACTTCTACAACCTACAAGGTGACACCACAACAATTGGAAGAAAAAAGAGAAAAAGGGCTTTGCTATAGTTGTGATAGAAAATACACTAAAGGTCATAAGTGTGCTGAGAAAAAATATTTTACATAGGTTGTGAAGAGGAGGTAGAAAAGGAACAAGAAACTTCAAAAGAGGAAGATATACACCAAGAACCAACCTTACTAGAAGAAGAAATGAATCCGACCATATCTTGTAATGCAATGGTAGGAATTACCACTCCTCAAACTCTCAATATAGAAGGACATATCAAGAAGAAAACTGTAATATTTCTTATTGATTCGGGTAGTACCCATAATTTTATTCATCGTAAGGTAGCCAAGGAATTGAATTGCTTCCTATACCTAGCGCTAGAGTGTAAAGTGATGGTGGAAATCGAGGCAATATAAATTTATCTGGAAAGTGCCATAATATCAAGATAACCATGGGGGAATATATATTGAATAGTCCTATGCTTTCTGTTCCAATAGGTTGTGTTCATGTTGTACTAGGAGTACAATGGTTACAATCTTTGGGGACGGTAGCTTTTAATTTTCAAGAACTTTTCTTGAAATATTTTTCAGAAGGAAAGGAAGTTGAATTACAGGGTATCGCAGGGAAGCCGGGAAATATAATAAGCTCTAATGTCATGAAAAAGCTTCTTAAGAAATAACAACGAGGCGTCATTGCACAATTATGCTCACTAGAAGTTCCAACATCAAAATCATATATTTCTCCTGATATCCAAAAAGTATTGGACAATTATTCCAAAGTTTCTAAAACTCCCAAAGGACTCCCACATATTTGTGATCATGATCATGCTATTCATTTGATTCCAGGAAGTTTTCCTCCAAACATAAAAATTTACAGATATCCTTATATTGAAAAGAGAAAAATTAAACATATGATTGCAGAAATGTTAGAGGCTAGTATAATTCAACCTGGTCAAAGTTATTTTTTTTCTCCCGTAGTATTGGTACACAAGAAGGATGGATCATGGCGCATATGTCCAGATTATAGGGAGCTCTATAAGCTCACTATTAAAGATAAATTTCCCATTCCTGTGATTGAGGAATAATTGGGTGAATTACATGGAGAAATTTATTTCACCAAGTTGGATCTACGTTCAGGATATCATCAAATCAGAATGAAGAATGAAGATATTCCGAAAACAAAATTTTGAACTCATTAGGGTAATTATGAATTTTTGGTCATGCCTTTTGGCCTTACCAACACACCTTCTACATTTCAAGGGTTGATGAATTCCATTTTCAAACCCTTCATTAGAAATTTGTGTTAGTATTTTTTGATGATATACTAATCTACAGTAGGTCTTGGAAAGATCAGGTTCAACATGTTGACAAGGCGCTCAAACTATTGGAGGAGATACGATTATATGCAAAAACCTCCAAATGTTTCTTTGGAGTAGAAGAGGTTGAATATATGGGTCATATTGTATCTCAGGAGGGTGTTAAGGTAGACCCTAACAAAATTAAAGCCATTAAGGAATGGAAAGTCCCCACAACCATAAATCAGTTGCGAGGATTTTTCAGATTAAAAGGGTATTATCGCAAGTTTGTTAAGAATTATGGGAGAATAGCAACAGGCCTTTGAACATCTTAAAGAGGAAATGTACCAAGCACCAGTCTTAGCTATGCCAGAGTTCACAAAAACCTTTATTGTGGAATGTGATGCCTCAGGAAATTGAATTGGTGTTGTTTTAATGCAAGAAGGAAGACCCATTATTTTTTAAAGCCATTCAATCAAAGGAGAGTATTCACAAAAATTTATTTATGAGAAGGAAATGATGGCAATACTACATTCACTAAAGAAATTTCAACCTTACCCAATGGAAATACACTTCAAGGTAAAAACTGGTCATGATAGTCTTAAATAATTTTTGGAACAAATACTACCTTCATAAGGGCAACAAAAATGGGTCACAAAGATGTTGCGTTATGACTTTGAAATCATCTACAAAAAATGGAAGCTAAATTTTGTTGAAGATGCACTCTCAAGAAAGGATGAGGATGTGGAAGCATTTCTTTGTGCCATTTCTATTATCCATCTTGATTAGATAACCAAAGAAAGGGAGGAATGTAAGTATGGACACTCATTCAAGCATTAAAGTAATATCCCAGTACAATATGATATGTTTAGTTGGAAAAATGATTCCTTATGGTACAAATATCACTTATATCTTTCTAAGAATTCCCAACTAAAACAAAAGATTCTTTTGGAATTACACACCTCTCCCTTTGGAGAACACTCGGGATTTTTAGAAACTTACCACAGGGTGAAGAAATAATTTTTTTAGGATGGCCTTAAATTTGACATTTAAAAGTTTGTGGCGGAATGTTTGGTTTTCCAGAAAAATAAAGTTGGTACAATTAAGACCCTGGATCTACTACAACATTTATCCATTTCAAATCAAAGTTGGGAGGAGGTTTCAATGCATTTTATCACAAGTTTACCTAAGTCTGAAGGAAATAGTGCCAACATGGTGGTAGTTGATAGACTTACCAAGTATGCACATTTTTGTGCGTTATCTCATCCATTTCAAGTGAGTATAGTTGCTACTGCATTTATGGAAATAATTAAAAAGCTACATGGAAATCCAAATATTATTGTAAGCGATAGAGATCCCATTTTCACTGGAAATTTTTGGACGGAATCATTTTCTTGTTTGGGTACTCGACTAGCTCATAGCTCATCTTATCATCCTCAATATGATGGGAAAATTGAGATAGTGAACAAATTTTTGGATGGATATATTCGTTGCTTTGTATATGATAAACAAACAAAGTGGGTCAATTGGTTACCTCTGGCTGAATTGTGGCATAACACTTCCTTCCACACTGCAGCAAAAATGACCCCATTTATGGCACTTTATAGATATCATCCTCCATCCATCACATCATATTTGAGAGAAAATTCTAAGGTTCAAGCAGTGGAAGATCACATCGAGCATTAACAAAAATTTCTCCAACTCTTAAAGGATAACCTAAATTTGGCACAAAATAGAATGAAACAAAAAGTAGATCAACATCGCAGTGAGAGAAGTTTTGATGTAGGTGACTAGGTATTTTTACTGCTACAACCATACAAACAAATTTCCCTCAAGCAATCTAATAAGGATAATAAATTATCGCCAAAGTAACATGTTCCTTACAAATTGTTGCAAATATTGGTACTATGGAATACAAATTGGAGCTTCCTACATCTTCTCGAGTGTACCCAATTTTCTATGTTTCATGCTGAAAGAATGTTATAGGTGACAAAATTTGAGTTCAAAAAATATTTCCAAAACTTGATGAGGAAGGAAAAATCATATTGGAACTTGAAGCAATCATGGAAATAACTCGACAGCTACGAAATCGATCAATTTCAGAGTATCTCATCAAGTGTAAGGACCTACCCACTGAAGATTCCACATGGGAGAATGAGAATTTTATACAGAAGCATCCAAAATTAATCAAGCATTGAGGACAACACTTTTTTGAAGGAGAGAAGCATGTTAGGGCCCTATATTACTAGTGTATCCCCTTATTGTTGTTAGTGTAGCCCCTTATTGTTATTGTTGTACCCATGTAGTCCCCATATTTTTATTATTGTGCCCCATAATAACCCAATATTGTTATTGTTGTGTCGTTACATTATTATTGTTAGGTCGGATAGGATTATATTGTGACCCCATGGACTCCTATATATATAAAGGAGTTTTTTCATTTGTGTCATCCAAGAATTGTTCATTTATGTAATGTAAATGAGGTTTCCCCCTCGAAGTGGCTTATTTTAAAGTCGTTGATCTCTCTTTTCTTCTATTTTGTTAACTCGTTTCATAACATAGGTACAGGTGTTGTAACATGTATAGGTATAGGTGTTGCGACATGTACAAGTGTTGGCAGAGGTACAGGTACATGTACAAGTACATGTGTACATGATTTGGATTACCGTATCACGGCAGATGGATTAGTCATATTCTAAGATAAGATATATGTACTAGACAACAGTGAGCTCGAGAAGATGATGTTGAGGGAGTTTCACGTGAAACCATATTCGGGTCACCCAGGCTACTAGAAGACTTTGACTATAGTGAAGAAATTATACTATTGGCTAAATATAAAGAGGGATGTAGCAGAGTTTGTGGCCATATGTTTTTATTGTCAGATGGTTCAGAAAGAGTGCAAGAATCCAGGTGGATTTCTACATTCGATTGTGATTCCAGATTGGAAATGGGAGGCCATTTCAATGGATTTCATCACAGGTTTTCCTAGGACAACTAGACAACATGATTCTATTATGGTTTTTGTGGACAGGTTAACGAAGGTTGAACATTTTATAGTGATGTAGCATAGGTGTTTCTCAAAGAAATAGTCAAATTTCATGGTCTTTCAAAGAAGACTATGTCAGACATGGATGCAAAGTTAAATTCTAGGTTTTGGAAGCAGTTGTTTGCATGTTCGAGCACTGAGTTGGCCTTCAGCACAAATTATCATCCACAGACACTTGGACATACTAAGAGTGTTAATAGGATATTAGAGGATATGTTGAGGATGTATGTGATGCATCAACAACATAAGTGGGAAGAGTATCTTCCACTGGTAGAGTTTTCCTACAATAATGGATATCAATATTCATTGAGTATGATTCCATTTGAGGCATTATATGGGCGGATTTGCAACACTCCTATCAATTAGAGTGATCTGGTTAATAGGGTACTAATTGAACCAAATATGTTGGTGGACATGGAACAAGAAATGAAGGTGATCAAGAAGAAATTGAAAGTAGCCCAAGATAGGCAGAAGATTTATGCAGATAGGAATAGGTTGTTCAAGGAGTTCTAAGTTTTGGATCAGGTTTACGTGCGTATCAGGCCCAAGAAGAGCTCCTTGCAGATTGTATCATGTGCCATGCTGGCACCAAGGTTTTGTGGACCCTTTAGGATCATTGAGAGGATCAGACCAGTGGCATATCAACTTGTACTTCCTTCCACAGTGAAATTACATTATTTTCTCATATATCGTTGCTTAAGAAACATGTTAAATATCTTGATAATTTTATTGACTAGTTTATATTGCATGTGGAAGCAAAAGGAGAGTTCCAACCGGAATTGTATTGAATTTTGCAGAAAACGACACTCATGCTACAAAATCAAGAAATAGAACAAGTTAAATTTCAATGGAAGCAATTTGGGCCCGATGAAGCTACATGGGAGATGGCAGACCAGATGCGGGCTATGTATCCTTCCTTGTTTGCCCATTGAGGCAAAGAAGTTTTGGTGTGATGTTGGTTTTTGTTAAGAATGTGTTTTAATGATGGTTTTTTATATGTTTTGATGTGATGGATGGATGTATGTACATATATATATGGATGTAAATACCTCCATGAGCTATGTTATAAAGCTCCAATAAGCGTTATGGTGTCTATGTGATTATAGTGTAATGTTGTTATGATGTCATGTTTTCTTGATTTTTAGTAGGGTGATCATTGTAAATACTGCATTAAGATATGTTATAAATCTCCATGGGTAGTATGGTTTTCTTTTTAGTCACGTTGCTAAGGTATATGTGTGATTGAACACCAAGGGCAGTTTCCCCCAAGGGGGAGGGTTCTGTAACAGCCCTGGTGAAAAATGCATGTAATAAAGTTGAAATAATAACCACGGCTGATGGGACATGTATTCCAAGATGAATGATTGGGAAAAACATCCTAGGGGGTGTTGATTTGGTTTATTATAGGTAAGGAAATTAGAAAAGGCTATGGCCAAGGAATTAAAGAGGAAAAAGGTATTTTTGGCACATTTATTTACGAAAATATTGGAAATTTGGAAAAAGGCGAGGTAAAATGTCACAGGTTGGATGTGAGGAGGAAATTGAAGGAAAATAATGGAAAATGAAGAAAATAAAGGCCGATTCTATAAAAAGGCTTCTCACGATCAGTTCATAGCCTTCTGTTAGTGCATTTTTTGGAGCTCTATCATTATTCTCTCTCTCTCTCTCTCATACTCTTGGAAACTTAGAGTTTTCTTAGAACACTCTTGGAGAGCGTGGATACTTGGTTATTTGGATCAATAAGGAAAAGGAAGAGCAAGAAAGTGCAGGTGGACATCAGGATCAACGTGTACAGTGGAATTTGATTACAAGTACCGAGTTGCATGTATGTTTTCCTCATTGTCTTTTGCATGCATGGTGTATGCATGTGGATTTCCTAGCCTTGCCATTTCCTAGACAACCATTGTATTGTAGGTTTATTTCCATTGATTTTTTTCTAGTTGGTTCTCATGATTCCTTTAGCTATTGGGTTGAGTTATTAGTTCCTAGAGCATTGGTTAGGCAAACATTGTTGAGGCAAACGATCATCTATTGGGTTGAATTACTAGTCCTATAACTTTGGCTCGACAAGCGTTCTAGAGCCCTAGGTAGGTTGAGTTAGTAGTCGTGGAGCCTTGGTTGGAAGAACGCTCTAGAGCCCCGGAACAACTGGGGTTGAGTTACTAGTGTTGTAGCCTTGGTTGAAACAAACACTTTGGAGCCCTACATTAGATTGGATAGAGACTAACCCATGATGGTTATGATTTTCGACTGTGAGGTGGAATCACTCGTTGAGGTTTGAGGTGGTTTTTCCGACCGTGAGGTGGAATCCCTGGTTCAAGGTTGAGGTGGTTTGGCCTCTAGAAGCCTTGAATTTATTATGATTGATGTGTTTGATTAAGTCCCACATCCATGCTTGGAAAATGGCATGGGGGTGATTGGATGAAGTGATACTTGGCTCAACCAATATATGGCTGGTGGAATGTACGATTCCATGTGGAAAATGTGGCACAAATCCCAGAGTTACATGTGGAAATTTTTTTGTTTTGGCCTTAGCCACTACCTTAACAAGGCTATCCCTTGACTATAGACCCTATAACCATTCCCTTTCCCTTAAAATCTTGCAACTAAGGCTCAAAGGGGCTAAAAATTAGTCCCCCTTCAAGGAAGAGGGTGTTGGGAGGTTGGGTTACCTCCTGGGGATGTCAATGATGCAACATAAGGTGTTTTTTTGGTGTTTTTGTCAGTTCCGCTTCCTTAAGGTCATCTAGGAGGTTGAATATAATATTAGTAGATTATCATCGCATGTTTACCCCAGTTGGATGGTTACTTGGCTAAATGTGCAAAGATGGTGTTATAGATTGTGCCCTATACTCTCGAACAAAATAGAGTAGATGAAAGAAAAAATAGGTCAATTGTAGAAGTCACTCGTGCCATGCTCCATGATCAAAAGTTTTGGAAGTTACTTTGGGGAGAAGAAATTGATGTTGTTGTATATTTTCAAAATAGGGCGCCTCTTCAAACATTTGAAAAAAAAACCCTGAATAAGTGTTCACAGGTGTTAAGCCCAATGTTTTCCATCTCCGTATCTTTTCCTCCCCCATATATTTCCACATGCTGAAGGACAAAAGAAACATGTTGGAAGCCACAAGAAGAAAATGTATGTTTGTTGGATATTTTGAAAATTTTGAATAATTTAGAATATATATTCTTGGTCAAAGGAAGGTTGAAATTAGCAGGGATGTAATGTTCAATGAATATTCTTCCCTTAGGAAAGCAAGGGACCTTCCTCTGCCTCCTCATCCTAAGAAGAATAATAATCATATCGATATTTTAGATGGTCCTTCCATGCCTAGATCCAAGAGAGACATTTTTGATGATCCCATGGAGCCCATGGACCCCTTAGATCCTCCTCCATGTGATCCTCCTACCAGGAAGATGCCACTTTGACTTTGGGACACATTATTGGATAACGAGAGATGTGTTATCATTCAAAGATCATTTAGAGAAAGAAATAAGACATGTTGGTTCTAGGGGTATGTTGTAGCTATGAGTACTATGATTCAAGCCGAACCTCCCACCTTTGAAGAAGTCATGAAGGAATATATTTGGAAGGACATTATGGTTGAAGAATATGAATCAATTATAAAGAATTACATATAATATGTTTTACCGAGACCGAAGGGGAAACTTATGGTGACTTCAAAATGGCTATTCAGGATCAACCATGGAGTCAATGGAAGAATTGAGAAATAAAAGAAAAGGTTTGTAGCCCGAGGATTCTCCCAGAAAGAGGGAAAATATTATGATGATATATTTTCACCTATGGCTTGATATAAAACCATTCATTTGATAGTTTCTCTTACTGCGGGTCAAGGATGGACCCTTCATTAGATGGACATGAAGACAACATTTCTCCATGGCATGTTACAGGAAGAAGTGTACGTTGAGCATCCATAGTTATTTGAAGTAGAGGATCAAAAGACACATTTTTGTAGGTTGAATAAGGAATTTTATGGTTTGAAGCAAGCCCCAGACCATAGTACGGCCACATTAATAGTTATTTGGTGAAGTTGGCATTCATAGGAAGCAACTTTGATCCCAACCTCTACTTCAAGGTAGTACAATGTATGCCATTGATTCTAGTTTTATATTTTGGCAATCTATTCTTGATAGGTAATGAGCTCTTAATGATCGAGTGTAAGAGGCAGTTAACCTATGAATTCAATATGAAAGACCTTGGACTGCACTACTTTCTATGCCTTGAGGTGTTGAAAAGGCCTAGGGAGATTTTTCTTTGACAATGAGAATATGTCATGAATCGATTGGAGAGATTTGGAATGATAGAATGCAAGTCCTTGCCCACACTGATGGAAATATATTTCAAGAAGTTATGTGCAGAAGATGCAGGACCTGATTTGGTGAATCCATCTGAGAATAGAAAGTTGATTGGGGTTATGATGTTCTTAGTGAACACCCATCCAGCCATATTATATGTAGTGAAAACGTTTAGTCAATTCATGACCGATCCTCCATGCACATTACATAGTTACCAAACACATTTTGAGATATTTTCTTGGGATGATCAGCCTTGGTCTAAGACATTTTGCTGAAGATGTTTGACTTCATGGATATAATGATGTTGATTAGGCAAGAAATGTTGTGAACAAGAAGAGTACATTTTTATGTTGTATTATCCTTAGATCTGCCATGATATCTTGGATTAGAAGGAAGTAAAGTACATAGCACTAAGTACCATCGAGACAGACTACATTGTCACTAGCATGACTAGTTACAAAGTAGTTTGGTTGAGGAAGATCTTTGGAGATCTATTTGAGTAAGTCCTAAACACTACAGTCATATATTACGACAACAAGAGTGGGATATATTTGGTAGAGAATCCATTATTTCATGACAATTCCAAGCACATAGAAATTTGATGTCATTTCATATAAGGCATGGTATAGATAGGATTCGTTAGACTCCATCATATATCAACAAATGAGAAGATTTCAGATATTATCACTAAGGATTTTCTCAAAGGTAAGTTCTTGATCTTCAGAGAATAGATAGGACTGATGGATGTGACCCTTCTTGATAAGGGGCATCACTGATCGAGAACATTGAGCCGACTCTCCCCCCTCTTTGAGCTCCCAGGGTTAGGAATTGAGATGGAGGGCTCCTGGGGTTGAGGGATCTCTGGAAAACAGTATTTTTTACCCATAGGGTTGGATATGTTTCTCCCCAATCTTGGTCTATGTAGAGTACACCCCATTTGGAATCATACCCATAATTTGGGCTTGTTGCGATTACTGCTCCCTATTTTTCCAATGGGTTGAGAGAGTTATTGGAGGTGTGTCACCCAATTCAGGTGGTCTACCACATGAATATTGAGGATAATTATTGGGAAGGTCATGGAGCAATAGGATGGATGATACATTGCATTGACACAGGGTGGAATCACTACAAGGAAAAGACCCTCTCGCATAGGTTATAAAGGAGTTTTTTAGTGTTATAAAATTGGCCAAAATTGTCAAAAAAACATTTTCTACAACATTTGTTTACGATTATGGAGGCTTTGGTGGAGCTTTTAACGGAAATTCAACACAACTAAAAAAAATGGGTGGCCGAAGGTTATTACAAATGTTTTTTTCATCGGTTCGCTACTAAGGTGTCAATGCACTAGTGCATGTCATCTAGAAGGTGGCCCGGGGTGGTTGAAGGTGCATGCAACGGGCCGTTAAGGTATAAAACCACACCTGGCACAGTGTTAGTGATACAACGCACAAGGTCGTTCTAATTGGTCTTGGGATTTGTGCAGTTCCCTTAGATATTCTCAACGCACCGGTACATAGACTTATAGAAACGTACCAGTGCGCAGTATCAGAAAAACACACTGATTTTTCTAATTCGTATTTGTATTTGTGCGGTGCGCATAGGTCGTAAAAATGCACCGGCGCGTAGTCTCACATAAACACACCAATGTGCAGTATCACACAAACGCACCGAGATTTATAGTTGGTATTGGTATTTGTGTGGTGCCTATAGGTCATAGAATCCCACCGATGTGCTGTGTCATACAAATGCACCGGTGTAAATTAATTGACATGCACCAGTGTTCATTTTGTATTTTTTAGAAACATCGACCTATGGCAGTGCAATTATCGTGATTTTTTCAAAATTCATTATTAATCAAAAGTCGACACATCTTTCATATTAATTAAAATTTTATTAATGCATTTGAATGTGATGTTTGGATTAAATTTCTATATCATATCATAATTGTTGTGATTTTTTTAAAATTCATTATTCATCAAAAGTCGACACATATATATCTTATAACAATATTCATATGAATTAAATTTTTATTAGTGCATTTGAATGTGATGTTTGGATTAATTTTTTATATCATATCATCAAATTTCACATCTCTTCATTATAATATTTAATCATCCATAAACTTAATTAGTGGTGTTACATTTCACAGTGACAATGTAGAACGGAATAGAGTTCGGTCAAACTCATTCTGTGGTTTACATTGACGGTGTACTGGTGATGTGGGAAAATAGATTTTTGGCCAGAGATGGGAAAACCAACAACATAATTTTGCCGAACTATTAGTCCAGCCGAACTCTTAAAATAATCCGGCCGAACTTTATTTTATAAATGCACCAACCCGAACCCTTAATGGGTTTTGGGCTTATTAGCGTCTATGTCTGTTGTATTTGTGTTTCAAGCTTATCGTGTCTGTGTCTGTTGTGTTTTTGTTTTGAGCTTATCGCATCTGCGTCTGTTGTGTTTGTGTTTCGGTCTTACTGCGTCTGCTATGTTTTTGTTTGCAGAGTCTTACAGGGTCTTGGCAGAGTCTTGCTGGGTAATTCTTGTTGTTTTATTTTCTTTGTGAATTAGTTTTATTGCTATTTTAATTTTATCACTGTTTTTATGTTTGCAGGTAATTGTCCTCCGACTTCCTTGTTGATTGCATCCTTGTTGATCTCTAAATTTCTGCCTCGTCTCCGAATTGTAGGCTCTGAATTTCCAAGTTGGCACCCTACTATAAAGTTTGAATCTCTTTTGAATAATATGTAGCAAACTTAATTTCAAGTATGATTGTTAGACATTCTTTAGATTTTATTTAGAATTGTGGAATACGCAGCGAACTATTATTTTGAAATTTCTGTCTTTTTATTTGAACTGGCCGAAATTGCTGTCTTTCCTTCTCTGTCTTTTTACCGGTCCCCATTTGTTAGTTATGAAACTGGAAAAGATACTAAACCTAGGGACAATGGAAGAAAAATTAACGTCCCCATTTGCCTCACCTCACCTGAGTATACCTGAATGAATCTACCTTACCTAAGCCTAATTAGGGTGGTCCTAACTTACCCTAGTATATATGGATAAAATCAAATACAAAATCAAAGACAAGCTATCGAGAAACTAGAACAAGAATGGCGGGGAAGTGCAAGAGAAGCGTTTTAATAATTAAAGATGTTGTAAACAAGATCCCCCTGCCCCTGCATTGCTTAGGAGCATGGATGAGAATAATTTTTGTTATAGTTACGACTATATATTATAATCAATTTTTTCATGTTCTGGTTCAGCATGGCAATTGTAATGTTTTTTTGTTGTAGTCGCTAAGATACCCAACTCACTCTTTTTTGTTTCGGTATTTTGGATATTTTAAAAACCAACATATTTCTATTAATATGAAACCAACATATTTCTGCATATTTTTAGGATATTCTATGTCTCATTCAGTCTGAATCACGTAATACTTGTATATCAAATAAAGCTACCACACCTGGTCAGACTATACATACTATGGTTACATATATCCCACCTTATTTCAAGATATAAATTGATATCTTTTGTTCTCTTTCTTTTTACCTGTCTCCATTTGTTAGTTATAAAACAGGAAAAGATACTTAACCCAGAGGGGAATGGAAGAAAAATTGAAAACAGAGAATTAATAAATATATGTCACACTTATGGGAATTAGACTCATATGGAACAACTCTAAGAAAAATGAAAAATAACAAACTGTTAGTTTCAATAGAAATGAAAAATAGCAGACTGTTAGTTTCAATAGAGAACCCTGTAAACAAAATTGAAAACAGAGAATTAATAATTATATGTCACACTTATGGGAATTAGACTCGTATGGAATAGTGCTAAGAAAAATGAAAAATAACAAACTATTAGTTTCAATAGAAATGAAAAGTAACAAACCATTAGTTTCAATAGAGAACCCTGTAAACAAAATTGAAAACAGAGAATTAATAAATATATCTCACACTTATGGGAATTAGACTCATATGGAACATCTCTACGAAAAATGAAAAATAAAAAACTGTTAGTTTCAATAGAGAACCTTGTAAACAAAATTGAAAACAAATAATTAATAAATGCCAATGGGGAAGCCACTACGGGATATGAAGAAATCCGAGTTTATGATAACTCTCAAAATGAAACATATCCCAAGTGAGCTACTACTTACCCCGCTACTTGCTTTGATGTTCTTGGCTTTTTTTTGTTGAGTTTGTGAAACAAATCCCAAGTGAGCTACTACTTAAGCCGCTACTCGATTCAATGTTCCTGGATTTTTTTGATGAGTTTTATTTGGTGAGTGGTATCTATGAAGAGGCATCAACATCATTATCATATGTGCTTCATAAATTGCTTAAAACTAAATTTCTTGAAACAAGGCCCGATGAAGTTCATGTTGTACATGATGAACCCACATAGGAGAAAGACATCAATGAATTGGATAACATAATGGAGGTTGCATACATAGTGTTTATCCAAGCTAAAAAACATATACACTCTTCCATGTGATATCTTCCATGACCTAAATACACTCTTTGGTTTCGTTTCCTTCATTCCATGTTATGTTCTTCTCACTTGGTATGTGTGTCCAGCTATATGAAGGAGAGTATCAAATTACTTGGGAAGCCTTTGAAGGGTTCTTTAAAGGATTTTTTTTTTCCAAGACATGTCTTGGCATATTCCTTCATAGCCAAATTGATAAAAGGCCTGGAGCATAGCTCAAAATTCCCATTTATCTATGAAAAAAATACATGTAGATCATTGGAACTCTATGTTGTTAATGTTGGATAGATTTTGGCAAGTTTAAGGCATTTTATCTAGCATGTAGATGATACCCCTTTAGAGACTACTTTCATGTTTCCAATATTTTGGACCCTTGGGTACCTATTTCTTGTGGTTTCCAATGATAGATTTCTAATAAAGGGATGGATTGTAATGATCAAAACATTCATATACATCCAATAAATACCTCATAATATGCGATAAGAAGATGTTTAGATGCTTTGGTAGCTCAAAATAAAATGAAATTAGGATAATATTAGCTTAGAAGTTTGACCCACAATTTATAGGAGGTATTTCGTATAGGCTTAAATTGACAGACAACTAATTCAAAGTTTCCACACGGGAATCCATGTAATTGAATAAACAAACCTTGACTGCAAAACCTCCAACCAAACCCAGCTTGTGTGATCAACAAAAAAATGATAAACACTTATAGTTCAAATGAGTAGGACTCAATAGCTATAAGTGAATCCATAACTCAATGGACTAATGCTGGATGTGTCCCACGGCCATACTAAGTCTCAATAACGGACTGCCTTAAACTATTTTCATTTTCAACCTTCCTCGCTTAATTTTTCTTTGTTTCAAAATGACATAATTGACTTCAAATAAACAACCTTCAGAAATGATTTGAAATGTCTAGCACTTCAAGAATACCAAGTAAAAAAAAAAATCTCCACATCTTGAAAACCATGCCTTTCAGAAAATCCATTCTTTTAGTACCCTAAAATATACATGGAAAGGAAGATAATAGCATTTCAGGTAGGGAAGATAAAGATGTCATAATAGAACTCTGATATATAAGCATAGTCTTCAATTCTATTATTTTGTAGGTAAAGTATTATCTTCACATTAAAGCATTTTATAAGGTTACTCTAAAACTAAAGGCTTTCTCCCATCAATTAAAGGAAAACTTTAAGGCCTAAAAACTGAACCTAAAGTGGCTAAACTTCCATAGGATTTTGGTCTATCTGTTGAGTGTTAACTTCTACAAGTTCTATAGGCAAAGTCTGTAGAGGGCTAGGTAGTGTTAAATTCTACAAGTTCTATAGGCAGAGTCTATAAATGGCCAGGTAGCCTTTGGATCTCATCTTTTATGAAAGGTGACATATCCAGTAAATTCCCCTATAGTCAATCTCTGGAACATATCTAAATAGAAGTTCTTCATTTTAATATCCATAAACCACAACCACTTTAAGGAAAATCGTGTACATGTGTCATCTCTCCCATAAAATCTTAAGGAAAACTTTAAAGCATGTATCATTAGCTTTTTCCCATTAAATTTAAAGCATGTGTCATTTCTCAAGGCTTTCTCCCATTAATTCAAGGCAAACTTTAAGGCCTAAAAACTAAAAGTAGCTGAACTTTCACACGATAGGATCCCCCAAACTCAAGTGGAGTAAAATGTAAAATGTTAAAAGTGGAGTGTTTTATTATGTAATGGATCTTAATAATCTAGATTGACATGGCTATATTGAACTTCCATAGGATAGGATCCCCTAAAATCAAGGTGAGTAAAATGTAAAATGTTAAAAGTGGAGTGTTTTATGATGTAATGGATCTTAATAATCTAGATTGACATGGTTGTATTTTATTAACGTACCTAAATTTACACCTTCCATGTTTCTTTATTCTTGTAAAATGTTAAAAGTGGAGTGTTTTAGGATGTAATGGATATACATAATATATATTGTGTTAAATATGATATAATGGATCTTAATAATCTATATTGACATGGATGCATTTTATTAATGTACCTAAATTTACACCCTCCATGTTGCTTTATTCTTGTAAAATGTTAAAATTGGAGTGTATTAATGTAACTAAATTTACACCTTCCATGTTTCTTTAAACTTTTAAAATGTTAAAAGTGGAGTGTTTTATGTTGTAATGGATATAAATAATCTAGATAGACATGGCTACAGTAATATGATGATAGTGTAGGTTGATGTTGAAGTTGTAAAATTCTTGTACATATCAATTATTATAAATTATTAAACAATTTGAGAAGTGCTAAATCATACTTCTTATTAAGGACATAAATAATTTATGATAATAGTGTAGGTTGATGTTGAAGTTGTAAAATTCTTGTACATATCAAGGATGAATGATAGTACAAGCCAAAAATAACATTATTATAAATTATTAAACAATTTGATAAGTGCTAAATCATACTTCTTATTAAGGACATAAGTAATTTGTAATTTGAAATTTTTTTCTTAATGTTCTTAGCCTATTTATAGATGTCAAAATAAAGGTTTCTAGATGTGATTTCTCTCATAAATTTCATGGCAAACTAAATTCTAAGGCAAACCCTGTATATGTCATTTCTCCCACAAAATCATAAAGGTGTGACTTTGGACATATGTCATTTCTATGTCATTTCTCCCAAAAATTATAAGACAATGTCATTTATCCCATATATTATAATGCAAACTTGAAGGCAAACTACGTAGATGTCATTTCTATCTTAAACTCTATGCAAGGAAAACTTTAAGGCATGTCATTTATAGATCTGATTTCTCCCATAAACTTAAGGCAAACCATGGACATGTCATTCTTCCCACAAACTAAATTCTTTTTCCCATAAATTCAAGGAAAACTTTAAGGCCTAAAAACTTAAATTGGCTGAACTTCCATAGGATCTTGAACTTCCATAGGATTTTAGTCTGTCTGTTGAGTGTTAACTTCTATAAGTTCTAAAGGCAGAGTCTATAAAGGGCCAGGTAGCCTCTGGATCTCATCTTTTCTTAAAGGTGACATATCTAGTAAACGCCGCTACAGTCAATCTCTGGAACAGATCTAAATAGAAGTTCTTAATTTTAATATCCATAAACCACAACCACTTTAAGGAAAACTGTGTACAGGTGTCATTTCTCCCATAAATTCTTAGGAATTTTTTTTCAAGCATCTGTCATGTTGGCTTTGTCCCATTAACTTTAAAGCATGTGACATTTCTTAAGGCTTTCTCCCATTAATTCAAGGAAAATTTTAAGGCCTAAAAAGTGAACCTAAATTAGCTGAACTTCCATAGGATAGGATCCCCCAAACTGAAGGCTTCCTCCCTTTAATTCAAGGAAAATTTTAAGGCCTAAAAACTGAACCTAAATTAGTTGAACTTCCATAGGATAGGGTCCCCCAAACTCAAGGCTCTCCCCGATTAATTCAAGTAAAAATTTAAGGCGTAAAAACTGAACCTAAATTGGTTGAAATTCCATAGGATTTTAGTTTGTTTGTTGAGCCTTAACTTCTACAAGTTCTAAAGGAGTTTGTAAAGGGCCAAGTAGCCTCTCATAGTATTTTGAACTTCCATAGGATTTTATTTTATCTGTAGAGTGTTAACTTCTACAAGTTATGAAGGTAGAGTCTATAAAGGGCCAGGTAGCCTCTAGATCTCATATTTTCTCAAAGGCACGACATATCCAGTAAATGCCCTTACAATCAATCTATGGAACATAAATAGAAGTTCTTCATTTTAATATCCATAAACCACTACCACTTTAAGGAAAACCTTGTACATGTGTCATTTCTCCCTTCTCCCGTAAAATTTTAGGAAAACTTTAAGCCATATGTCATTTCTATTTTATTTCTCCCATAAAATATAAGGCAATTTGTCATTTCTCCCACAAACTCATAAAGGTGCACGACTTTTGACATAACTTCATCAACCACTACCACTAGTTGTTTTAGTAAGTGCATAAAATAATTTTTCAAACCATGTAAATGTCATTTCTTCCACAAAATGAAGGCTTTCTCTCATTAATTCAAGGCAAAATTTAAGGCCTAAAAATTGAACCTAAAGTGACTGAACTCTCATAGGATTTTGAACTTCCATAGGATATTAGTCTGTCTGTTGAGTGTTAACTTCTACAAGTTCTAAAGGAAGAGCCTGTAGAGGGCCAGGTAGCCTTTGGATCTCATCTTTTCTCAAAGGTGACATATCAAGTAAATGCCCCTACAGTCAATCTCTGGAACAGAAATAGAAGTTCTTCATTTTAATCTCCATAAACCACTACCACTCTAAGGAAAACCTTGTACATATGTCATTTCTCCCTTCTCCCATAAACTTTTAGGCAAAATTTAAGGCATGTGTCATTTCTATTTCATTTCTTCCACAAACTCATAAAGGTGTGACTTTTGACATAACTTCATCAACCACCACAACTAGTTGTTTTAGTAAGTGCATAAAACAATTTTGCAAACCATGTAAATGTCATTTCTCACACAAACTAAAGGCTTTATCCCATTAATTCAAGGAAAAATTTAAGGCATAAAAACTAAACCTAAAGTGGCTGCACTCTCATAGGATAGGATCCCCCAAACTGAAGGCTTTCCCCCATTAATTCAAGGAAAACTGTAAGACCTAAAAACTGAACCTAAAGTGTTTGAAATTCCATAGGATTTTAGTTTGTTGGTTAAGTCTTAACTTCTACATGTTCTAAAGGAGTCTGTAAATGGATAGGTAGCCTCTGGATCTCATCCTTTCTTAAGGCATGTAAAGGGCCAAGTAGCCTCTAGATCTCATCCTTTCTTAAGGCATGTCATTTTTAGATGTGATTTTTGCCATAAATTTTAAGAAAAAATTTCATGCAAACCATGCATGAACCATGTCTATGTGTCATAAATCTCCCTTAAACTCTAGGAAATGCAATATTTAACACATCTCATTTCTAGATGTGAACTCTACCATAAAATTTAAGTCAAACTTTAAGATAAATCATGAACATGTCATTTATCTCATGCACATGTGTCATTTCTCGCACGCATTTGCAATAAACGTTAATTTAATATATTTTTATTGAATTTGTTTTTTTTCAGGGATTAAAAAACCCACTAAATATGGTTGAAAAATGGACATTATGTATAGATGTTTCTTGTTATCCCAATCCAGGGAAAGCAGTGCTTACATATGTGATTTCCAATATTGCGACTAGCAATTTTGTCCAAAGGAAAATGAATAGGAGAATTGACAAGAAGCACAGGAACAACTAAGGAGTATGGATAAAATGGAATTGTATTTTTCACCAATTCCGAACTTGTGTGCAACTAGATGAAAAGCATGTACCAAGTTAAGAAGGAGAGGCTAAAACAATTGCATGGAAAATAAAACAATATTGTTAGCCAATTTCAATTTTTTAGTATAAGACATTGTAAAAATGTGAATAATATGTCTGATGATCTATTGCGTGGGGCAATGCAAATTCAGGATTCATCTATCAAAGATGAATTAATACATGAAGTAGAATTATACAGGACAATGTCAATGCAATATTCATCTCTCAAAGATGAATTAGTTTTGAGATGCTCTTCTTCAAAAATTCAAGATTCATCTCTCAAAGATGAATTAGTGTTGAGACGCTCTCCTTCAAAATTTATTGATGGACATTGTAACATATCTTGGATATGTGTGTGTTTTGTACTTATAAAAGCATTTTTTTTAATGACCATCTATTTTTTTCAATTATATACCAAGTGTTCTCCCACCACACCATGTAAAGCGCAACTTGGCGAACTTCACATTTGCAACAAGTGGTGAACTTCACATTTTTATATAATTAAAATGTGAGGACTTCAACAAATTTTTGTTTAAATGGAGTTTCATGCTTTTTTTTTAATGACCATGTGTTTTTTTCAATTTTATACCAAGTGTGCTCCCACCATGTAAAACACAATTTGGTGAACTTAACATTTTTATAAATTTTTTTCTTAAATTGAGTTTCACACATCAATTACTGTTTTGAAAGTTTTGTTTTACATACTTTCTGTACACTAAATTACATTAATTTTCTGAAATTTATTTTGAATTTCTTTTAAATAGTAATTTAAAAAAATAATTGTAAATGTCCACTGTAGATATATATATCATGGAGGAGGAACGAGGAAGATCAATAGAATCCCATATCTCTACGAGTGAGGGGGATCAGGGATTGAGGTATGTTCATGGTATTTAAATATAATCTTAAATCTCCATACATGTGTGTACATATGGAATTGATTTTTTATCAAGTTGTGAATTAAATTAGTTGCTAATAAGTTTCATTTTTTATTTTTTTGGAGCTAAGAGGACAAGGGTGTATACTCCATCAATGGTGTGTGCATGTGGTTCATAAAAATGTGGTATAGTTCATGCAATTTAATCAATGAATATGTACATGTATTTATATGTGTGAATGTATTTTTGAATTGATTATAAATTCATATTTTTTTATGAAGCTTCTCTCTCGTCTCGTGAAGTTGGTGGTGGTTCATATTCCCTTGGAGGGCCATCAATAAGTGTTGGTGGACTTCATGAAGATGGTGATATGTATTGCCCCAAAGGCAAATCAATGGATGGTCATGTTGGTTCTCATCCAATCAGTGGTCGTTCTGGTTCTCAATAGATCATTTTGGTTCTCAACAGTCTCAAGGTGGGCAAGATGCTAGCTAGCCACATCGAGGTGGCCATCAATTTGAATATTATTTTCATTCAATTTGTACAAATTTATTTACATGTGTTTTTTTAATATACAAAATTTTATATATTGATGCAGAGGCTGAAAATAATGCTCCAAATGTTGCTTAAAAAATATGTAGGGCAAAAGGTGTCATTCAAAAAGAAGGTTGTCCACCAACCATGACTTATCCATCCGAAATTTTCGATATACCTTGGGAAACAAACATGCAGCAATGCCCCTTAGAAAGGTGTCAACATATTCATGAAAAATTGAAGAGAGATATCGTGTCTTTGACTCTACCTACTGAGAGTCGACAAAGCTTGGAAATAGTTACACACTCTTTAACTGAACTAGTAGATGTGTACCGAAAGCTTGGGCCAACCACTGATACTTTTGTAGAAGTGATGAGAAAAAGAATGAAAACAGTGATGGGTCTCGATAAATGGGAGGTTGTTAAATAAAAATTTGCAATGGAAATGGCCAAGTCTATGTTTAGTTTCAAAGAAGGGTTGAAAAGAAAGATGTTGAAAGTGAAATATTTCAACCACCCTCATATAGCTCATTATTTGTATGATAGACACCTTGTGGCATATGAAAGAATCCCATGGAAAGACAAGGTTCCGCTTTATTTTTCAAAATTATTTTATGCAAAATTGTTTTTGCAAATGAAACCCAATTACAATGACCTTCCCTTTGAATTTTTTGGTCCTGGGAAAGGTCGATTGTATGATGGTAGGGGCGCTAGGCGTGATGTTGAGATGCCTCGCCCTGAGACACCATTGATTAGTCGACCTCTTCGTGTCGAAAATTTGTGGTCATATATGGATGCCACTTCTCAAATTAGTCAAGAAGCAAGAGATGCCATCATTGACAATGTTCACAGTGGATTGGGTGGAGTCAATGTTTGTCTAAATTGATAAAGAGCACATGAGAATTCACGTGCTAATTTTGTATATTATACAGATGAATAGATTGACAACATGAGTGTTGAAGATCTCAAAACATATGCAAATAATTGTCGGAATGGTTGGAAGGACCTAATTGTTCATGAGGAAGAGGGCATGGGAACAATATGTGTTAATGGTTAGGGTTCAATTTTAACACGTACAATTTGTAATAAATACATATATACATACATTTATTTGTATACATCAATCTAACAAAAATGTATCATTATATGTTAACACCATTTGGAGTTGTCATGCTTTATGAATGAAGAAAATGTTAATATCATGGTCGGAGCCTCCAGTTCAAAAAATCAAGATGGGTCTCACCATCAATCATACAATCAAGATGGTTCTCACCATCAAGATATGTTGGAAAATGTTAGTGTTTTTTAAGTGAACACATGATGATGTACAATTATTTTTTATCTATTATTATATATATCGAAACATGATGAGATATTTTTAAAATAAATAATTGTGCACACATGTACATGTACATATATATAATAAAATGTTTTAACAGATTCTGATTCTGTCCGATGTTTTTGCAATGGCGGTACCTTCTTCTTATTTGGGAGATGTGCCAAATCCACCATCACAAGTATGAAAAAATTTTCACATTTAAAATTTATGTTTTTAAGTTATATATTCCACCTCAAAAATTTCCATTAAAAAATGAGATATATCTAGATCTTGAGTTATTTTAAATATTTTGAATTTTAGGTTTTTGGAGATTTTCTTTCCGAGCCACTCTTAGGATATGTGCCAAATCCACCAGCACAAGTATTCAATTTTTCACTTAAATATATATATGTTTTTAATTTATAAGTTATAAATTGAGGTTTAAAAGTTTTATTATAAATTGAGATCTAGAGAACTTGAGTTATTTTAAATTTTTTGAATTTTAGGTTTTTGGAGATTTTCTTTTGGAGCCTCTCTTAGGAGATGTGCCAAATCCACTAGAAGAAGTATTCAATTTTTGAATTAAATATATGTTTTTAAATTAAAATTTATAAATTCAAGTTCAAAATTTTTATTATAAATTGAGATCTTGATCTAGAGTTATTTTATACTTTTAAATTTTTTGAATTTAGGTTCCTATAGAGGGTTTCTTTTCTCCACAGACTCTAGCGATGGAGATAGGAACATCCACACCATTTCAACCATTTGAACAAGTTGTCATTATTTTTTTTAATATTATTGAAAATAAGTTTATATATGAATTTTCATTTGAAATTCTTTAAGATGTATATATATATATATATATATATATATATATATATATAACTGTACATGTATATTGTACACTTTACTGTTGAAGATGTTCCTGTGAGGGGAGTTTTAGTAGACGAGCAACAAATGGAGAGGGAACCTCACGAGGTATTGCATGATTTTTTTTTACATATTATTTTTACAAGAATTTCTATATATTCTCACTCAATTTTAAAACATTAAATTTTAATGTTTCTGCTCATTCTGTACAGGTTCCCCATGCTTTGCAGGATAGCTCGAGGATCGTGACTTTGCTGGGAGAGACACTACATCCATCTGTATTTGATGGATGATGCACATGCACACATGCAACATTATATTTTCAATAGATTTAGTCTTAAATTTACTTTTTTTACATATAGTATTATCTAGATGCAATCATATATAACTTGATACTTGATACTTGTGAGATCTAAAAATTTTGGACATATTTTATTTGAACTACATTTGGTACATGTGAATGTGATATATAATGTTTTTAAAACTATAATTTGTTTTGTTTCTAAAACTCAAGTTTTGGATGCTTGAACTACATTTGGCCATGTGTGAAGTAATTTTACAGCGTTATACAATTTTTATTTTTTTTTAAATTCAAATTTTGGATGGTTGAACTACATTTGGCATGTGATGTGAAGTAATGTTGTGTTATAATTTGTTTTGTTTTTAAAACCTAAGTTTTGGGTGGTTGAACTACATTTGGCATGTGAAGTAATGTTGTGTTATAATTTGTTTTGTTTTTACAGTGTTATGGTTGAACTATATCTGGCATGTGAAGTAATGTTACTTGATACTTGATACTTGTGATCTATAATGTTTTTTTTTTTTTTAACTCAAGTTTTGGATGGTTGAACTACATTTGGCATGTGAATTAATGTTGTGTTATAATTTATTTTGTTCCTAAAACTTAAGTTTTGGATGGTTGAACTACATTTGAAATGTGAAGTAATGTTGTGATCTATAATGTTTTGTTTTTAAAACTTATTTTTTGGATGTTTGAACTATATTTGGCATGTGATATAATGTTTTGTTTTTATTAGATAGTTGAACTACAATTGGCATGTGATATAATGTTTTGTTTTTAAAATTCAAGTTTTGGATGGTTGAACTACATTTGGCATGTGATTATGATATAATGTTTTGTTTTTAAAATTCAAGTTTTCATTTTCCAAACAAACAAAAAAATCACATGAATATATGTACATGTAGAAATTATTTAAGTACATGTTTGAATATATATGTTAAAACGATTGAAGTACAATACATATTCATGTATATATATCTAAAAACAATCATAAGATTCTAGGTCTTGTTAGATGTGGCAAGCAATCATAAAATTTTAAAAATGCATTCTATAATGTATATATATCTAGTACGTGCAACGTTTTTCATAAATGCATGTATAGAAAAGCTACTTTTAGTTAATTCCATTCTAGAACATATATATCTAGTACATGCAACATTTTTCATCAATGGACATAGAAATGTTACTTTCAGTTAATTGTATTCTAGAACATATATATCCAGTACTTCAACATTTTTCATCAATGCAAATAGAAAAGCCACTTTCAGTTAATTGCATTCTAGAACATATATATTCAGTACATGACACATTTTTCATCAATGCACATAGTAAAACTACTTGAACAGTTAATTGTATTCTATAATAATATATATATATATATATATATATATATATATATATATATATATATCAATACGTACAACATTTTTCCTTCAATTGCTGTAACTTCTTTCACTTTTATTTCAATTCTACAAAGTATATCAGTACTTGCAACATTTTCATCAATGCACATAGAAAACTACTCACTTATTTCATTCTAGAACACACACACACACACACACACACACACACACACACACATATATATATATATATATATATATATATATATATATCCAATACTTCTAGAACATATATATCCAACAATTACAACATTTTTCATCAATGCACATAGAAAATATACTTTCAGTGAATTGCATTCTAGAGCATATATATATCCAATACATGAAATATTTTTCATCAATGCATGTATAGAAAAGCTACTTACAGTTAATACTAGTGTGCATGTACCAAAAAAATGTACATGTGCAAACACTTGCACAGATAACATAACAAGGAAATTCAATTTTTAGTTGAGTTCTGGAAGTTCTAAAACATGAATCTAAATAGAAATTGTTTGGCAGTTCAATCAAAAAAATTCCAATGGAATGCCATCTTCAATGATTTGTTCATGATCGGATTTTAACATTTTCCATTTCTTAATTTTTCGTTTTTTTCTTTGATTGAACCTCTATAAACTTTATGCGTGCTACACACACCAAGTGACTATATTGACAACTTATGAAATTAGGTTCATAGTCTTCAAAGTAAACAAAATCCCCACTTTGATTAGTTTGTCTGAAAAAATAACCTTTTAGTATAATAGATCCTCTGTCATATGGAAACCCGTGATCATTATTGTTTTCTAATAATTGCATCTTTCGTTCAATGCAATGCATCAAATAATACTTCAAATTTTCATCGTTGTCAGTGGGTGCAATTACAGCAAAAAATTCCCCTGCAAAATAAAACAAACTTATGTATTTAAATTTAGATCATAATTAGCATGAAAAATTAACTTTAAAATAATTTTATTATCTATTTCTGGATCTCTATCATTTGAAATAAATTCAAGTTTTGCCTTCTCTAACAAGATCAGAAACTTGATGACCATTAAATGATATAGTAGTCTCCTATGATTTCGTTTCTTCAAACATTGCAATAGAAATTTTCCCGTTTGTATTTAACTCTGTATATTTCCAATATTTTACATACATTTTGTTTTCACAAACATCATTGGATTCTGTGTTTTCTATGCAAACATGACAAAAATAAGAATATTTTCTTATATCCAATGCAAACAAATTTGTGGAATTTTTTTTATTAATTGAATGAAATTTTCAAGTCCCTTTTATTTCTTCAACGTCATTTCCAATTGGTCTATCTACATCTTTGATCCCAATATGCCAAAAAAACTTATATATGGAAAATTAAAAGAAGAATGTAAATTGATATCAAAATACCATCAAAGATAATCATTGCGATAAATGCAAATAGTTTAAAATTGGATATCAAATAAAACTTAAATTGAATGTACCTTCGCACTTACCTTGATCGGTTAGTCTCATGGCTTAGAGCAGCGATGCACCATTGAACAAATTATTTAGCTTCCTCAAGTCGGTAATTTGTAGAGGGGTTCATTCGATATCTTCGAAGTGCTCGTTTTATGCATGCCCCTGCATCGTCATGTTCTCCTTTTCCATGGCCAGTCTCAAAGAAATTCCAACAATGTTTAATGATGGTTTTATTATGAAGACAACACAAAGAAAATTATGATCATGAAGATTTGAATTGACCTGCACATCCATCTGACCATATCCAATGTTCATTGAATTTTATTCCACGACTTTTCAAGGAGTCATAAATCTTTCCAAAACAATGTTGTACAAAATATGTATCATGTGTACGATCGTCGCTGATATAAAAGTGATATTCTTTAATAACATGTTGATTTTCACTGGTGCTTTCTATATGATTGACGTTTTGTTCAGCATGTCTATATAGAATATGGACGAGCATGGAGGCCTGGTCAAAATGATAGTATTCACTCTGAATTTCTTTTTGTGGAACAAATGTGTATTTTTTTGCAAACTCAATTACTGAAAAAATGGTCCCTAGTGGAAAAAATTCACGAGATTTTTTGAATTGCAACTCTTTCGATCGAGCTCTATGGGAATGCTTGGTGTATTTATAAATTTCTACCTCAAACTTTCTCAAAAAATCTATCACAAAAATTTCTTCTTCTTGTAATTCAATTCTTTTAGCACTATTTGAACATTGAATCGATGTATGGGTATATTCATATCTCTTCCATTTCACTTTCGTGTTAGACAATGATTAATAATTTATATCAGTATGATATTTGTTTTGAAATTTAGTCAAATTTCCACAATCATCGCATTTTTTACCACCAACATATTTATTTTCGTAAAATAATTCATCGCTTTCTCTTCCACATAGAATTTGAGATATGAAATCATGGATAGTGGAAGGAGGAGGTGAGTCTTTCCAAAATGTTCTACTAAATTAAGGAATGTGTCATAATATAACTGAAATTCCACATGATAATGACAATAATAAGTGTCTCATACGGTGATAGGTTTTACATACCATGGTTTTTGTTGAACAAAAGCACTAATTGAGACATGAATTTCACGATTCTCTTCTTTGAACTTATTAAAAAAATCTATTTGAGTGTTTTCCAAGAATTTTTTTTCATGTTCTTCGTACTGATTTCGTGCTGTTCTTCTTCGAATCACATCCCTTTCATTTGGAAAAACACGTGAATTTTTATTCCAATATTCATATATTGTTTTTTTGACATTTTCTCCAAGTCTATCTTTGTATGGTTGCCTAGAAATAGCTCTCCAATAAGCGAGTTCATCATTTTCTTCTATTTGCAACCGAAATTTCTGATGTTTGTGAAAAAAATTTCGTGAGGTCCCTAATGCTCGTGCCATAGATTTTACCAAGAGATTATCTTTAGTACTTGATGAAACCACTGCTATATATATTTCTCTACAAACAACTGAAACATGTATTGCCATAAGTATTGCCATTTTCCCTCATTTTTTTTATCTTTTGTTGATTTTTGAATACCTAATAAAGTCATAACTTGTTTTAATTTCTTTAATGATAGGAGACCTTTCAAAATTTGGGCTTGAACTATCACATTTCCATTTATGAAGTACGTATCAAAAATGCATTTAACACGATATCGTATAACATAGTCAACTCTTTTATCTCCATATGTGTCAGTGTCAACATTTTCTAACATCTCATCATCGACATTGACTTCATCTCTACATATTCAAATGACTAATACATAATAAGTTTACATATTCAATAAATAACTAAATTAATAGATATGTATAATTTCAATAATACGTGCATGTATTCAACACACACACACACACACACACACACACATATATATATACCTTGTGATTCAATTTCTTCACTTGAATTTCTTTCAACATTTTCACCATCTTCAATCATTGGTTTAATATCTCTTTCACTTTCTCTTTCAAAATTTTGTATCTCATCATCAATGTTTTGAGGAATATCTCTCTCTATTTACATTGCAAAATATTTTTCAAATTGGTTCATCAAATAAAAATTAAGCTTCACATTTTACAGTAGGAAAATTTTAAATATAAAATTCATAATATTTACATTTACATACCTACTTCAACTTCTATTTGAGGTTGATTTTCCCTTTCAATATTTGAGAGTGTTTCTCTCTTTCTTTTGCGAGATTCTCTCCCCTCTTCTCTACGTTCCTCATGGTCTCTTGTTCGATCATATTTTCTCGTGCAATTCCTTTGATTTCCCATGATAATAGAGCATGAAGTTCAAAAAATTTCCTTCAAAAATTTAGAAAAAAACTCAATTAAAAAAAAATCACAAAATATTTAATTTAAAAAAAAAACTCATTTTAAAAATTTTGCAAAAAATACATACTTCAATCCAAAACACTTACTTTAAAAAATTTGAAAAAAAAATGTCTTATAAAAATGAGACAAAGCTCAAAATATTTCCTTCCAAGTCTTGCAAAAAAAAATTCATTTAAAAGGTTAGATAAAAACTCATTTTAAAAAATCATTATAAAATATTTACTTCAACCCAAAACACATACTCTAAAAAAATGTCACTTCAAAAAATACCTCCAAAAATTTCCATCGAAAATTAACTCCAACTTTTTAAAAAATGTCAGCTTAAAAATTACTTCAAAAAAGCCTCTAAAAAAATATCACTTTAAAAAATACCTCCAAAAAATGTCCTTTGAATATTAAGCCTAAAAAGAGTCCTTTTGAAATTAAGTCCAAAAAATGTCTTTTGGAAATTAAGCCCAAAGACCTCTAAAAACAAAATACATCCCAAAAAAATTCCCTTTGAAAATTAAGCCCAAAACCTCTAAAAGCAATGAAAATTAAACCCAAAACTTATAAAAACAAAATACCTTAAAACCAGAAAGTGTCTTTTGGAAATTAAGCCCAAAAAGCTTTAAAAACAAAATACATAAAAAAATTTCCTTTGAAAATCAAGCCCAAAACTTCTAAAAACAAAATATTTTTAAAAAATACCAATGAAAATTAAGCCCAAAACATCTAAAAACAAAATACCTTAAAAAAAAAAGCAATGAAAATCAAGCCCAAAAATTCTAAAAACAAAATACCTTAAAAAAAAATGACCCCTAAAAAACATCCAAAAAATGTTCACATACCTCAAAGAAATGTCCTTTGAGTGTACCTCCAAGAAAAGTCCTTAAACCCAAAACAATCCTTTGCAAAATCCGACCAAATGAAGAAATGTGTGAAATTATGCCAAAATAATGAATGCTTTTATGTCAATTTATATTTCCGCGAAATGTTTTTTTGGAGGGGTTTCATTGTATTTTTCGGTCGACGGAAAGTCAATTAAAAGTTTGGTCAAACTTTTGTAAGAAATTCAGCTGAACTTTTGAGTCATTAGACTTGACGGGTCGTCGGCGCAAAAAAAAATTCGATCGAACTTTTTTTAAAAGTTTGGCCGAACTAACATGTCTGCAATTACGCAAAGCCAAGCTCTGAATACATATATTAAACTTTGAACTGATTAAACTCCATGAAACATTCTGAATTAACTATTGGAACCAAGACACATTTTTAGAATTTAATCTACTTTCAGGAAATATAACTTTTATGGAATTTCATAAATATTTACTAATTTTAATTAATTTTGTAATAAAACGGGTGCAAACAATTTTTGAAGGTCATTATGATTCTGTGAAATCAATATTTTGTATCTTCCAAAATACATTGTAAAAAATTTGAAAAAATTATGGTGCATTACATTGGTCCGTTGTCTGTAATGGGTAGTTTTTATATTTTTAGTTTATATCTTATATGTTGAGAAATTTTGTGTGTCGCGAAACATATTCAAAATATGCACTTTTTTCATATTGGATCAGTTCAAAAAATTCTAGTAATTATGTTATGCATCAGTTGGTTTTGTAAATATAACGAAACCGAAATAGACTCTGTCTAGATTGTTGTAACACATTTTTTTTCTCAAAAACACAAAGTTTCGAAGAATACGCCAGTGCGTATTAACATGAATTTTTATGCATCCTTTGATTGTTAAAAAACACATACTGAAAGAAACGCTAAGATGACATATCAAATGTGTATAAAAAAATTTCAGAAAAGAAGTAATATAAAGCTAATAAAATTTCTGACAAATTTTATTTTTGTTCGATCTAAGACTTTTGTGATCCATAACGTAAATAAAAATTTCTTTCGGATTAATCACATTATTAGGATTTGGTCGACGTTTTGAACCAACTAATTGGTTCATCCTTAGGACAAGGTGGTTCACCTTGTCCTAAGGATGAACCAATTAGTTGGTTCGAAACGTCGACCAAATCCTAATAATGTGATTAATCTGAAAGACATTTTTATCAAATTTTATTTTTATCACAAAATGAAATTGTAAAGAGAAAAAATATTTTGGCTTACAAAAAGTTGAAGAACAGAAAAAAATAAATTTTTTTCTCAAAAAAGGGAAAAAAGTGTTACATTTTCACAAAATGGGACAGACTTTGTCATACAAAATGGGACACTTATTGGTATCCCTTTATCTTTCAATTGGGATACTATTTCCATTACCTTAAACAAAATTTCTGATTTCACAGACAAATATTTCAAAAAATACAGCACCTTGCTTTGATATCCAAACATAGTGATCATCATTCTTCGCTTAAATTGTTGTCACTTCTAGAGCTACTTCCATGACTTGGGTTATTTTCAGGAATGTTTTGTTCACGATGTTGATTGTTTTCTTCTTCTTCACCTTCCATCTACAAACATAAAAATAAATTGTAATGAGTGTATATACATAGGTGAGAATAATGAAAATTTCAATATTAAATAATATACATCAATGTAAATCGAAAATAAATGACGTACCATAGAAATAATTGACTCATGAAATATACACATTCTTTCAAAACCATGTAGTATGCCATCTTTCAAGAATTCATTTTTTGGCACAGTACCATACTTTGTTTCCTGCAAGTTTTATACCCATAATAAATTATATATTTAATATAAAAGATTTTTTTGTTTTATTAATTATAGACAGAGCTAAGTAAAACGAGATCGATAGATGCTTAGAAATTCCACAATTAATTTCTGATATGCCAACATATACTCACAACCCATATTTAACCCAATCTCAATGAATCATCTAATGGTTCTTCTTTGTATGTTAGCACCTATTTGAAGACATTCAATGATGATTTTTTTAAAACAACTTAAAAAATACAAAAATGAAATCTAGTTAAGTTGTTACAAGGAAGTAACAATTACTCACAAACTTAGATATCAACCCTTTTCTTCCCTTTCATCCTGTTTTATGTGTTGAATGGATTTCATTTTCATTTCTTTTTTGCAATAAAATACTTGAAAATTAATATTTAATGCTAAATTGTTTATTTATTGTACCTAATGATCGAAAAATTCAATGATTGCATATTGCATTTGAAGCACGTTGTTGTTGAGATGGCTCCTCCTGTGATACAATTTTGTCCATTTCTTTCACCATCTCCTTTTACACCTTTTTGGACATTCCTATAGGCATATTTCTGACATCAGCTCGTTCATCCTTTGATATTTCATAATCTTCCTGAAAATGTAACATGACAATAAACTATTTAATTTTTATATTGATATATGAAAAGTAAATATAACAAAATTGATATTTATAAATAATTCTAGACAAACATTTAAAGGAATATTTCTTTTTCATTCCTTATTTTTTGTTGTTGTGAATTTTTGCTATTAAAAGTCTGACATGTCTCATTGACCAATTCTCTAGAAACTCTTCCTGTAGTTTATTTAAAATTTGGTTCTTGGAATCATTGGATTTATTTTTGTATTGTAAGTGGAAAGAATGTCTATACATTTGTTCCACTAGATCCCTCAAACTTCTGTAAAAGTTTTTCCCCCTTTCGTTAACCTCCAACACCACTCCAAATGAGCTAGGGAGCAATTCATTTTCATTTACATGTTCTATTTCTTTTCTTTTCTTAGAACAACATTCATATTCTGAGTTGTTGGTCCCTGTAGAACATTAAACGGATATGAATTAATAGATTTTTTGACACATGTTATCTAATAAATTTAAGTATATTATTAATGAAAATTAAAAAAAGAAACTCATATTGGATCGATAGTATTTTCTCATTCACCTGATTCATCCTTTTGAAATTTTTCCATCAAACTTTTATGCTCTTTTGGTCCTAGATCAGAAATAATCTTATCGAGCTTCGTCATTTTGTGGCTCTACATGATACACACTAAACAATACATATTAGTTAAACTTACATATAATTCAAAAATAATATTTTTGTAAAGAATTGACAAAGAACTTTCCCTTTTTGCTTTTCTTGATGTGTTATCAGTATTTTTGTTACTTGATCTCTTGTCAGTCATTTCTTTATCAATATAAAAATTGTATGATATCATTCATTAATATATACTATAAATAAATTGTCAACTTTTTAGGTAAAAAAAAAAAATCTCAAGAAACCAGTGCGCCATTTATGGTGTATGCACCGACGTCAGTGCATGGGGGTCTTATAAATGCACCACAAAAATAGTATAATAGACCGTATGGTGCTCTATGTCAACAAGGAGCACCGGTGTGTTACATGTAAACCACCACACCGATTAACACAGATAAAATAATAAAAATCGCCCAGTGTTAGTTTTTGTAGCATAAACGCCCCGTGCAAACAAAGGACCACCATATTGTGCTCTCTGTCAACTAGGAGACCTGGTGCGGTGTGTTATATGCTACATGGTGCACCAATTAACACAATAATTTTTTTTGTAAAACAGCACGTGTGCAGTGTGGCATAATGAAATAGTGCACTGATGCCCTATTTTACATATGGCACACTGATTAAAAAATAATTGTTTTTAAATTTTTTATCACACAGTACTTTCATAGTGCGCTAGGATAATCCAGCACACTAGTGCGCTATGTTACATCGGGCGCACCGATAAAAAGATTTATTTTTTTCAAAAATTCACACAAGGGCCGATATGGATTGGGATCTGACTATGCAAGTCGTCTCGTGGGTTGGATGTCATAGGCCTATATATAGCAATAAAACCCCTATAAATCTAAAATGAAAATACCTAATTCTGAAATCATAGAAAGAGGGAGAAGAAAGGGCAGAAACAAAAAGAATGAAGGGTTTAGGGTAAAAATAGATTTATTTAGTTATTATTATTATTATTATTATTTATTTGTTTAATTTTTTTTATTTTTTTTCTAAAGATAAAAAACAAATTGAAATTTTTTTCTTACTACATAGAAAAACAATAAAATTTAATCACGAGATCGTTTGAAATTCTATGCTCCTGGGTTTGAATCGCCATAGGTTTCGAATTTTGATTGTCTGAATACTTCTGTTCGAACTTATTTCACTGCTCTACACTGCTCTCGTGCTCTCTTGCTCTAGGTATGTCTCCTGCAAATATATGGCTGAAATTTTTTGCAAAATTAGTGAAATAATGAAAATTGTTTAGTCTTTAAAGAACTGTTTTATGAAATTAGATTTTTGAAAATATTTTTCCACCCATTTTTCAATTTATCGCTTCTTTTTCACTTAAAGAAAATCAAGTTGCGCTTTTTTATTTGCAGTTATTCATCATCGGTGCATCACTTAATAGCACCACACCGGTGCGTCCGTTGATAATACGACACCGACGCGCAGTAACTAAAACACACTGGTGTGGTTATCTGTACATTAGCACTGATTACAAGAAGTCCATTTTTAAGGCACCAAAATTAATTTTAGGTGTGTACACCAAAATTTATTGTTGATTTTTCTCAAATGTAGGGAGAAAATATCATAATTATATCGACTGGATAATTCTTCAAAATCCATCTCATTCCATAATATTTCTCAAAGTCCATCACGAAGTTCTCCCTATCCATCTCGAGAAATAATTTTTACTTCAGATTTTATTTATATTTTCATTATCTAATTGAAATTATGTTTTGTATCCATGTCAATCATGCACAGCTTAATTAAATTTATAATGTATACACATTTGTAGGTTCATACATATTCAGAATCGAGATCATATGCACAAAATATTCAAACAGCTCCAAAATGACGGAAGCTCTTATCAGGAGTAGCATACTGCAAGGCACATTTGGTAGATGAAAATGGACAGTCGCTTCACCCTGCCAATTGTAACAATATTGCATCTTCTTGCCACAATCCAGGGAAAATGATGGTAATAATTATAAATGTTTGGTATATTGATTAATATAATTATTTCAACGTCAAACCAATTAATCATGCAATATTGTCAATGTGCTTACTAATTGATATCATATATTTTGTACTAATCATGTTCAAATATTTTTTTTTAATTATTAGGATTCTAGTGATGATGAGGGACCTACCTACCATCTTCTATTGCATCGCATGACAATGTCAAATCAAGAGAAGACTGAATTAAGAGAAAAAATGGAGAGGAACGATACTAATAATGGTTGAATCAACCACTGATTCAATTCCTGCTATGCCCAGATTGACCAATTAGGAATGACTATTGTAATAGTATTTCTTCACAAGTTGGCAATGGAGGCAATCAAATAGAGTTTAGTATGGATGATTACTTAAGGGATACAACTGTCATGGAGACAATGTTGTTAGATGCATTCCAAAACTATGATCAGCCAAGGGATGATGCTCATATCACTGACACCTTTTTCGAAAGCCTTAAATTTTCTTCCACCACCCCTCTCTTTGAACCTGGCGATCAGTCAAAGTCTACCCAGTTGGGGACAACGATGTTACTGTAAAACTTGAAAGAAAATTTTGGCTTGTCGAGTGCATGTTTCTCAGAAATTTTGAGGTAAGTTACCAGAAAGTCCTCCCTTAAATAAATTTGAAAAATATAATCAGTACACAATGAACATTACAAATGGTAAATTTTATGAACGTTAATAATTATATCAGAATTAATGTACATTTATTAATACATTTTCCATGATCACCAACTACAAGTTATTCAAATATAAGGTTCTTCCGAGTGATAATGTCTTTCCCGGTAGCTACGAAGAGGCAAAGAAATTGTTGAAAATTTCATGCATGTCCAAATGATTGTATTCTATATAGAGGATAATATGCACTCAAAGAGATTGTCCAATGTGGGTACATGCATGGATACAATCAAAAATGAGTGTATTTAATCAATGCATCAGTTCTCCTTTTAAGATATTGAAGCACATGCTTATAATCCTAAGGATTCAAAGGTTCTTTCATTGCAAATAATTATCTATGCTATAGGGATGGCATGTGTCACACATAAGTGAGTTGGGAGTTATGTGAATCCCAAATGATTCAATAGCCATGAAGAATATAGAGGATACATGGCCTAAAAAGTTCAAGGATGAAGTACAAAGTCTATGACTTAGCATAGCCATGGATTGTATCAACCCATATTCCCTCCAGAACACCAAATATTATGTTTGGCTTGTAGTAGTGATCAATAACAATATCCCCCCATGGTTGTTTGTGAATAATGAATATATTATGTTGGCTCTCATAGTCCCTGGTAGAAGACAAGTGAATAATATGGATGTCTACTTACAACCACTGGTAGATGAATTGAAGGAATTATGGGATGGGATAAATGTATACGATGTATCAAGACCCATCACAGTAGAGAGGATTTTTACGTTGTATGGCATATGTGCTTACATGACACATGATTTTCCAGGATTGGAGTTTTCTCTGATAAATTAGATTTTTAATTTATTGATTTGTTTATATATGTAACAATATTATTTCACATATTAGTTATTTAATTCGTTGTAATATTTGTTCTGATCTTCATGATATTATTTGGCATGCCATTCATATTAATTTTATACAATAATATCGCAGGTCTTGTAACAAAAGTGTATTTTGGATGTAAATGTTGTGGACCTTCTCTGAAAGCTAGATGGTCCAAGGACCTACGAAAGCCAGTGTATGGTTACTCCAAGGTATTCCTCCTAGAATAACACCCTTACAGAAGAGCAAAATTTTCTTTCAATGGTAAACAAGAGAGAACCCAAAGGCCCCCAATAACCACACTAGCTGAATGGCTTAGAGGTTATGAGAGAGAGAAGGAGAAGGAGTTCATAGAAATGTTCGATTCAAATGGGGAGCTTATGTTCGATGATCCAGAATTCTTCAACACCTATGTTGAGAAATTTCCCATTGGGATGAAAAGGAAATATATCTTTTATAACCTCCCATATTGGGATCATCTTGAGATTACCCACTTATTAGATCCCATGCATATATTTAAAAATGTTTCATCTTCTTTATGGAGGCACATATCATCGAAACAAAGTGACACATTGGTAGTTAGGAAAGATATTATTACTTAAAAAACTAAAAAGAAACATTGGCCAAGACGATTAGAAAGTATGGTATCAGAGGTAGGTGTTGGTCCCTCTAATTCATGGTTTTTCAAAGAAGGTGATGTCCCATGGATTTAAAAAAAAAGATGATATTTCTTTAGCAAAGGAAGTTATAATGGGTGTGAGGGTGCCAACTTCATACGGGTCTTCACTATGGCGCTATTTCACCGTGGATGACCATTTTTCAGGGTTGAAATCACATGACCATTTGAATCTTCTAAGAGTACGTATAATGTCAAAAGCATGATTTTATTATCTGTGATATTAATAATTTTTATCCCATGAAGGGATCATAAAACATAACTAATTTTGTATATTATTGCACGTGTTTATAACTTTTCAGTGTCATTATCCTTTGTTCGTGCGTGGGTGTGTGAAACATGAATTCCCTCAAGACCTAGGACGTGCCATATCTAAATTATTTGCATTTGTACGTTGGATCACGTCAAAGGAGATTCATGTGTCTAGCATTCCATGGTGGCGTCAAGAGATAGTTGAGATTGTTTGTATGTTTAAGAAGGAACTAGTAGATGAGGTTGAATTAGTTCAGGTGGTTTCTTTTCGTTGGATGTTCTTCTTAGAGAGGTACATGAAGAAATTGAAGGGTTTTATTCGAAAAAAGGAAAAACACGAGGGGTCTATGGCAGAGGGGTACATATCGTATGAGTCTTTCTATTATTCCAGTGAGTACATCAAGCAGATTGACAATAGACCAGGTGCGGTGATTTGGGATGGTTAAAGGGATGGATACAAAAGAGAACGGGAGTTGCTACAAACGAGTGGAAAAAAGCACTTGATAAAGAGTAAGTGACTTATAATTTTTCAAATTTACACAGTTAATATTCATGTTGAACTTAGATATAATGTATATTTTTATCTCTAAGAAATATATAATGTCAATTTAATTTCATCAGCGAATGCAAAAATTGAAGCAATCAATAAATTCGTTCTTTACAATTCTGAAGCGACAAAACTGTGGGTCGCATTGTACGAACAAAAAAGGATGAAATGGGATAGTGACAGGAAATAATTTAGATGGTTGAATGGTAGAAGTGTTCCTTATCCTTATCATTTAAAAGAAAATATTCCAAAAATATTCCCCAACAGTTAGGTTGTTGACCAAATTAGAGAGAAATACGGTGCAACCAGTCGTTACCTGCATGCTGAAGAGGATGAAATAAACATAGGGATTGGGTGCAGCAACTTGGTAATAATATTTTTAATTTATATGTAAATTTGAAAGTTATAAGACATCTATATTTCATATTTTAACTGTTGGGTTATTATAAGACAGATGGCACTATGGATTTTTTAAATTTTTTATAATAGGTGCATTTTTTCCCATCTATGTGGGCATATGGACACCATTTTCACACAGAAAATGTCGATGCTGGAAACATCACACAATATTGTGGAGTGGGAGTCAAGTTTGATCAATCTAGTCAATCTAGCCACCATGATCAAAACCTAGTACGAGGGATGTTAGGTTACGTCAGAAATATACAAGATATCATTGAAGTGAATTTATCTTCTTTCCAATGTGTTATTTTTAGGTGCAAGTGGTTGGACACCTTTAATTGGAATAATGTAAAGGAATATCGTGATAGTAGGCTGATATGTATCAACTCTAGAAAGATGTGGGATGAAGCTAAGGAACCCTATGTTTACCCCAAACACTGCAACCAAGTGTTTTCTTACCCAGATGTGTTGGATAGGGATTGTTTGTTCGTATTTACACATGACCCTATATCAAAACATATTTCTTAGAACAATAGTGTTATCATGCCATGCGAGCTGGAAGATAATGAGGGTGATCATGAGAACCGAGAGTGATATGGTACATGTCTTATTTCATCAATATGTATACTTTTTAAGATGGGTTTTTTGAAACATTATAATATTTATTTTGAATTAATTGGTAATTTGCATTGAGTTAATGTTAAAATCAATATTTCACTTGATAATTTGCAATTATGTTGATCTCAAAAACTATGGCATACTATATAAATTGGTTCTTTTTTTGTATCTAAGATCATAATAAATTAATAATAATTCTAAAGTACATGAATTTATTTGCATTATTTTCTAAACTCTATTATGTTAGAATAATTCATATTATTCCAGATTTATTATTTTACAATTATTTAAAATTTTGCAAATTTACAAATTTAAATGCAGAGAAAGAGATATAGAGGGAAATTTCCTTAAATTTTATATTACAATGTTGAGTACATATCATATCATGCATGTCCAAATGATTGTATTCTATATAGAGGAGAACATGTAGACAAAGAGATATGCCCAAAATGTGGGCATGACAGGTATGATAAATAAAAAAAGAAGGGTAAATCATGTATGAGTCCTCCTTTTAAGATATTGAGGCACATGCCTATAATCCCAAGGATTCAAAAGCTCTTTCGTTGCAAAGAATTAGCAGTGTTTCAGGGATGGCATGCCTCAAACAGAAGTGAATTGGGAGTTATGTGAATCCCAACTAATTCAATAGCGATAAAGCATATAGAGGATACATGGCCCAAAAAATTCAAGGATGAAGTACGAAGTCTACGACTTAGCGTAGCCATGGATGGCGTCAACCCAAATTCCCTCCATAACACCAACTATTCTGTTTGGCCTGTAGTAGTGATGAATAAAAATATCCCCCCATGGTTGTCCATGAAGAATGAACATCTTATGTTGGCTCTCATAGTCCTTGGTAGAAGACAAGTGAAGAATATGGATGTCTACTTAAAACCCCTAGTAGATGAATTGAAGGAATTATGGGATGGGATAAATATATACGATGTATAAAGACCCATCACAGCAGAGAGGATTTTTACGTTGTATGGCATATGTGCTTACATGACACATGATTATCTAGGCTTAGGATTTTTCTCTGGTAAATTAGATGTTTTATTTATTGATTTGTTTATATACGTAACAATATTATTTCACATATTAGTTATTTAATTTGTTTTAATTGTTCTGATCTTCATGATATTCTTTAACGTGCCATGCATATTAATTGTATACAATAATATCACAGGTCTTGTAACAAAAGGGTGTTTTGGATGTAAATGTTGTGGACCTTCTCTAAAAGCTAGATGGTCCAACAACCTGAGAAAGCCAGTGTATGATTGCTCCAGGGTATTCCTCCTAGAAGAACACCCTTACAGAAGAGCAGCATCCACTTTGAATGGTAACTGATAGAGAACCCAAAGGCCTCCAATAACGACACCAGTTGAATGGCTTAGAGCATATGAGAGAGAGAAGGATTTCATAGAAATTTTCGATTCAAATGGGGAGCCTATGTTCGATGATCCAAAATTCTTCAACACCTATGTTGAGAAATTTCCCATTGTGATGAAAAGGAAATCTATCTTTTATAACCTCCCATATTGGGAGCATCTTAAGACTACCCATTTATTAGATTCCATGCATATATTTAAAAATGTTTCAACTTCTTTATGGAGGAACATATCATCGAAACAAAGTGACACAATGGTTGTTAGGAAAGATATTATTACTTCAAAAACTAAAAAGAAACATTGGCCAAGACGATTAGAAAGTACAGGATCAGAGGTAGACACTAGTCCCTGTAATTCGACATGGTATTTCAAAGAAGGTGATGTCCCATGGATTTAAAAAAAAAATGATCTTTCTTTGGAAAAGGAAGTTATAATGGGTGTGAGGGTGGCATCTTCATACAGGTGTTCACTACAACGTTGCTTCACCGTGGATGACCATTTGTCGGGGTTGAAATCGCATGACCATCTAAATCTTCTAAGAGTACGTATAATTTCAAAAGCATGATTTTATTATTTGTTATATTAATAATTTTATCCCATGCAGGGATCATAAAACATAACTAATTATGTATATTATTGCATGTGTTTATAATTTTGCGGTGTCATTATCCTTTTTTCGTGCATGAGTGTGTGAAACATGAAGTCCCTCAAGACCTAAGACATACCATATCTAAATTATCTGCATTTGTACGTTGGATCACGTCAAAGGAGATTCACGTGGCTAGCATTCCATGGTGGCGTCAAGAGATAGTTGAGATTGTTTGCATGTTTTAGAAGGAACTACTGACGAGTTTCATGGACTCGCAGGTTCATCTTCTAATCCACCTAGTAGATGAGGTTGAATTAGTTGGGGTGATTTCTTGTCATTGGATGTTCTTCTTAGAGAGGTACATGAATAAATTGAAAGGTTATGTTCAAAAAAGGGAAAAACCCGAGGGGTCTATGGAAGAGGGGTACATATCCTATGAGTCTTTGTATTATGCTAGTGAGTACATCAAGCAGATCGACAACAGACCAGGTGTAGTAATTTGGGATGATGAAAGGGATGAAGACAAAAGAGAAGGGAAGTTACTCCAAACGAGTGGAAAAAATTGCTTCATAAAGAGTAAGAGACTTATAATTTTTCAAATTTACACTACGTAAATATTCATGTTGAACTTCGATATAATGTATATTTTCAGCTCTATGTACTATATATTGTCGTTTTGATTTTATCAGCGAATGCAGAAATTGAAGCAATTAATAAATTCATTCTTTACAATTTTGAAGCGACACAACCCTGGGTCGCATTGTACAAACAAAACAGGATGAAATGGGATAGTGATAGGAAAGAATTCAAATGGTTGAATGCTAGAAGTGTGCCTTATATCGATCATTTAAAAGAAAATATGCCAAAAATATGCCCCGACAGTTGGGTTGTTGACTAAGTTAGAGAGAAATACAGTGCAATCGGTCGTTACCCGCACGTTGAAGAGGATGCGCTAAACGTAGGGATTAGGTGCAGCAACTCGGTAATAATCTATTTAATTTATATGTACATTTGAAACTTAATAATGCACCTTTCAAATGTAATTACATCTATATATCATATTTTAACTATTGGGTGATTATAAGACACATGAAACTATGATTTTTTTACCCTTTTTTATAACAAGTGCATTTGTTCCTATCTATGTGGGCATATGGGCACCATTTTTTCACAGAAAATGCCAATGCCGGAAACATCATGCAAGACTATGGAGTGGGAGTCAAGTTTGATAAATCTAGTCGATCTAGCCACTGTGATAAAAGCCTAGTACGAGGGATGTTAGGTTATGTCAAAAAGATACAAGAGATCATTGAAGTGGATTTCTCTTCTTTCCAATGTGTTATTTTTAGGTACAAGTGGTGGGACACCTTTGATCGGAATAATGTAAAGGAAGATCGTGATAGTAAGCTGATATGTATCAACTATAGAAATATGTGGGATGAAGCTAAGGAGCCCTATGTTTTCCCCAAACACTACAACCAAGTGTATTTTTACCCAGATGTGTTGGATAGGGATTGGTGGTTCGTATTGAGACATGATCCTATATCAAAACATATTTTTGACAACAATAGTGTTATTATGCCATGCAAGCTGGAAGATAATGAGGGTGATCATGAGAACCGAGAGTGATATGATACATGTGTTATTTCATCAATATTTATACTTTTTAAGATGGGTATTTTGAAAAATTATAATATGTATTTTGAATTAATTGGTAATTTTCATTATGTTAATGTTAAAATCAATATTTCACTTGATAATTTGCAATTATGTTGATCTCAAAAACAATGGCGTACTGTATGAAGTTCTTTTTTTTTTTGATATGTAAGATCATAATAAAATAATGGTAATTCTAAAGTACATGAATTTATTTGCATTATTTTCTAAACTTTATTATGTTACAAAAATTCATATTATTCTAGATTTATTATTTTACAATTATTTAAAATTTTACAAATTTACAAATTTTAATAAAATCATTTCACATTAATACAATTCAAATTTTCACATTAATACAATTAAAATTTTACAAATATTTTACACACAATTACAATTAAAATTAGAATTAGAGTTAGAATTTCAATTTCACATACAATTACAATTACAATTAAAATTACAACTACAATTTTAGAATTTTATATAAAATTACAATTAAAATTTTACAATTACAATCATTTCACAGTAATACAATTAAAATTTTACAAATATTTTACATAGAATTACAATTACAATTACAATTTTACAATTTCACGTACAATTACAATTACAATTTTAGAATTTTACATATATACAATTACAATTTTACAAATTTAAAATTTACAATTACAATTACAATTTTACAAATTTACATATATACCATTACAATTACAATTTTAGAATTTTGACATATAATTACAATTTTAGAATTTTACATACAATTACAATTTTACATTTATACAATTACAATTTTACAAATTTAAAATTTACAATTACAATTACAATTTTACAAATTTACATATATACCATTACAATTACAATTTTAGAATTTTACATACAACTACACTTTTAGAATTTTAAATACAATTACAATTACAATTACAATTACAATCATTTCACAATAAATCAATATTACAATTAGAAATAAAATTTTACAAATATTTTACATTGAATTACAATTACAAATACAATTACAATTTTAGAATTCCAAATATTACAATTTTACAATATCATGGTCATTTAATATTAAATTAATTAATAAACATCATGATCATGATAACCATCATAAAAACATCATATTAGACTAAAAAAATGCATTCAAATTCGCTAACATCATCGTGATCATGATCATCTAACAAAACAAAATTAGCATTGTATAACATCATCACAACACAAACATCAAATATAAATCTCATGTGAAATAACTGCTATCACATACACATCTATTTGCAAGCTGCACATTACATGAACATATCTAACATGACCTAACAATACACACATCATGATGATCACCAACATGTAAATTAAGTACATCTGCAACATGAACATAAAACACATGGACAATATATATATATATATATATATATATATATATATATATATATATATATATATATATATATATATATATATATAACTAAATAATGTCAAAAATATACAACTGTAATATAAATGTCATATATCAGCTGGTGGTACATCATCAATAGAAGTACTAGTCAATGCATGCTAAGTCAATGGTGAAGCCTCGACAAGCTCATATACATGTTGATCATCACATGCCTGCTGATCTGGTACTAATGCCCCATTCTGAACAGATCAACTCTCGGCTTCTAATCGTGATGACTTGACATGGTCGATGGTCTAGCTTGCTCATGATCATGAGTACTATTGGATGCTACATGCTATTGACTCGATGTGGCTAATGGTCCAGTCTTCTCTCCATGATGACTGCTGCTCAATTCTAGTGGAGGTTGCTCATCTGTCGTGGCACAAGGTGAACGATGATCACTCCCCTGATCGTGATCATCAGATGATGCGTCGGCGCTATTCATGGACTGTTGATCACGTGTTGCATCTCGACCATGCCTGTAACATGCAAGGGTCCTCCTCAGCCTCGTAAATAAGGTCGTAGCTCCTATGACATGTTGCATCAGGCTGTACATGTCACGCGGCATGCTTCTCCACATATGTACCAGCCTACGATCAGCCTATATGTCTCTCATAGTAGTGGGACTAACTCCTGCCTCAACAATCAATGCATAGAGTTGGTTGCCCAACTCCATCCTCAATCTGTTATCAAGTTTATCAAGCATAGAAAAAGGAGGTACCAGCGCACCAGCAGGAGTAGGTCTCTCTGCATCAACTTCCTGATGATCCTCGACATTTGGCATATCCTGATCATCATCACGATCCACACCTGGATCATGTGGTGGTGCTGGCATGTCTTCGCCATCATAAGACCCAATGTCTATAAAATATATTCGAGTACACAACAATAATTAGACAATTTCATTACACAATTTAATAAAAAAAAGTTAAAGAACATGTTAGAATAAATTTAAATAAAACTGTAATATTACCTCTATCATCCGATGACTCATCATCTGTGAGGAGGATGGTGGCACACCCTCACCAATCTAAGCCAGCATAAGGACAGGGGACCATAACTAAGGGATGCTCATCAACACTGGCTAGCAACTCCAGTGCATCATGCAATATCCTCGCTGAAAACTCAGTCTCGCCCCTCTTGGGCATCATCTGTGCCCACATGTGAATCTATGCCTCCAACATCAGCCTACAAGGTTGCCGAACAAAATTATGCCTCGTCTCTGGAAACCTCTCAAAAAAACAAAAAATCTCTGAAATAAAAGGGAAGTTGACCCTCCCTTGTGCATGAGAACAACATCTATCTAAGGTTGTACAGAACTGCTGCAAAAAAATAGCAGACCACTTGACAAGTCGTGGCTCCTGAAATAAAGAATCAACATAATATAGAAGCGGGCAACTAATGCACTTCCCATCGCTGGTTTTTTGTGAAATGGTCGAAATCAAAGTGAGAGGTAGCTCACCTCCTCACTACCAAATGCTACAATACGTAACTAAACTCCGGAGACCTAAAAATCTGAAGGAGATAGTATATTTGCGCTAATGTATCTCTGGGAGTACACCAACTGACTCCCTGTTGCATAGCAAACTAGAACCTTCGGGAACGAGGGAAAATCCACCCCTCTCCTCGTTAACCCTGTAATGAAATATATTTCCTCCTCAGTGGGTGTGTACCACTAGTTAGGGCCAACCCGAAAATCTTGTAGGTGGGAATTCCACCTGCGGATAAGATGTCTAAAAAAAGAACCATGGCCCTTTAGGGAAGTAGCCTCCTCATAGAGCTTGAGGAGGCTTACCTACCTTAGGATCCCCTAGGTAGCTATTGCAATATGGTGAGGGTACGCATCTCTCTCCCTCTCTTGTGCCTCCCACAGGCAAACCATGTTATGTTGCTCCGTCTGTTGTTCTTGTTGTTCCCTCTCTTCTATCCTTTCACGTCTTTGAATGATTGAAATATTAAATACATTTATTTTTATTAAACGAGACATGTATTTAGGAATATACATATATAAATTTTTTTGAAAAAAAAAATCGGTGCGCCACAAAAAACAGGCATGCATTGGTACTAGTGCGTATTTTTTTGTCGCACACCAGTGGCGGTGCACCAGAAAATATTCAACGCACCAGAGGCGGTGCACCTAAAAATTTTTAGCACACTTCCCTCCTGGAATTGTTCTTAAATCAATGGTGCGGTGGTATAATAGACCGCACCGTTGAATATGGACCATTTCGGGAGGGTGGTGCGCTGACTAAACTATATGCCCTGGGGCATATAATTCGGTTAGCGTACCGACCTCCTGACATCATTACATATTCAACGGTGTGGTATTTTTCCAGGCCGCACTGTTGACCGTGTCAAAAGGCCGAAATGCAGTGCGCTGACAAAAATACCTTCCCCGAGGCAGATATTTAGGTCAATGCACCACATTGTCGCTATTCCACAGGGTCAACGATGTGGCCGGGTAACAGATCACACCACACTTTTTTTAAATTTTAAAATAGCACAATGCACCTTTCGGTACCACCCCAAAATCGGTGCGGATACCGTTAGCACTGGTTTCAGTGCGGCCTATAAATTTACAGGCAACACTACGAACTGGTGCGAGCCGAACGACTCAAGCACACCACGCGGCAAGTTTTTTTTTAAATGGTTAATTTTAAGGTAATTTACAATTGTAATCCGCTAAAAGGCTTAATTATGGAAAAATAAGAAAAATACATGTACATTTGGCTGTCGAGGAGGTATATTGGCTGTAGAATTTGTAAAAGTAAATTTTCCCACCGTTTTGCAAAATTCAAGCTGGATATTGGCGGACAATGCACAATAGTAGTGCGTGCAATCGGTGCAATGGGAGCACCGATGTCAGGGTGGATCAAACAAGGATAAATGACACCAGTTCTTAAGAGCTGTGGAGCACCGAGAAAAGTGAAAAATGCGGTTTTTTGGCTGTAATGTTTTTATATTTGACCTTGTTCCAGTGCACAAGATTTTATAGGCACACTGGTGTGGTTTCTTAAGACCATACCAGGCAGTTTCCTTTTTGGCACGGGGGTTTAGGACGCACTGGTACGAAATATTTGTAAATATTGGTGCGCTACAGTAATAAAATTCACCGGGTGGGTTTGTACGGAGAGCATGGTGTCTGTTGTGTTAATGTTTTTTGCACACCGATGCTTTCTCTTGTTGAATGCACTAGTGCGGTTTAGGATGATAAGCACACTGGACGAAAAAACATCCGCAAAAACCTCCACATACCAGCCTCCTCTAGTAACCTCTCCTAGAAACGGATGTCTGGGGTATTTTTATAAGGGGTTCCCCAAAAGCAGGGTATTTTCCTTGTAGTGAATATGGTTTCTCCCCTATGTAATGACTCCTATAGCTCGACATGGGGTGGAAGATATTCGCTCCTGGAAATGAAATGAGGTAAGAGTGTCCCATAGAAACTTCCTCATTTTTCCAAGAGGATGGTAGCTAATTCTCATCGATTATTCTTCTTTATATTCAAGAATGTTTCAACATATATATTTGAGAAGAGATGGGATATGATATGATGATAGGATACGTATGATTATTACATGATGCAACTGAAATTTCTCCCTAGCTGAGAGGGACTTTTAATTTGGCAGATGAATGACAAATTACAACCATCGTAATAGAATCATCTTTTTGAGAGGACCAATTTTGACTATTGAAGCACTCAATTTGGACAAGGGAAAGTATATTTTGGAAGAAAATCCCACATGTGCACATATGGAGAGGTAAGAACTAACAGGAAAATGGACACCGTTGGAAGCCTATAAATACAACTGACCTCAAAATTATCTGGACATCACCAAGCATATTCTTCTCCATTTATTGGTTCACATAGGTTTGAGGCTAGGTTGAGTAAATTGGTTTGTACAAGTATGAGATTGCAGGGTTCAAAGCTTGCACCTGTCTATGGTTTTGGTTCACAACCATAGCCCTTTCATAGGAAAATTTTGGCTATAACTGTAGTCTTGCAAGATGAACACTGTGATTGGAATATCTCATCTACACCCAGATCTCTTCCTCCATGTGGTTGGGATCTAGGGCTAAAATTTGACATTTTACCGTGGTTGACCACAAACACGAAAAGTTGTCTCTGATCTACATTTATGTTGGGCACATATTTCTAAATGTTGTTGGATTCATTTTGTTGGATGATTTTAAATTGGGCTCGTTGTACTCTCTGCTTAACATTTTATGATAATATAATAGAAGAAAAATTACAAAGGGTTTTCCTCATAGTGGGTTTTTCCTTGGTCATTGACTGAAAATCTGATGTCTCTTGTTGATAAGTTGATTGTCTACTTTTTCATTGTGTTTACTGTTATATCTTCAATTACTTTTGATGATTGGAAATATTAATTATTGATGAAAAAATTCTAATACAAGAATTGAATTGGACTAAATTAATTGAAACAACATAGACCCATGTGAAATTCAACAAGGAGGTGAGAATTCCCATGAGAAGAAGGGAAAGCAATCTAGCAATGGATAGCTTGTTGACAGGACCTAGATTGGAAAGTTTTGTTTTCTTAGTCCACATAATGGGAAAAGGTTAGGCCATTATAATTGATGTGGATCACATAAGACAACCCTTTTCTAAGATCTATTTCAACATAGATTCTTGCAAAGGTTAGAATACCCTCCCAATAATTTTTGTATCTATTTTAATAAAAATATTGAGTAAGTTTTCTATAGAAACTAAGATATATGGAGTTAACAAATGAATTGGAATATTATGTATTCTTACCAAAATTAGAGTGGCTAGAGATGTGATGGATAGATGGTTGAATTTAGGAAACCATGGTTGAAAGGAGAGCCCAGAGTAGTCTCAAACTAGTGTCCATGATAAAAAAACCATTTGACAATTCTATTTATTTCTAAGATAAACCACAAAGAAATTGTTCGAACAAAAATAAATATTTTTATTTAGGAACCAGGTTTTATGCACCCATTCATGGAGTTTAGATGTTGATCGAAGAGACATTTGAAGTGAGAATAATGACATTCTTCTCATAGGCCATGTAAGAAATATTGGATTGGGAGTCTTCTACCTATATATTTGGAATATGTTTAGCTTATTCTACAATCAAGGATAGCCCTGAGATATCTTTGGGAGTCGATTGTGACAACCCTAACTTTATAAAATCCTTAAAAGGATCATGAACAAGAGGAAGAGGGCGCACTCCAACTTTTGGATACTCCATTCCATCTTGAGACTAGAAGTAGCAAGGCGTCCTTGGCTATTCCATAAGCTTTGAGCCAATACTTTTCCTAAAGCTACCTATCCTCATGTAGGATCCACATTAAGACAAAAGGGATTTTTGTCTAATATTGAATTTTGGATGTCAATGTAGAGAAAAAGTTGGTAACATCCACTTACATAGAGAGGGTGCACCCTAAGATCAACCTCACGAAGAGAAAAGCTAGAGATATCTAGAACGATGACATAATTTTAAAGGAGGAAAGAACCTTGTTGTAAACCAAATTCCACATAGTTTAATATCTCTATAGGAATGGCACCAAAATATTGGGGATTTGGATGAAGGGAAGAGTCTTGAAGTTGAAAATCCCTTAGAGACAAAGCAACGACTGAAATTTTTAGGGTTTCTATCCTTTTTTTAAAGATTTAGTTCAATTTTATTAATATTATTATTACATTAATATTATGTAAGTAGTTAGGGTCATATTGTAATTATTTATTATTAATATTAATTTGTCTGTTTTATTATTATTATTAAATAAGTGATTTTTTTAATTAATAAAATTAATGTTTTTTATTTCTTTAATTTTTTTCATAAGCAGAACAAGGATTTGAGGAGAATAAGTACAGCCATTACATCAGTACAACTATTTCATAAATGGATTTGAGGAGACTTGAACTCACACAAATGGAGAAACAAATTGTTAACCAAACCATTGGAGCTAAGATCCTTTAAAAAATGTGTTAATATTATTAATAATTAAATTAATAATATTTAAATAGTCTTACTTTTAACAAAAAAAAAATCCATTTCCTAATGTTGAAATTGTATTAGTTGTTAACCATTATCTCTACTTAACCTAGTCTTTCTCTTGTTGTTCATGCAAATAGTTTTATGTATCTCTTATGTTAAGTGAAGCCCGCCCTCATGCTCTACTTTCAAAACCTTGCACACATAAGTGGATCAAATCTCTCACACGTCATCCTTTTTTAAAATAGTAAAAAAAATCTTAGCTAAAATAGTTTGACGAACAATTCATTTACCATATCTTAAAAACCTGTTATAATTGGTTCTTTTGTAATATTTATAAAATAGTTATATTTAACATTATTTTATTTAAAAAATAAAAAAAATTAAATTAACTACCTAATACCATCTAAAATTAAACTCATTTTCTTCTTATATATTTTTTATACAATGATATTAAATCCATTATAAATTTAAAATAAGACTATCTCACTCTTTACAAATTTCAAAATACCATGTCTTAATAATATTACATATCTATTGCAACTTAAGTCCCTCCACTTGGGATATATGAACATATGCATAATCCTTTAACACCCAATTTGTAAATTTTCAAATTCAATATGTGGGATATGTAATACATGTTGCATATTTTGACAAATAAATTCAATATAAATTTATTGTAATTTGCATGGGTGTAATAATAAATGGATTATAAAAAATAATATGATAGTTTATTGTAAATTAAAAAATGGTATTGTTGGAAAAAATAAAGAATAATCATATAATTTTAATTAATGGGTATTTACAAATTTTAATATAATTTTATTAAAAAATAATAACACTAAATAGTATATATTAACTAATAATAATTATTAAAATTATAATAATTATCACACTTAATAAAATTAAGTATTAATTAACAATAAGGTATCGAGTTCACGAAGGTTGAAATCCCGCTTTGGCAGGTCATAAAAAACACATTATTAATAAAAACATATAAATAATAACGTATTACATCACCCCAAAAAAATCAAATCACTCAGAAATTTAAAACCAGAAATAAAACCAGAAGTGCATTTTGGTGTCATCAAAATCAACATATATTTATAAATCGGGATGCATATCGGAGTCATGATGCATATAGAGTAGGATTCTGAAATGATAATAAGTGTCAAATATAGTAAACAACATAATATGTAAAATAAATGTATAGCCAATTATTGATTTAAGTATTTTTCCATGTCGTAATTATATTCATCATTACTATGTCGATCTTTGCTTATATATTTGGTGTTTTTTTCTTTTTTCTTTTTTAATTTGGCAGGAATTTATTGAAATCACAAGTTTGATGGGTAATCCCTGCACAATCGAAATGTTGTAGGTTTTAGGGTGCTGAATGCATATATACAATAAAAAAACCAATTTCAATAACACAAATCAAGATTTCACCTCAAAAATTTCCACCAGATTCCAGCACCGAAAAGTCCAAAAAATCGCACTAAAACAAATGTTTTCTAATATAAAATTGAGATCCATTAGTATAGAAAATCACTCTTGAAAAGAATGAACATCACAAAAAAAAATGTTAGCTATATCACTAATTTATTAAAAATCAATTTCGCTAATATCAATTCAACCCTTATGTTTTTATGATGATTAAAGAGTTATATTATTTTTTTAGAATGATAAATTTAAAAAAAAAACTATTTTCTATTTTATTTAGTTTTTATATTTTTTTAATATGTTTTTCTTTAAATTTAATTGGACGTTTTAAATATCTAAAAAAATAAATTCTCACCACAATGTAGAATAATAAAACTAAAACCCACCATAGTTTGAGTGGGTTTAATGATTAAGAGCATGTGCTTCTTCATAAGAGATAATACTAGCATCGAATCTAGAGGGTTAGACTTTATTAGTCAAACCATTGGGGACATTAAAAATAGACTGTTATACCTTAGATGGGGTGTCCGAACCAAAAAAGGGTGGGGGGCGGGTTGCCACCTTCCCACATAGCCACATGGATGGGGGAAGTTGAAGCACACCCCCTTAAAGGATTTGTAATGACATCCTCGAGCATCACGGGTGAAATTCCTAGTCCACCATCTGATGCCTAGTACATGGATAATCTCACCTATGTTTGTGAGCTTTTGCGAGTCTCCATTGTTTGTCATTAGAACCTTTCACTTGTAATGCAGAACTGGACACCTCTTGTGATGGGTCTTTCATTGCAACCACTGATGGAAATCTTAATTGTTGGTTCGATGGATGTAACTCATCTCAAATCAAGATGGAATTCCTAGAATAATTACTTCTGGTTAGGAAACATGCAACTTAGAGTTATAATGCAAACTTTGGGAATAGGGAAACATTACCAGTTGCTTTCTATAGAAAAGGAACCATACTCTATTATCTTAGTATAGTTTGTCATTCCGACAAGGACCTGCAACATCCTTTCCAATCTTGCTCTTCACTTATTCAAGTCCTCTATTTAGGGAGATAGGTTTGGGATGCAAACTCAATGTAATGTTTTTTTGTTGCTCCAGTGCTTTCCATCAATAGCTTGTAGCAACAATTTACTTTTGTTTCTAAGGAGGTTCTTCAAAAAGTGCAACACCTCTAGTTCATTGGTTGGAATATTATATTTGGCGAAGCTAGGAACCTTACTTTTTTCAATATTACCTTCCTTCTTCTCAGGTTTTCCACATTTCCTTCCCTTTTGGGTTTTTCAATCATGCTCATCATTTTTTCAACTCATGTTATTGATCTCGTTGGGTTCTCCAACTCTTTCCCTACGTCTTGTTTGGTGTTTGAGGGTTGGGCTTCTTAGGGCAGTGTTTCATGCCTCCCCTATTAGACTGGGCCACTCTCTGGGCCCTATTATTCAATCAATTTCTATCTCATCTCTATCATGTCCCACTCCTAAAAGAATTTTTCCTCCTACTCGAGAATGACTTCCACTAGAGAAATTGTGAGGTCTAAAATGGGCCTCAAAACAAAAATGTACAACCAAAATCAATTTTATAAGAACCAATAGGATTCAATATGATGATGTCAACCATCGAGGTGATTCACCTTTTTTGGATTAAAAAAATAAAAAGAATAAAAAATTAAAAAAACATTAAAAAACTATTTTTTCAACTCATATTTTCAACTTATCTCCCTATGATATTACTCATGTTTTTAGTGGGAACACTGGTTCGATACATATTTTAATTACTCTCCAAGGAGTACCCATTTTGCATATTTTTGATGGACCCTGCTACACGAAAAAATGAGAAATACATTTTTTTCGATTACAATCATGTTTTTTCATGTATTTCTCATTTTTTGTGTAGCAGGGTCCATTGAAAGTATGCAGCATGGGTACTCCTTGGAGTGGAATTAAATTATGCATCCAACGAGTGCACCTGCTCAAAATTTGAGTAAAACTGTATGGAGATAAGTTGAAAATACAAGTTGAAAAATTAGTTTTTTTCCCTCTGAAATTTGATGATGTCATCTAATCTTAATTTTATTATTTCTACTATTATTTTATAATATTCCATAGGAGGCCTATTTTAGAGCTCAAAATTTCTCAGGTGTCTCCTCGTGCTATAATCATACTGCACCAATGAGCTTATGTTCACTATGGTACCACCTAATATAAAAAATGTGGGGATCAGTGGCAAATAACGACTCATATTAGAAATGAAGGTTTGAGAATATGGTTCTGGGAACTCACTCCCCCTCAAATAGAAGTAGATATTTGAGATCAAGATCGCTAACTACTGACACATTCTCTCGGACATATAATTTCTACTTGATGTGGTAGATTATGTTCTCGATGCAGATCATGTTAATGATCAATACAACCAATATATCTACATGATGGACATCTACTAGCATATGAATTATTTTCTTGGTAAAGTACTATTAGACATACATGAGAGTCGAGAGGACATCCCCCACTCAAACCACTTGTAGTATCAAATTTCTATTTTGGATCACCGGTTGGGAGGAATTGAAAAGCATATATGCATTTCTCCAAATTCTAGTTGCTCTCCAAGTAGAAACAAGGAGCATATACTAGTAGAGGCTATTGATTTTGACCATTCCTCCTAGCTAATATTTTCATGTTATAGTTATAGTTTGGAAATTTAGGTTATTTCTTCAGTTTCATCAAGGCCTTGAAAGCTCATTTTATAGCACATGTATTTTGAATATTGTTTCTCTAGGCAATATTTTGTCTTCTACTTTTATGAAAAGACTGAAATTTTAGATAAATCAGAAATTCTTGTTACCAACCTCTTTAAAATTTCTTTGGTGTAACCAATAATGGAATTTGATGAGTAAATTGTCCATCATAAAATGATTTCCCCATCAAATATAGTTAATCTTTTTGTAAAACCATCAAAATTATTTGTTGAAATTGTGAAAACAAATTAGAAAATGTGAAAACCATAAAATTAATAGATATAACTATTTTGAAATTTTAACGTAACAACTCATTCAAAAAGAAATACAAATATTTACTTTAAAAACAAATTAAAATCTTCTATTTACCCACAAACTCATCTTGTTTTCTTTTCTATTTATCCACAAACTCATCTAGTTTTCTATTTACTCGCAAACTGATATATAGGCAAACAATAAAACAATGAAAAATGGAGATTAAGGTTAAGAGCTTTAAATTGACTCATGAATGATTTTCCATTGTTGAATGCATTAAGAAACGATGTGCCCACATGTCATATACGTTGTGTCACGTGTTCCCCGTGACAAAACATGTTTGTTAAGTAAGCACAACGTATCCTATTTGTACACAAAACAAACACTAAGATTGGTGTCCAACGTATGATGCCAGCGAATAAAAAGAATGATTGTATTTTCATGTTGAGTGGTTCCCACATGTCGGTAGAGATCAATGCCATGACTAGGATGATGTGTTAATAGAGTCCTGGATGATATATTGTCATATTGATAATAACATGTGTTAATTGAGGTTATTATCATTGTTATGCAAATAAGAGATAAAAATTATTATTTTTGTAAATTAATATATAAAAATTGAGTTAGAAGATTTTAAGTTATAAAATTATAAATTTCATCAAATAAATTTTATTTTTTTTAATAAAATATAATAAATTGCAAGCACCACTTTATAAATGAAAGATGAAACAAGGAACGGAGTAAAGTTAAGTAACGTTAAAATATTAAACTAAAACAAATTGATGAAGCCAAACAATTGAAGTGACAAACACCACGATTCTTGTCCCCAACCGTTTTATGATACCTGGACTCTAGCGACAAAAGAGTGGCAGGATTCTTGTCCCCTACCGTTTTATGATACCTGGACTCTAGCGAAAGAAAGAGTGGTTCTCATGGAGTGAGGCATTGGCAGGGATGGTATGGTGTCCATTGTTTTTTCTCCTTTTCTATCTTTACTAAAAATAATTTCAATATTAATTATTTTTATATGTGATTTTTACCGTGGGGATTTATGTATTTTAGAAATCGGTTAAGAAATTACTTTTTACGAGCTTAATCACTAAACTTAATTCTAAACTATCAAGAGACCACTTTTATATCACTAAACCTGATTCTAAATTATGAAGAGACCATCTCTATATTTATATATACTAACGTAGATTAATTAAGAAATCACTTCCTACTAGTTCAATCACTAAACTTAATTCTAAACTATCAAGAGACCACTTCTATATCACTAAACCTAATCCCAAATTATGAAGAGACTATCTCTATATTTTATATATACCACAATAGATTATTTTAAGTACGGGTCCTAACATGAGTCTAGAAGGATCAAATTTCCTCACTTGCAAATTTATTTAGAGCTTAAAATATAATGCTTTATTTTTCATTGTTTAAATTGTATTTTTGAATGCTAAATAATATATATATATATATATATATATATATATATATATATATATATATATATATATATATATATATATATATATATATATATATATATAACCAAATATTTTTTTAACCATAAAACTTATTTTTTTTCATGATATATACATAATTTTTGTAAATGATATATAATATATAATCAATTGATATTAAAATATTTTACATAACATATACATCAAGACATTTTATGATGCAAATTAAAATGGTTTTTTATGATTAATATATTTTTAAGTACATGTTTTTTTATGATTAACATATTAAAAGTATATGTGAATATTAATTTCTATTAAAATATTTTATCAATGATCAAATTATAAGATTTAAACATTTTACTCCCATATTTTTTTTAGTACTAATTACTGTACAACATATTCATTTTTTTTTTAATTATAGTTGACATTATTTTTCTATTTAGAACATAATTTTTACTTTTATTTGTATTTTGAAGGAATTGATGGACGGACAAACTTACACATCCCTTCATATTAGGTTGTAAAATGAGTCCCTCACACATCCCCTTATATTAGGTTGTAGAATTAGTCTCTCAGTTCAATGATTTTAATTTAATACCAACATAGATCCATTTTAATAAAGATCTAACATGAGCCTAAAGGGATCCAATTTCTTCAAGAGCAATTTTTTTAATGTGAGGACATTATTTAAATGTTTTATATAATTTTTTTTTGTTTTCTTTTTAGATTTTTGAATTTTTTTATTTTAACAGACATGAAGAAATTTTTAATTTTGATAACGAACAACAACCCTTACACATCACACTGAGCACACTGAACTGTATTAATTTTATTATTTTATAAAAAAAATTATAATTAAAATATTACTTTTTATAAAAATACTACTTCATATAATTAAACAAAACTAGAAATAAAATAATATATTTAAAATAAAATATTAAATATCAAAATGAGAAATTGCAAAAGTAAAAAATAAAAGTACATCATTTTAAAATTTATTATTAATTATTATCTGTATTCTTGGAATGTTTTTATTTTTAAATGTAAAGACTTTCGTAAATTTATTAATAAATTATTATTTTAATTTTTAATTCTTTTTAATTATTTAATTAAATTTGTCAACTAGATTGGGTTAGGAGGATTGATTTTTATCTTCTCTATAAGATTCAATTCCTTAAGTGAGCTTTATACTTGGAGTCTTATTCTTTATATAGGATTTCCGTTAAAAATAGAAATATATATTATTAATATAAAAATAATTCTAAAGGAGAAAAAATATCTAGTTAAACTTAATATTTAATATGTCTGCTGTGTACTTAATAGTAACATAACATAGTATACGTTCACACAAAGTGGCAAGCTGCTGGAAGGAGTGTCATGGCCAACAGCGAGGGAAACAACTGAGTTGCCCGATCTGTTGCCACTCTCTTGAGTTGCCCCATCAGGGAAATGTGCTTTTATTAAATAATAGTAGCGAGTTATAAATCACTAAGTGCCCTTCTGTTGAGTTGCTCCATATGTTGCCTCTCACTTGAGTTGCTTCATCAGAGAAATGTGCTTTCGATAAATAATATTAGTGAGTTATAGATAATTAATAATATTAATTATTAATTAATAATTAATTAAGTTACTAAGATTGAAATCGTATGTGAATAATAAAATAGAAAAGTGATAATATATGGTGAAAAAACTGTAATAAGATTTTTGATTTTTAATTCACTAATAAGATTATATATATATATGAAAATTAATATATATAGAAACTAATAATAATTAAAGAGTAAATCAATTGCATTGCATTTTACATTGATATAGATTAATAATAACAACAATATAATAAATCATGGTTTAACTAAAAATTAAATTAACACTAAATTATTACGTGAGTATTTTTTTAAGAAAAAAAAAACATTTAACAACCATTTCAATACTAATTAACAAAATTATATATATATGTATATATATATTATATATTTATAAACCACTAAACTAAGAAAACATTAGTAATGAAATCATATAAATAATATCTTATTATGTCATCAAAATCAACATGCATTTATAAATTAGGATTCATATATAATAATAGGATACCTAAATGATAATAATATGACATATAAAATGGATTAAACAACATAATAATAAACAAACAAAAAATTCCATAACCCATCATTGGTCTAAGTTCTCCTCCATTCTATAATCATATTTATCATTTCCATGTCCATATTTGTTTTTTTCCATTTTTAATATAAGATTTAAATCAGTTGTTATTGAGGATAACTCTTTAATAGAATCATCATCATAATTTTTAATAATTAAATCATTAATTTTTATGATGATTAAAGAGATGAGAATAGTAATTTTAGATAAAAAATTACATATATATTTTACATTTTGATATTTTTTTGGTAAATTTCTTAAAATATTATAAGGATTTTTTTAGAGTTGAATGTTTTAATTGTAGTATTTATAAAATTTAAGTGTTTAAATTTTTTTCATGGTACATAATTCATTATATATTTCAAAATTACAATTTCACTATATTTAAAAAAATAATCAAAACATAAAATAATTAAATTGAATCTTATCAAAATATTTTCTATTTACATATAAATTATTCAAAATATTAACACTTCCATATCTGAAAACAAATCCAAACATAAAATAATTAAATTGAATCTTATCAAAATATTTTCTATTTATACATAAATTATTAGAAATAGTAATACTTACGCATACCTGGAAACAAATCAAAACATAGAATAATTAAATTGAATCTTATCAAAATATTTTCTATTTACACCTAAATTATTAGAAATATTAACACTTACATGTTTGGCCATTAATATTCAATAATATTTATCATATACGAAATTATTAGAAATATTAACACTTACATGTCTATCCATTAATATGCAATATTCTTTATCATATATGATTTGTATTATTTAGGAAATTATGTGTGCAACTAAATTTAATTTTAAATCAAGATATTTTCTCAATTAAATTAATGTGATTTTTTCATGGTAGGAGTGTTCAATGAATGAACACACGATGTGCCTACATACTTATCAGAAACGTGGTGTCACTTGCTCGTTACAACTTACACGTGACAAAACATGTTTGTTAAGTATCCTACCTGTCCAGAAACCAAACACCGGGATTGTGTCCCCTTAGCGTATTATGATATCTACACTCCAGCCAAAAAAACAAGGGTGCCCATGAAGTCAAAGATCTTTTGGCATTCTTGTCCTTAGGTTGAATGAGCCTAACATGTCATAAGAGGTCAATGTCATGACTATGATGATGTCTTAATAGAAGTTATCATTGAGATGATATATTGTCATAGTGATAATGATGTGTGTTAATAGATAGAGATTATTTATTTTATTTAATTATTGAAATATATGAAGTATAAAATTATAAATTTAATAAAATATTACTTTAATTTTAAAATATTATGTAATTGTCATAATAGCTTTTGCTTGGTTAAGGGTTTTCTTTGCTCAATTATAAGGAAACAAGTTAATGACCCAAGACCGAGAGGTATTTTGTAGGACTGAAACATGTCTCTTTATGGATCACCAATGGGTCATTCCACATTGCATGGTTTTTCTTGAATAACGATTGTGAGTCAACTTACATTCGCAAATAACATCCATAGATGATTGTACTCACTGCTAGTTTGACAATTGAGTTATGATAGGTTTTCCCACTATTTGAAAAAATAAATGACACTACTTTATATATGAAAGATGAAACAATGAGTACAGTATGTGATAATAGTCAAAGAATCCATTTATAACTAGAACTTGTCACTTCTAAGTGACTTTTTGGATTGCTATAATTTCTTCCCAACTTGTGTTATAATAAATTGGATAATTAAAACCACTTCAAATTTTTCGATTGTTATTATTTTTTCCTCATTACTTATAACTTTGAAGGAATGCATCTTGATTATTATAATTATTTCAAAACTTGTGAATAACCAATCCCTTTTACTTTTTTAAAGTTACTTTATTTATAATATTGAGGTAATTTAGAGAATAAGTTGAAGTTTGCGACATTTTTTACTCATTATGATAAGCCTCAAGGGGTAGGTTCTCCCATCCTTGTGGAGTCTCTGCTCCTGATATGTCATAAATTCTTGATATATTTGAATTATTTGCTATTGGACATACTCTTGGTGTTATAGTGGTAACTACTATATTTGATCTTGGGCATTATTCAGATTACTCAGACGAGTTACCAATTCATTATGGTTTAAAAAGAAGAAAAAAGAATAAGCTAAAACAATGTTTAAAAATTGAGTACATTAGGAAACTTACCATTATTGTTATAACCTATCACTTTTGGATTCAAAAAAACAATATCACACCTACATTTTTTTCATCGTCTTATGCTTTATTTGTGTGATTCTTTTTACTATTTGTGTGGTGGTGATTTTCGACACAAGAGAGGAAATAGAAGGAATGGTTTGGCATCCATCATTTTCCTCCCCTCATCTCTCATATCCTCCTACTCTATCATGCTCACATTTGAGAAGAGATCTTCTTCATGTTCACGATATCATCATTGTGCATCACAAGGGTTCAAATAATAGCAAAGGATTCGCTCATTATAGAAATTTTGTTGTATATAGGTTTGGTTATTATAGTATCCTGAAAATAATAGAAGTAATGGTTTTTATTTGTGGTGCTTGCCTTGTTTTTGCTCGCTTCTATGCGAGTGGTGGTGGTGATATATCTCTATATTGTCTATTACATTTTTTTGGACGAGAGTAAATGATAGTGACAATTAAAGGAGAATGAATTTTGTTCCAAGCAATAGGGCTTTTCAAAGTCCACTCTCTAGCGAATACCCATTGTCATATGCTAAAAAATAAGAGAAAAACATACTCCCGCATGCAAAGGTAGAAGTGGGGAGAGTGAGTGAACGATATGCCTCAAGAAATTGTGATTCAGTGATCAGTGCCACAAAATATCAATATGTATCCATACCTCCTTTAATGTTCCCATCCACCCATTGTCACATATTACTATGCCTATTATCATTGTAACCCATTTTCCCAATAATTTTCCTTTTTTTTTTTGGTTTGTGTATGTGTGTTATAGATGCTTGAATGCACTCTAAAATGTAATAACTCATGTAAAAACACATATTTTATTGAATTACAATCGTAAATTGAATATCATATGAATTTCATATAAAGACATATCATTTTAGCATAAATACATTATCATAGATATTAAGTAGTTATCTTTTATTATCATCAACTAGGTGCAGACTTCAGATGTTCCTCCAACCTATAGACGACACTGCTCATTTTCTCTCAATAATGGACCACCCCCAACCTATGGCTTCAACTCTAATATGGGAAAAAACTCACCCACGATCAAGTACATGTTTATTACCAAAAATAAACTAGGCCAATGTACCAAACCTTATTAGCTCCAACCTATAGGTTTACATTCCCATCATCTCAATACTCACATTAGGGGAATTTTCAGGTCTGAAATTGGTCTCCTAAGGAAAATAATAAAACAATAGTTAAAATAATTAAATATGAGTTATGATTTTTTAAAGAAAAATAAACCTGTTTTTTATAATATTTTTGGCTTATCTCCTTATAGGTTTACTCAAATGTCACATGTAGACACTTGTTGGATGATGAAATAAATTATGAATCCAACAAGTGTCTACACTTGATAGTTGAGTAAGTCGATTAGGAGATAAGCCAAAACTACAATAAAAAAAAAATAGTTTTCTTCTTTTTCCTTTTAGGATGACATCATCATCTTGAATCTTGTTGGTCCTTAAAAAGTTAGTTTTGTTAGTAAATTTTTTGTTTTGAGAGCTAATTTTGAACTCAAAATTTCCCTAATGCGTAGTGCATGCCCTTCTCTACCCCTGTAGTATCTCGAGTTGTGCCACTACCTTTAGGGTTTCTAACTAATTTGATCAAGGAAATATAGATCATTATGGTTCCATGAGTTCATGCTACCCTCAAGGGTCTCTAAGCACTCTTTAGGCCCTCATACTAAACCCTATCAACCTCGAACATAAAAGCTCGCATCCCCTATTAGCCCCACACAAAAGTAATGCACCCCCTTCTATACAATCATTATATCTCGTGTTGTGCCACTACCTCCACGATGTCTAACTCACATAGCTAGAGATGTCCACAACATTGTTACTTCATGAGGTCTTGTTGTACCATACTAGGTAATCCCCTCCTCCATAATACCAACATCTCTATTTTTATGTGCATGTTCTTCCTTTAACACTTGGAACTCCCTAAACTCACTTGATTTAATTTTGTTATAGAACATGTGCACTTTAATTAGAATTAATTCATAAAAAAACCTCTTTTTAATATGATCAGAGTATTTTCCTCTAACTTGATTTATCGCAGTATTACATTTATTTTTAACATGCATGGAATTTCATATTTACAAAACATGTCCCTTTGGCCTCAAAAAAAATAAAAACATATGCACATGAGCACTATGATCCCGTAAAAGTAATTATTGGCTCATTAGCCCATTTAATGTGTATTGGCTCACGAGTTTAATTTTTGTATGTGTATGTTATTTACAACCCAAGGGTCAATTTGGGGTGCTATATTCCCCTCCCCCTTATTCATGCATTGTCCTAAATGTGTTATTATCTACACATATATATACAACAAGATTATCCAAAAATTAAAGTATTTTTCCTTCATTGCATCATCATGCTCTCATGTACAATTTGTAATACCAAAATGGGTTCATTGCACATTTACCAACACAATGCATCAATTCCAAAGCACTTTGACGATCTTGTTCAAAATGTGCACTAGTTGGACCTAAAATTATTCCTTAGGCTTCACCTGAATCATATTCTAGTAAATTACATAATTAGCATTAATAACATATCTTTTAAGAAATGAAACATGAAATAAAATATGAATATGCATGGATGATAGAAATTCAATCCTTTATGAAACTAGACTAATCCTTTCTAAGATTTCAAATGAACCACAATATCTTGCTATAAACTTTGCACAACTGCCAAGTTTCAATGAGAATTTTATTTTCCTTCACTCTTAAGAAGACAAAATCGCCAATTTTAAATTCCATGTTTTACCTATTCTTACTTGCATAGTTTTTTTGTATATCCATGATAGCCTTCAAATTCTGTTTTATTTTTATTGATTTCTCTTGTGTTTCCCTGAGCAGGTATTTACTAACAATGGCCCAACTAGGTTGCCCCAATTCACAGGTGTATTGTATTTTTTTCCATACAAGGATTTAAATGGGTTCATGTTCAAATATTCTTGGTATCCATTAGTATAAGAAAACTCCACATTGTGGAAATATTCCTCCCATTTTGATGGTTTGTCCATCACATGCAATCCTCACCATATCTTCAATAAATTGATTGAATATTTCTATTTTTCCATTTTACTCTAGATGGTATGTTATGCTAAAATTTAAATTAGTTCTGAATCGTTTAAATAAACAAAGTTAGATGTAAACTTCGGATCCCTATCTCAAAAAATTCCCATGGGCACACCATGTGGTCTGGAAATTTCCTTCATGTAAAAATCAATAGCATTTTCTACCTTGAATATGTTTACTTCATTGTAATAAAGTGGACAACCTTAGTGACTTTGTCCACCACTACCATGATGGAATCATGTTGCCTCACAATTTTGGGTAAATTTGTAATAAAATCAATATAAAAAAATTATTATTTCCACTTAAGAATGGGTATTCATTATATTAATATAGTTGGGTGTTTATTTTTAGTTTTAACCTTTTGACATTCTAAACACCTAGATATGTAGTTAGCCACCTTTTTTTTCACATTACAATCAAAATATTGTTTGTTGATTATTAAGATTGTCTTTTGGTACCCTAGATGTCTAGTATAAGGTGCCTTGTGCATCTCATTCAACACTAAATTTTTCAGCCCTTGGGAATTTTTCACATAAATTCTACCTCTGTGCTAAATAATTCCATATTTTCTTATTTCATAATTCTTGTACTTTTCCTATAATTTAACTTGTTGTAGATTGCTTCTTATTTTCTTATATTTCTGATATGAATTTCTGAACCTCTAAAATTCCGATTTTAAATTAGATTTACCTATTCTTATGGTTGTAACATGCACCCTATGCACCCTTCTGTACATTGTATCAACCACCTTACCTTCCTTACCTTTTATGATCTTATTTGAAATTCATAATCAACAAAAAATTCCTACTACCAAATTTTCTTGGAATTTAAATTTAGCTATCCAAACAAATGCTTCAAACCATTTTGGTCGGTTTGTAAATAAAACATTTTTCCTGTGAGGTAATGTCTCCACTCTTTTTAGTCATGCATAATTTCTTTCAACTCCAAATCATGGGTGGCGTAGTTCCTTTCATGTTCCTTTAGCTTCCTTGATTCATAATATATCACATGCCCATCTTTCATGAGAACTACTACAAGCCCCTCCCTACATGCATCTGTGCACAAAATGAATTTTTCATTTGGATTATCTATCTTCAATATAGGTGCACTTGTTAAGAAAATTTTAAAATTCTAAAATGTCTCTTCACATTCATGAGACCATTCAAATTTCACATCTTTCTTTTTCAAGGAAGTCATAGGATGGGATATTTTTGAAAATCCTTCAATAAATGCTCTATACTAGCCTACTAAACCTATAAAATACATACCAATTGTCACATTTTTTGGTGTTGAACACTCTGCAATTGATTTGATTTTTTTGGTTATACTATCATCCATTCCTATGAAATGATGTGATGTTGTTGTGGCCACAACCCCCTGTAATTTTTTTATGAAATATATGGGGGCCCTTTATGTAAATCTTGGTCATATCACTCCTTTCATGCTTGGATTTTGTTAAGTTTGTGAGAGTTTTTGTTGGAAACCTTTGAACACTACTGAGAGGGAGGGGGGTGAATCAGTTGTGTATCTTATTATCAGTTTTTACCATTTTCAAATTCTCTACTAAATCATGCATATGTTAACCAAAAACTCATTACATCATTACATAAACATATAACGATGTAAGTAGCTAAATCAAACAATCATGAGAGCAACAATAAATAACACATCAACACAATCACATCATCACATATGAGACACAAGATATCTGTTGGAAAACACTTCACCACAAAAAAACCACCCTTTTTTTTGTTGCACTGCTCTAAATCTTATATTAAGAAAAATATGTAATTTACATATATTTTTTGACTCCCATTAGTTAAGAGAGTTGAACTCATATACAATAGGATAACACTAATAAGCCAGGAGACTTAATTCTACTCATCAGCTCAGAAGGCTATGTTCTCACATGGATCTATGGACTACCATCCACTAATAGCCACCACGATCAATGATCCTCCCAACTCCAATTGGACTATCCAAATACGATTGGATGGAGAAACATATCCTTTCATTGAAAATTCACAATCACTACTCCACACCCATGAAGTCACTGCCTGTCTACTCTATGTGGACCTCATTTCATCAATTTTCAAACTAGATACTAAGATTTTATTCTCAAACTGATTCAACTCTGAAATACAATCTCCAACAACAAGACGCCATCAATAAATCAAATAAAATATGACCACGAACATGATATCAACAAAAGAAAAATAGTGGCTCATATCCATACATCAAATCACCAACAAAAACACTATTAAGTAGCATGAAAAACTCTCCAAAACAATCTTTGCTACAATAACTACAAATATATCTATTCTACAGCATGCTTTAGATCTGCTCACTATGAAACCATTTGCACTCATACATTGAAGGTTATACAATCTCAACTAATTCTAAATCATTCATTTTCTATGCACCTTCACTCATTCACTCTCACATTGAACCAACCATTAACAAGCTCCAAAATTTATAATTTAAAACATGTAGTGTGAAATGCACTTTTGGAATGGGATCAAAGGTGTAGAAAGTGGACAAAAACAAGTCACTATCACCACTATTTGTGCACTAAAGGTATTCACATCATTGGATGACCTTATTTTTTCACATAAGTAAAAGCCAAAATATCCCCAAAAATTCTCCAAGTGAATACCACATGCAACTACCATGGTTATGGAAATTTCTAGGACACTTGTACCATGGTAATCTCCAAACCAATACCATGGGAAAATACCTTGGTTATGTCAATACAAAGGACACTTGTACCATGGTAAACTCCAAACCAACACCACGGGAAAATAAGTTGGTTATGTCAATACCAATGAAATCTATACCATGGTAATATCCAAACCAATACCATGGGAAAATACCATGGTTATGCCAATACCAAGGACTCCTATACCATCGTAATCTCCAAAACAATACCACAGAAAAATACCATGGTTATGTTAATACCAAGACTATATACACCAAGGTAATATCATGTTCTAACCCACTCCACAGACACGCACCAATACCATGTTAATGTCAATACCAATAATACACGTACCATGGCAATACTCCTGCAACATCATCATCAAACCATCATAAGGAAACACCACCGTGAATACCATACTACCATCAAGATACAACATCAAATATTGACATCAAGGTTTTACATCAATGCCAACATAACCAACTTAATGCCAAGTGAACTAGCTGCAACAATGATACAAGGAAGACATTCACACATTAGATAGGCTACATATGGTTGACATCAATGCCATTGAGCTAGTTTCCATCATGAACTAATGCCAACAACAAATAACTAGAACCATGCACACCATAATACCAACAATCCCCCCATTTGGCATGGATGGAAACCACACACATACTCCATACCAATCTCCTTTACCACTCCCCCTTTGACATCAACGGAAAAAGGTCAAGTCCATCTAATAAGGTACAAAAAATTGAAACATGACCGCTGAAAAATCAAACATCAATATGGCTGAAAAATAATGTACATCAACACTCATCCATGACCCTTGTATCATTAGGAACAAACAACATAATAAACCAATCATCATTCAGAGTATAATATCCAACCAACAACCTCTAGAAGTCTGCAAAAATATGCACCAACAACCATAAGAATCATCAATGAGTAGCATCACATAATGTGGAACAATATTCACATGAGCATAAACCAACACTCTCCATAAAAAAAACATAACAACAACACATATCAACAACCACCAACCATCTCTGAATACATCATCAATCTCCCTGCTCATAACATGAGGCCAAGAACCCCACAAACATAGCATGATGAACAGATATGAACACCTCGAATAGGACCATAATGCCAATAATGGATAACTAAAGTAAACAAGAGAAAATAGATGCTACCCCTAAACACATGCCATCTTCAAGATGTAGTGATATCTTTCACTGCAAAATTTTCTTCCTTGCTAAGAAAGTAGCACCATATGGACCAAGAGTCCACATGAACATTACTTAAATGACATATACATTGATGAATACATGGTTGTAGAAATGATACTGTTAGGTCCCTGTATTACTAGTTTAGTCCCTTATTGTTATTAGTGTAGCCCCCTTATTGTTATTGTTGTACCCCAGTAACCCCAATATTTTTATTATTGTGCCCTTACTTTATTATTGTTAGGTCGGCTAGGATTATATTGTGGCCCCATGGACTCCTATATATAGAAGGAGGTTTTGGTCATTTCTATCATCCAAGAATTGTTCATTTATGTAATGCATTGGAGGTTTCCCCCTCGAAGAGGCTAATTTCTAAGGCGTTGATCTCTCTTTTCTTCTATTTTTGGAGTTGGTTTCATAACATTTGGTATCAGAGCTTTGGATTCCAGGGTTTCACTGCTCCAAACAGGTCATCATGGAATTTTCGCTATAAAAAATTTTCTACGAAGGTTCAGATGATGAAATATATGCAGAGCGAATCCAAAATCCTGAGGAACAACATGGAAAAATTTCAGATCTTGATTCACAATATTGTCGGAGATATGTTTTGTGCAAGTTAGGAATTTTTGCAAGCTCTTGAATTTAACCTAAATAGGTCATCGTGGAATTTTCACTATAATTGGTTTTCTACGAGGGTTCAAAAGCTGAAATTTTTACAGAGCGAAGACACAATCTTCAGGAATGTCGTGGAAAAAATTTAGAGCTTGATTCACAATATTTTCGGAGATAGGGTCTATGGAAGTTAGGGCTTTTTCAGGCTCCTGAATCTCATCTCAAAGAGGTGACCGTGGGAAAATCGTTATATTCCTCTCTCTCAGCATTAGATTTGAATTCTGTAAAAAATGGCCACAATCAAATAGACTGTAGTTTTCTAGTATCAATTTCAAAGCCGAAGAAGGAAACAATGACACGTGGCACGCCGTACAAGGTCACTCTACTGAACCAATTCATAATTAGGTCATTATGGGAGACTGGGCATAACTTTGACTTGAAGAATCCAAATCAGGTGAGACCTATGGCAATTTAAAGAATCTTCAAAGGGATACTACAGGGTTGAATTTCAGATATTGAAGATCTGAAATAACAAAGATAACTTAGTTTCAATATCGAGCTCCTCAAAATCAATAAAAAGGTGTGTATTTTGTTTCGAATTGCGTAAGTCGTGTGTGAAAAAGCAGTTTGAATTGATTCCAAGGGAATATTGTAGAATAAATATCAGTATTCGATATAAAATGCCTCCTAAAAAGAATTCAAAACCCATTAAGCCTTTATAAGGCTCTACTATGACTCATGAAGATGAATAATTGCAACATGACATATCAAAATTACATGAGAAAGTGCACCAAATTTCGCTCTTGCAAAGAGAAACAAAAAATGAAATGGAAGTTTTGAAGAAAGGCGTGGAAGCTAAGATGGATGGCATGGAAGCTGGCATGGAAGCTAAGATGGATGACATGAAATAAAACATGGAAAACATGAAAGACAACATGGAAAACATGAAGAATGATCTAAATGCAGACATGGAAGGTTTGACAAAGTTTATACAAGAAATGTTTCCTAATGCCGAAAAGATATTAGAGGAAACTAATGATGAGAACAAAATAAATGTTAATCATGATTTTATAAACTCTAATGTTGGATGGAAGAACCACCATATTCCAAAGATGGATATGAGGAAGTTTGATGGCAAGGATACTATAACATGAATACTACAGATGGAGCAATATTTTGATCTCAATAATGTGTAAAACACACAAAAGTTACACATTGAAACTTCACATTTAGAACAAAATACATTTGTATGGTATAGATGGCTTTTCTCCCACAAAAAAATTGTCACTTGGTCAATTTTTACGGAGGAAATGATAGAACATTATGAGGATACAAAAAGAGACACCTTCTTTAGCCAATTGATAAATCTCAAACAAAAGGGTTCAGCAGTGGAGCACATTGAGGACTTCCAAAAATTGAATATAAGGCTAACTGATATTCCAGAGGAACACCGGATTGATGTAATCATAGGGGCTTTAAAGGATAACATCCAACATGAAGTTCATGTTTGGGAACCTCATTCATTGGAAAAGGAATTCAGGTTGGAAAGAAAAATTGAATGTAAAATTATAGCGACAAAGAAGCTTGCCACTCACATATATAAATATGGAAGTGTTGCTACTCCTTGACTTCCACAACCTACAAGGTTGACAACACAAAAATTGGAAGAAAAAAGAGGAAAAGGGCTATGCTACAGTTGTGATAGATTGTTAAGAGGAAGAAGAAAATGAATAAGAATCTTCAAAAGAAGAGGATATACACCAGGAACCAACCCTAGAAGAGGAAGAAATGAGTCCGACCATATCGTGTAATGCATTGGAAGGAGTTACCAATCCTCAAACTCTCAAGATAGAAGGACATATCAATAAGAAAAAGTTAATAGTCTTGGTTGATTCAGGTAGTACCCATAATTTTATTCATTGTAAGGTAGCCAAGGAATTGAATTGTTTCCTATACCGAACACCAGAATGTCAAGTGATGGTTGCAAATGGAGGAACTATAAATTTATCTGGAAAAATCCATAATATCAAGATAACCATGGGGGAATATGTATTGAATAGACCAAATATTTCCATTCCAATGGGAGGTGTTGATGTTGTACTAGGAGTACAATGGTTACAATATTTGGGGACGGTAGATTTTAATTTTCAAGAACTTTTCTTGAGAATTTTTTTTGAAGGAAAGAAAGTCGAATTACGAGGTATCGCAGGGAAGCCAAGAAAGATAATAATCTCTAATGTCATGAAAAATCCTCTAAAGAAATAAAAATGAGGCGTAATTGCATAATTATGCTCACTAGAAGTTCTAACATCAAAATCATCTATTTCTACAGATCTCCAAAAAGTTTTGGAAAATCATTCCAAGGTGTCTGAAACTCCCAAAGGACTCCCACCTATTCATGATCATGATCATGCTATTCATTTGATTCCAGGAGGTGTTCCTCCAAACATCAGGCCTTATAGATATCCTTATGTCCAAAAGAGCGAAATTGAACGTATGATTGCAGAAATGTTAGAGGCGGGTATAATTCAACCTAGTCAAAGTTCTTTCTCTGCTCCTGTAGTATTGGTACACAAGAAGGATGGATCATGGTGCATGTGTTCGGATTATAAGGAGCTCAATAAGCTCACCATTAAAGATAAATTTCCCATTCTTGTGATTGATGAATTATTGGATGAATTACATGGAGCAATTTATTTTACCAAGTTGGATCTTCGTTCAGGATATCATCAAATTAGAATGAAGACTGAAGATATTCCAAAAACAAGATTTCAAACTCATGAGGGTCATTATGAATTTTTGGTCATGCCTTTTGGCCTTACCAATGCACCTTCTACATTTCAAGGGTTGATGAATTCCATTTTCAAACCCTTCCCTAGAAAATTTGTGCTAGTATTTTTTGATGATATACTAATCTACAACAGGTCTTGGAAGGATCATGTTGAACATGTTGACAGGGTGCTCAAACTATTGCAGGAGAAACAATTATATGCAAAAACATCCAAATGTTTCTTTGGAGTACAAGAGGTGGAATATTTGGGTCATATTGTATCTCACGAGGGTGTTAAGGTAGACCGTAACAAAATTAAAGCCATTAAGGAATGGAAAGTCCCCACAACCATAAAGCAGTTGCGAGGATTTCTCGGGTTAATAGGGTATTATCGCAAGTTTGTTAAGAATTGTGGGAGAATAGCAGCACCTCTAACAACATTATTGAAGAAAGATGCATTTTCATGGACTCCTGAAGCAACTAAGGCCTTTGAACATCTTAAAGAGGCAATGTGCCTAGCACCGGTCTTAGCTACGCCAGACTTCACAAAAAGCTTTATTGTGGAATGTGATGCCTCAGGAAATGGAATTGGTGCAGTTTTAATGCAGGAAGGAAGACCCATTGCTTTTGAAAGTCATCCAATCAAAGGAAAGTATTTACAGAAACCTATTTATGAGAAGGAAATGTTAGCAATACTGCATGCACTAAAGAAATGGCGAACTTACCTAATGGGAAGACACTTCAAGGTAAACACTGATCATGATAGTCTTAAACACTTTTTGGAACAAAGACTATCTTCAGAAGAGCAGCAAAAATGGGTCACAAAGATGTTGGGTTATGACTTTGAAATAATCTACAAAATAGGGAAGCTAAATGTTGTTGCAGATGCACTCTCAAGAAAGAATGAAGAGGTGGAAGCATTGCTTTGTGCCATTTCTATTATCCAACCAGATTGGATAACCGAAGCAAGAGATGAATGGAAGAAGGAAAAAGATGTATGGACACTCATTCAAAAGTTACAACAAGATCCTAGTACATCTGATACATTTAGTTGGAAAAATGATTCCTTATGGTACAAAGATCGCTTATATCTTTGTAAGAATTCCCAACTAAAACAAAATATTCTTTTGGAATTGCACACTTCTCCTTTAGGAGGACACTCAGGATTTTTAAAAACTTACCACATGGTGAAGAAATAATTTTTTTGGGATGGCCTTAAATCTGATATTCAAAAGTTTGTGGCGGAATGTTTGGTTTTCCAGCAGAATAAAGTTGAGACAATTAAGACCCTGGGACTTCTACAACCTTTATCCATTCCAAGTCAAGGTTGGGAGGAGATTTCAATGGATTTTATCACAGGTTTACCTAAGTCCGAAGGAAAGAGTGTCATCATGGTGGTAGTTGATAGACTTACCAAGTATGCACACTTTTGTGCATTATCTCGTCCATTTAAAGCAATTACAGTTGCTACTACATTTATGGACAGAATTCAAAAGCTACATGGAAGCCCAAGGGTTATTGTGAGCGACAGAGATCCCATTTTTACTGGAAATTTTTGAACGGAGTTATTTTCTTGTTTGGGTACTCAATTAGCTCATGCTCATCTTATCATCCTCAATCTGATGGTCAAACTGAGATAGTAAATAAATGTTTGGAAGGATATCTTCGTTGTTTTGTATCTGATAAACAAACACAATGGGTCAAGTGGTTACCTCTCACTGAATGGTGGTATAACACTTCATTCCATACTGCAGCAAAAATGACCCCATTTATGGCACTTTATGGATATCATCCACCATCGATCACATCATCTTTAAGGGAAAATTCGAAGGTTCAAGCAGTGGAAGATCACATCGAGCATCAGCAAGAAGTTCTCCAACTCTTAAAGGATAACCCGAATTTGGCACAAAATCGAATGAAACAACAGGCAGATCAACATCGCAGCGAGAGAAGTTTTGATGTAGGAGATTGGGTATTTTTACGGCTACAACCATACAAACAAATGTCCCTCAAGCAAGCTAAGAAGGATAATAAATTATCACTAAAGTACTATGGTCCTTACAAGGTGTTGCAAAAGATTGGTACTATGGCATACAAATTGGAGCTTCCTGCTTCTTCGCGAGTACATCCAGTTTTCCATGTTTCATGCTTAAAGAAGGTTATAAGTGAAAATATTCTAGTTCAAACAATATTTCCAGAACTTGATGAGGAAGGAAAAATCATATTGGAACCTAAAGCGGTCACAGAAACAAGAACTCGACAGCTACGGAATCGATCAATTTTAGAGTATCTCATCAAGTGGAAGAACTTACCCACTGAAGATTCTACATGGGAGGACGATAATTTTATACAGAAGCACCCAGAGCTACTCAAGCATTGAAGACAACATTTTTTTGAAGGAGAGGGGCATGTTAGGTCCCTATATTACTAGTATAGTCCCTTATTGTTGTTAGTGTAACCCCCTTATTGTTATTATTGTACCCTTATAATCCCCATATTATTATTATTGTGCCCTTAAATTATTATTTTTAGGTCGGCTAGGATTACATTGTGGCCCCATGGACTACTATATATAGAAAGGAGGTTTTGTAATTTGTATCATCCAAGAATTGTTCATTCATGTAATGTATTGAAGGTTGCCCCCTCGAAGTGGCTTATTTCTAAGGCGTTGATATCTCTTTTCTTCTATTTTTGGAGCTGGTTTCACAACATATTAAGAATTGTTGCACTGACTTCTAACTGCTTTTCCTGAGCCCTTACAATTCTTTCCTGAGCCTCAACCAACCTGTAATTTTCTTCTTTGCAACTTTTGATCCCTGCTTTCAAACTCATCAATGTATCTGTTATACTATGAGAATATTCACCTCCTTTCTTCCCAACTGATCTATAGGGAGAGTCATATGATGGAAATGTTGTCATTGATGGCAAAGGAGGCAGCAAAGACAGAGACAGACAAAGGAGGCAGCAAAGAAGCGAACAAAGGAAGCAAAGGAGACAGGAAGAAGAATAATGTCGAAAAGTAACAGTCAAACAGCAGAGCAGAAGCAGCGGCAGAGACAGAGAAAGAAGCACAACTAGGGCAGAGGCAGAGGCAGTGAATATAGAGGTAGAGTCGTTATCACAGCAGAGGCAGAGGTAGAGGTAGAGAATCTTTCTACATAAAATTTCGAGAATCATTACCCCAACCGGAGGATACATAAACACAATTCCGGGAACCGTAACCTAGGCGGAAGGATACATAATATTCCAGGAATATTAACCCAAGTGGAAAATTATATATATATATAAACCTCATTCCGGGAATCGTAACCCAGGCGAGAGGATACATAAACATAATTATGGGAATCTTAACCCAAGCGGCAATGTATACATATATAAATCTTATTCCAAGAATCATTACTTAGCTAGAGGTTACACTAAAGGCGGAAGCAAAATCATATATATATGCAGTGCTTTATATAATTGGAGCACTTTATGATTGAAAGAACCAAAGTACCATAAGGTGGGACCCATTCCCAATCACATCAGAGAAAAAATGTGTAGCGGAACATGTAAACAAAGATTTGCGATTGTGATGAAAGTCCAGACCCGATGGATCAATGAACCATAATTGATATGTTTTGAATTTCGGCCTAATCGCATTGAAGAATCAGAGCATCCGAGTATAAATATATCAGAACATGTAATTGGGAGTTGCGATTGCGATAAATCGCAATCGGAAGCATTCGAGGGATAATACATCAATCGCATTGGGAGTATTCAAGTTGCGATTAATCGCATCGGAGTGAAAGCAGGGCAGCGGGACTTGCAACTAAAAGTTGCGATTGTGATTAATCACAATCAGAGTAATCGCATCGCATCAGAGTAATCACAATCGGAGCAGGATCGGAATAATAGCAATTGGAACAAGCCGACATAGCGGAACAGGTTATGAAGTTTGCGATTGCGATCAATCGCAATCGGAAATCTCTCGAGGAGACTCATCGCATTGTAGAAAAAAAAATTAGATTCAAATGATCACTGTGGGGCCGGATCCTTTCAAATATTAGAGTTTGTGATTCGATTTATTGTGGATTGGATCGTAATATAAGACCAAAGGCTTATCTAAGGTTTTACAACATTTGATCGTAAAATATGAATATAAAGTGGCCAATACATAATGCGATTGGAAAGTAAAATAAGGCGGAGAATATATATGAACCAATCTATATATATACATATATATATGCAGTGTGGGGCCATCGCATTGGCACAAAGGCTGAGCAGTGGAACATATCAAATGGAAATTTCAATTGCGATCAATCGCAATCGGAAGAAGTCGAGGAGAAATATATCACATCGGAAAGTGTGGCAAGTGGGCCCGAAAGGGCATTTGTTATGTATTAACATGATTCTTTATTGTTATAGTGGACGTGGCAGTTTGTTTGTTAAAACGTTGTATAAGTATGCCGAGAGGTGAAATTACGTTATATATATATATAAAGCACTGATATAAAAAGCACAGTTACAAATGTATGGCATACGGTCGTTACCCTGCGACAGTGAATAAGGAAACAAACAGAGCCGAAAGGGACAAAGACACAGTCAGAGAAAAGACAAATGCGCAGCTAGCCAAGAGGCTGAATGAGTGAGCTAGAGTTTTCATTGTAATTGAATGTAAATGATTTTAATTTATATTGTTGTGATGCATTGGCAAGTCTCCGAAAGAGAACAAATTCCCACTGTAGTGTTAAATTGGTACCTACAGTTATATTTTTCTGAGTGAGCCGAAAAGAAATGAGAAGGTAGAAGACTAAGAGGTATGGCTATCCATTTTGAATTCCTTGAGGAATACAAACAGTCATCAGAAATTCTCTATAAGTAATATCATCTTGATATGCATAGAGACGTTAGAGAGAGTAAGAATAGAGAATGAAAAGTATAGAAGATTGAGGCAGAGAAGATAAGTAAGAGAGGAGCAGAAAGAGATGGTACAGAACAGAGCTGATATCTGAGGTAAATCAGCAAACACTTCTTGTGATAAATTGAGGAAGTTGGAGCTTCCCTATCAAGTTGAAGCTTGATAGCTATCAGTTGTAGCTGACTGAGGTTGGAGCCTCTTGTAGGTTTGTGTCTGCAGAAAAATTGAAGGGAATTAGAGCTTCCTTGCAAGTTGTAGCTTGCAGAATTGAGGTTGGAGCCTCCTGTAGGTTGGTGCCTACAGAAAAACAGTGGTGAGAGGGAGTTGGAGCTTGCCTTTGCATCACAACAATAATAAGATGTGGTTTTCTTCCTTTATGGGTTTCCACTTATATCTGTTGTCTCTATCTGTGTTGCCTGTGTGCTGAGATGATTTATCAAATCTGCTTAATTTTTACTGCTCTCATAATAAGTTTAATGTCACATTAATTTAATACTTGCTGCAACATATTAAAACTGTTCATATACTAAGGTTGAATACAAAAGTAAGCTGTAAATAAGTTGATGAAAATTTAAAAAGCTCATGTATGTATTGAACTGATTCACCCCCCCCCCCCCTCTCAGTTCAACTAAGAATTCAACATCATAGGAATCTTAATCTACTATTATGCTCGTGTTCTTTGATTTTCTTCTTCCTGCAAGTAGGCCATGTAAGATAAACCAAATAGATATCAAAATCAAAGCCATACCTTAGTGGCATTCAGGGGAGGCTTATCACATCTGCAAAATCAATCCACTTTATCCAGATACATATATAATCATAATCATATCAATATAACAACATCATGAATGACCATACAAAATGTATATCATGACCCCATGCATGACAACCATAACTTTGATAATATCATGTTTTACCCAAAGAGAGCGCAACTCGCTCAGATAGCACCCTATAACCTGCTCCTCCCACATTTACCCACTTTCGCTAGTTTTCCTAGGGTAAACATGAGCTAAGTGTCACTATGATAAGACTCAACCTCCTATGTGACCTTAAGGAAATGGAGTCGAAAACTTAAAACTTTACTGACCTCCCCAATGTGTTACAAGACCTCCAGAAGCTACCTAACCCCTCCAGGTGTTGAACCCCTGAGTAAACTCACCTTTTCAACGATCTAGAGCCTCAATTGCTCCCTTTCCAAGGCCTCCATGTGATTATACCCCTCCAATCCCACGGATAATCTTGCTTCCCAACAACTGTGGAATTTTCCAGTCAGTTCTATGTCTACAACCATGAATTATGAGCCACTTTTTCAAGGATAGAACTCAAAACCTTGCCAAGAATTCAATGATACTTTCATAAATGATAAATAACATAGGAACAAAGCTTCCAAAAAAAAAATTGAAGTAGGACTTGACCAAAACCTTCCCAACAAGGACTTGAATTATGTCAAACACGTGATGAACATGCAACCTACATGTCATGAATGCATATTTTTACATAGGAATATAAAACTTAAATGAGTTTTAACAAGAAGGACTAATACCCTCTCTCAATAGCTATCATAAAACCAATTAGGTCATGCATTCATTATTCATTTAGTTACAAGTAAAAACTTGATGAGATCCATGACTAATATCTATCATAGAACCATGCTTATAACAAGAATATAACCAGATAATTAACAATAATATAACAACCATTTTAATCGCAAGTGTATGAAAAAATACCACTTTATCTGTGCATAAAAAACAACCCTAACAGCAAAGATGGCTGCCAATATCTTCAGATCTGCAATTAGGTGATCAATATAAATGCTGCAAAAATCTAGATCTATGCATCAAAAGACATTAAGCAGTAAATAAAAATGAGATTTGCTCCATGCATCCAATAGACAAGAGAAGAATATATTGAATGAATTTTATGTTAAGGGCACCTGGGAGGAAAACATAGAAGGATGTTACCAGTTCTCCTCAATGGGATGGGTTCACATAAGTCCTCAACACTTTAGATCTAAAATTCTTCTCTCTTGAAGGTGTAGAAAACCCAGAAAAAAATGGAACTCAAAGGGAGCTCATAAGCAAAAAGATAGAAAATATGACAATGATGGTGGATCAAAGTTAGACCAAAAGTATAGATCCAGAGTGATCTTTAGGCAAAAAAAGGTGGTGAATGAATGGAAAAAACCTTCTATTTATAACAAAATATTGAATTAGTCTAGATATTGGTGCATAGTTAAAATATTATTAACCAAATCAAGATCCAACTTTTATGGAATATTTTATTATATTTGTTGGAGGGAAAAAGAATTTGACATGGGTCAAATCCCTTTATTTGTAAATAATAAATAAATAAATGATTTATTTATTATTTTAAGGATGTGTTTGAGTAATAATTAAATAAATAATGATTTATTTAACTATTTATGAATAATTTAGTCAAATTTAATAAGGAATATTATTTAAAAAAGGTTTAAATAATTATTCCTAGAATATAATAAGATAAATAATAATTTATCTAATTAATTTTCCTGTTTTGGGTTAAATATGACTAGGAATATTAATTAAACTATTGCTTAACTAATTATTCCTTGAGGAAAATCAAAAAAATGTGGATTTATTTAATATTTCCTCATGGGGTTTCCTATTTAGACCATGAACAACTTAATAAAGGTGTTTTACTAAGTTATTTTTCATAGTGAAAGAAATTTTACTTAGGGTAAAATTGGTCTTACATGGTGTACTTAGGTCTATCTAATAGTAATAAGTTAGATGACCAAAAAATGGTGTAAGTGATTTCCCCTAGCGTGCGAGCGTTAGGAGCTAATCGTATGATGGAAGTACATTGTAAGAACTCGATCACTAGACACCGAAGGGGAATTCAAAGAGAGAGAAATATGAGGTAGACTAAAGTGCTAGAGGACTAGACCCTAAGGAGGCGAGACTTATAGGTGCAACAAGTCTCTTTTATGAGTGAGTACCTATGCTATAGACGGCGGGGTAAGCATATCTATGCCCGTCGAGACCAAGTACAAAGAATAATGCGTCTAGTAAACAAGGGACTGAAAAATATAGTACATGCTGGCATAAACATGAACCAGGGACTGGAAAATATAGTACATGTTGGCATAAACATGAGCCAGGGACTGAACAATATAGTACATGTTGGCATAAACATGAGCGTGGAATATAAGATGGATGGTTTGAATAATGGCATGGAAGCTAAGATGGATGGCATGGAAGTTGGCATGGAATCTAAGATGGATGACATGGAAGCTAAGATCGATGAAAAAATGGAAAACATGAAGAATGATCTAAAAGTAGACATGGAAGGTTTGAGAAAGTTGATACAATAAATGTTTCCTAATGGTGAAAATATAGTATAGGAAACCCATGATGAGAACAAAATAAATGTTAATTGTGATTTCATAAACTCTAATATTGGAGGGAAGAACCACCATATTCCAAAAATGGATATGAGGAAGTTTGATGGAAATGATCCTGTAACATGGATACTACAGATGGAAAAATATTTTGATCTCAATAATGTGCAAAACACACAAAAGATATGCATTGCAACTTTACATTTAGAACAAAATACATTTGTATGGTATCGATGGCTTTACTCCCATAAAAATCACTTGGTCAATTTTTACAGAGGAAATGATAACACATTATGAGGATACAAAGAGCAACACTTTCTTTAGCCAATTGATAAATCTAAAACAAAAGTGTTCAGTGGGGGATCACATTGAGGACTTCCAAAAATTGAATATAAAGGTAACTGATATTCCAGAGGAACACATGATTGATCTCTTCATAGATACTTTAAAGGATAACATCCAACATGAAGTTCACATTTTGGAACCTGATTCATTGGAGAAGGAATTCAGGTTGGCAAGAAAAATTGGATGTAAAGTTATGGAGACAAGGAATCCTACCACTCACTTCTATAAAGATGGAAGTGTTCCTACTCCTAGATTTCCACAACCTACAAGGTTGACACCACAACAAATGGAAGAAAAAAGAGCAAAAGGTATTTTCTATAGTTGTGATATAAAATACTCTAAAATTCATAAGTGTGCCGAGAATAAATTATTTTACATAGATTGTGAAGAGGAAGAATAAAATGAACAAGGATCTTCAAAATAAAAGGATATACACGAGGAACCGGCCCTAGAAGAGGAAGAAATGAGTCAGACTGTATGGTGTAATGCATTGGCAAGAATTACCACTCCTCAAACTCTCAAGATAGAAGGACATATCAAGAAGAAAAAGGTAATAGTGTTGATTGATTCGGGTAACACCCATAATTTTATTCATTTTAAGGTAGCCAAGGAATTGAATTTTTTTCTATAACCAGCACCAGAATGTCAAGTGATGGTTGCAAATGGAGGAACTATAAATTGCTCTGGAAAATTCCATAATATCAAGCTGACCATGGGGGAATATGTATTGAATATTCCAATGCTTTCCATTCCTATGGGAGGTGTTGATGTTGTACTAGGAGTACAATGGTTACAATCTTTGGGGACAGTAGCTTTTAGTTTTCTATAACTTTTCTTGAAATTTTGTTTAGAAGGAAAGGAAGTCGAATTACGGGGTATTGCAGGGAATCCATGAAATATAATATGCTCTAATGTCATGACAAAGCTTCTAAAGAAAGAACAACGAGGCATAATTGCACAATTATGCTCATTAGGAGTTCCAACATCAAAATCATTTATTTCTGCAGATCTCCAAAAAGTATTGGACAATCATTCCAAGGTGTTTGAAACTCCCAAAGGACTTTGATGGCTGGCTCACCCTGCCAATACCCACAATCTTCAATCACAAGTTATGCATATAAAAATGCATCCCAAATTTATTCTCCAATAAAACTGAAATCTGGGCAAACTCAACAATTTCAATAATGATGCGGAAGCTAATAGCATCTCAAATATTTGATTTGAGATCTGTTTATAAAATTCTTATGGCTTATGAAAACCATACTTCAATACAACCTAGATTTCTATCTCTCGCGCGGAACCTCTTTTATAAATCATTTCACTATGATTTATAAAGACATAGAACCAATTACATAAGCGGAAGCTTTCTCTTTCGTTTATAACCTCATGGTTATGAAGCCATAGTCAACTTGTCTTATGCATAGAAGCTGTCTCATTTTATTAAATGTGTTTTGAACCATAAATAATTATTTTTATCAAAGAATTTTCTCCTTTCATTATTCCCCAAATGAGCACCTTTTTTTAAATCACAGTATCTTAACTTTTAATCACAGATTATTAACCTGCCAAATTCATTCTTATTCAAAAGTCAATTTTTAAAAATAAAAATAATATAAATTGAGGACCATACCATCCATCCAACACCATTCGCATTTCACCTATGTGATTCATATACCCGAACCCATCGCATAAATTAATAACTGATATAAGTTTCAACTTTGCTAGTGAATGAATGCACACAAGTTGATGCTCCACTTGCATAGGACGTATCTGGCCCACCATTATTTCAATGTGAATATGGATTGGATCCAACGGTTAACTTACCATTCACATCCAAGGGATGACACATCATTGCATCAAACGCCAAAGATCCAACGAATATCGCGTTATGAAAATGCACGAGACTTAATTCTCAGAATTCACGCGATAAAAATGGTATTAGCCTTACCACTTTTTCCACACCTCCATCAACGGATGATATCGCATTCCAAATTCAAAAACAACTTACCACTTGAAAGGCCACACGATACCGCCGGTTTGATTTTGAAAAACCGCCCTCACTGTTCAGTGCCAGTTCCACATTCTGCCATCAAAATCTGCATCTTAAACTTGGTTTCTGAACATGATTCAATGCCTCCATTTATTTCTAATTCTCGAACAGGTTAAATACTTCTGAGCTATCACTCCACGATAACTTCATCCTGCGTCCACCCTCGCTCTTGCAATTCACAGATTCGCTCTCCAATTGTAACCTTCATTCTATATTGACTGTTCAACGCTACTTGATCAAGGTTCCGCTTCAATATTCATAACTCCACCTTCTACTTCGTGACTGAGGGTTCCACGATTTCCAATAAGCCACAGTTCAATTCTGTGAAATGAATGCACCTATATTCTCAATGCGATTTCTCAATTCCGCTGACAGTTAAAACCCTACTCTCCACATTCAACTTTAATGCAAGGTTCACACCACAGATTCTATACAATATAATTCTCAAGTCAATTCAACCCTGTGGTATCACTTCAATCAACAGAGGTTTCTTTGCACGGTTTAACCATACCCCAAAAATCAGAGATTAAGATTGCCTACGTCCTTCATCGAAAGGATCAAAACCTCATTGATTCCCCATTGAACTATTCACACAAGTTTAAAACGCATTCAAGACTCAATTGTCGACGAATTTATGGATTGCAGATTTCATATAAAATTAGATATCGATTAACACAATCGATACTCCCCTCGATTCTACTCAGCAATACTCGACACTGGTTTCATTAATAGCAATGAATTCCCAAAATATCAGAACCTTATACACAGGTTTTAACTCTATACACAAAATCCGTGGACTCAAATGCATTCGGAAAACAACCATTCACGCAGATATTCAACGCCTTCTATATTCAATGATTTATGTATTGTGGTTTTAACGAGATCAACATCGATTATGCAAATCGAATCCACTAGTCCTTTACATAGATTTCAATTCATTCAATTACATATAATTTCATAACACAACAATCCCATAACCATATAGCTCATAAATGGAAATTAACTCAGAAATCAAGTTCTTCTATTAATCATGCAAACCTTACATGGAGATCTTCCTTCTCGGCCTGGTTTTTAATTCGATGGCCTTCTACTCTCACTAATCTACCTGCCTACAGCTATATGCTCGTAGGCTTACATTTATACCAATTTAATGATGAATTGATTCAGCTCCCAAAGCTCTTACAATTCCCAAATTCCTAACTCTAGACTAAATCTCTAGATTTGTGGAAACTGATCCCAACTCATTCCTACTATGCAATCTTTTTGCATCTCTCATCTCTTCATATGCCCAACTAATCATTCGAGAGAAGTTACAATTCTCTCCACAATTGAATAAAATTAATTAAACCCACTAAACTCATTACATAAAATCTAACTCTCTTGAAAACTAAAACCCCCTAAGTCTAACAAAAATACATGGAAATTGTTTTAGTCTAATGCCCCTGCATCAGATTCCCAAGGTTAAAATTAATCATGATCTCCCGTTCATGTGCTATTAAGTCTTTGCCTCCTGGATCCCATACTTTACTTTGCTGTTGTCCATCAGCTGCATTATTCTTCAACTGCACACTTCCATGTTTCCATACTTTGTTCTGCAACTTGCCTCCAGCTATGCTTTCACATTCTGCGCTTGTTTTTCCTTTGCTAATTTTTTTCTGCTTTCTTGTTGCTATCTGCTGCTTCTGAGACACCTTCATCATCAGTCTTCTGATGCTTTCAATCTCTATGTCCAACTTATCTTCTGTCTGGAAATTTCTTTTCCTTTTGTTGCTGCCTTCCGCTTATGTTGCTTCCAACACTGTTATTGTTACTATCTTCAAGAATTTTTCTGCCTACCAAACTTCCTAGATATATCTTAAGATATCTCCCTCTGCAACATTCTTTTGCTCATCACCTGCACATTTACTTTTAAAAAGTAAATTATCCTTCAATTTTCTAACTACAGTAACATAATCATCCATTCCTCCTTGTGTACTAGTAAGCATGATTAAATTATGCAAACTAGTATCTACTCCTATTCTTTTAAGAGCTTCAAGCATTTTCACTCTAGTGTCTGCAATTTCATTCTCTTCTGTAAATGTTTTCAGCAAACAATTCAGCCATCTATTCTCAAGCATTTCATCAATATGCTGCAAACTTGTTTCAGCATATTCCTCTTCCTCTTCCTTGACAATCTTCAGTAATTGTCCTTCATCCTCTTGATTTCTTCTAGCAGTCAAATCAAGTTCTTCAAATTCTGCATTTTCATCTTCAATCAGAATAGAATTCTGATTTCCCATCATTGTAGCAGTTCCAAAAGTTTGTCCTCCAGTCTTCTCTTGGCTATTCAGACAAGCCAACTCTTCCTTGTAATCCATAGTAATAACAAGTTCATTCACATGAGACATGATTGCCTCACCTTCCCTCTTCTGCAACAGTTCATCTGTATCCAAGACAACTCCAAAAGATGGATTGTCTTCTGTAATACCTGTCAACACAGCCGAATTGTCAGTTTCAAAATCATAACACCCAATGGTATTAATTGATGATCCAATCACCAATTATTCTTTCTGCGGTTCTAAGTCTCTTCCAAGACCCAAAAAATATTCACTGTCTTCATTCCCTTGTATCTTCACATTCTACAATCCCCAATTTTGAAATTGAGGTTCTCCTTCCTGTATTGAATCTTGGTTGTTTAGCATAATCTCCAGTAATCCAATTTTCTCATTCCATGGATTAAATTCTTCCACAGAATTTTCCTCCTTCTTTCTTTGACTTTCCAGTGGTGTCAATTTTTCTCCATCACCAACAAAATCTGCATTCATAAAAAAATTGTTAGAAAAAAAATCATAAGGCCTCAGTGCCTTTCTTTCCTCTGCCAACATTTCGGTATGTTGTCCTGAAATTCCTTCCTTCTCTATCAGCACATCAGTATGTTGATTCACTTTTCCCAAAGAATTCTCTGAATAATTACCAATATTGTCACCAAGTCTTTCTCCTACATCATCTGCTCTCATGATGTTCTCATGTTCTTGTCCACTGTAGTGAACTCTGTCTTCTGAAATCTCTCTATTATTCTCTTAATTTTCCAACAAGTATTTCAACAATGCAATTTCTTTGTGGCATTGTTGAATTATTTCATCATCATTAACAATCCCTGCATTCATACACAAATTTTCAGTTTGAACTATACAAATTTCAACAGTCTCAGTTGTTGCTCCACACTTCATGCTTTAGACTGATCCATTTCTTCTTCATTCACAAGAAATTCTTCTTGCATTGTAACAGCTTCAATTATATCACTGCTTCCTTCATTCAAGGGACATTCCTCATCATTTATTTCTTCTTTAGAGTATTTATCTTCTGAAAGATTCTTCTTCATACTTGTGAAAGCTTCACAATATTTCTCATCCTTCCCTGTAAAACCTGTAATCACCTCACAATTGTCAGATTCAAAAATACAAGGCTTTACATCATCCAGCTGATCTGGACTTGTCCAATAAATCAAGAAATCATCCATAATTTCATCTTCAGCAAGACAAACTTCTTGTTGTCTTAAACCTCCACCATGATTCATAAGATCTTTTGCAGATCTCCATTCTTCATCTGTACTTTGTTCTGCTTCACAAACACAAACTTCTCTTCTCAACTCAGTTGCTCTGAGTTCTACAGATCTCAACTGTACATTCCTCCTCTGTTCAAGCTTTCTTAGCTTTTCTGCAAACTACATGTTCTCTTCCTGTTCTCTTCTCTGTTGTAGCCTTAGCCACTTTACTCTCTTCTTCATGAGCCAACCAACTCACTGGCTTTACTCTATCATCATTTCCAGTTTATTAAACTATTCTCTGATCTCAGCTACCTCTTTTCAATATTCTGGATCAGTCAATTTCTTCCTCATGCCATTTTTCCTAGCATCTTCTTCCTCTTTTCCGTTATGGCCTCTCCCAGAACCTCTGCTATCTCTTCTATGAATTTTGGAAGTCATCTTCTCCTCCATGAGTTCCGCACTCATAATCTGCACTAAGCCTCTGCAACGGCAAGCTCTCCTTCTTCCACTTACCTCACCAATCCTTTCCTCCGGGTCTGGTATTTTGGCAAGTACTGGTCCCCTATCTGTTGGAACCTTCTGAGCACTCTCTTCTGCTCTCTCTAGGTTTCACTCTGCAAATTTTAGAACTCATTCAACCTCTATTGAATTTCCTCAAGGTTCTACCACATTTTCTTCTTCACTTTAGAATCCTCTGCTGGACTCTTTCATCACTGCTCTCAAAGTCGTGATCTGCTTTTGCTGAGATTTCTTCAATTGCCTACAATCTGAATTTTGCAAAAAATCCTTCAAACCAGAGTTAAACACTGCTCATCAACTCACCTTCCAAGATCCCTGATTGATCTCATTGTTCCTCTCACCTGCACTGCATCTCTATATGTTGCAATATTTATCAGTTTCAAAAATCTGATCTTATTTCATTACACATGCATTCAACAAAAACTTGAACTTTAAAAAAGAGCTATTCCAACTCTGATACCACTTGATGGCTGGCTCACCCTGCCAATACCCACAATCTTCAATCATAAGCTATGCATATAAAAATGCATCCCAAATTTATTCTCCAATCAAACTCAAATCTGGGAAAACTCAAAAATTTCAATAATGATGTGGAAGCTAATAGCATCTCAAATCTTTGATTTCAGATCTGTTTATAAAATTATTATGGCTTGTGAAAATCATAATTCAATACAACCCAGATTTCTATCTCTCGTGCGAAAGATCTTTTACAAATCATTTCACTATGATTTATAAAGCCATACAACCAATTACATAAGTGGAAGCTTTCTCTTTCATTTATAACCTCATGGTTATGAAGCCATAGTCAACTTTTCTTATGCGTAGAAGTTGTCTCCTTTTATTAAATGTGATTTGAACCATAAAAATTCTTTTTATCAAAGAATTATCTCCTTTAATTATTCCCCAAATGAGCACCTTTTTTTAAATCACACTATCATAACTTTTAATCACAGCTTATTAACGTGCCAAATTCATTATTATTCAAAATTCGATTTTTAAAATAAAAATCATATAAATTGAGGCCCATACCATCCATCCAACAGCATTCACATTTCACCTATGCGATGCATATACCCTAACCCATCGTATAAATTAATAACTGATATAAGTTTCAACTTTTCCAGTGAATGAATGCACACAAGTCGATGCTCCACTTGCATAGGATGTATTTGGCCCACCACTGTTTCAATGTGAATATGGATTGGATCCAACGGTTAACTTACCATTCACATCCAACAGACGACACATCATTGCATCAAACGCTAAAAATCCAACGAATATCACGTTATCAAAATGCACGAGACTTAATTCTCAGAATTAACGCGATAAAAATGGTATTAGCCTTACCACTTTTTCCATGCGTCCATCAACGGATGATATCGCATTCCAAATGCAAAAATAACTTACCACTTGAAAGGCCACGCGATACCGTCGGTTTGATTTTGAAAAACCGCCCTCACTGTCCAGTGTCGGTTCCATGTTCTGCCATCAAACTCTTCATCTTCAACTTGGTTTTTGAACATGATTCAATGCCTCCATTCATTTCTAATTCTTAAACAGGTTAATTCCTTCTGTGCTATCACTCCACGATAACTTCATCCTGCATCCGCCCTTTCTCTTGCAATTCGCAGATTCTCTCTCCAATAGTAACCTTCATTCTATACCGACTGTTCAACGCTGCTTGATCAAGGTTTTGCTTCAATATTCATAACTATGCCTTCTACTTCGTGACTCAAGGTTCCATGAATTCCAATTGGCCACAGTTCGATTCTGTGAAATGAATGCACCTATATTTTCAACGCGATTTCTCAATTCCACTGACAGTTACAACCCTGCGCTCCACATTCAACTTTAACGCAAGGTTCACACCACCGATTCTATACAATAGAATTCTCAAGTCAATTCAACCCTGTGGTATCACTTCAATCAACAGAGGTTTCTTTGCAAGGTTTAACCATACCCCAAAAATTAGAGATTAAGATTCTCTGTGTCCTTCATTGAAAGGATCAAAACCTCATCGATTCCCCATTGAACTATTCACAAAAGTTTAAAATGCATTCAAGACTCAGTTGTCAACGAATTTATGGATTGTGGATTTCATATAAAATTCGATATCGATTAACACAATTGATACTCCTCTCTATTCTACTCAGCAATACTTGACATGGGTTTCATCAATAGCAATGAATTCCCAAAAGATCAGAACCTTATACAAAGGTTTTAACTCTATACACAAAAGTCGTGGACTCAAATGCATTCGAAAAACAACCATTCACACAGAGATTCAACGCCTTCTATATTCAATGATTTATGTATTGTGGTTTTAATGAGATCAACATTGATTATGAAAATTGAATCCACCGGTCCTTTACATAGAGTTAGATTCATTAAATTACATATAATTTCATAACACAACAATCCCATAATCATATAGCTCAGAAATGGAAATTAACTTAGAAATCAAGTATTCTATTAATCATGCAAACCTTACATGGAGATCTTCCTTCTCAGCCTAGTTTTCAATTCGATGGCCTTCTACTCTCACTACTCTGCCTCCCTACAGCTATATGCCCGTAGGCTTACATTTATACCAATTTAATGGTGAATCGATTTAGATCCCAAAACTCTTAAAATTCCCAAATTCCTAACTCTAGACTAAATCCATAGATTTGTGGAAATTGATCCCAACTCATTCCTACTCTGCAGTCTTTTCGAATCTCTCATCTCTTTATATGCCCAACTAATCATTCGAGAGAAGTTACAGTTCTCTCCAAAATTGACTAAAATCAGTTAAACCCACTAAACTCATTACATAAAATCTAACTCTCTTGAAAACTAAAACCCCCTAAGTCTAACAAAAAAATATGGAATTTGATTTAGCCTAATGCCCCTTGCATCAGACTCCCACATATTCGTGATCATGATCATGCTATTCATTTGATTCCAGGAAGTGTTCCTCCAAACATCAGGCCTTATAGATATCCTTATGTCCAAAAGAGAAAAATTGAACGTATGATTGCAGAAACGTTAGAGGTAGGTATAATTCAACCTAATCAAAGTTATTTCTTTGCTCCTGTAGTATTGGTACACAAGAAGGATGGATCATGGCACATGTGTCTGGATTATAGGGAGCTCAATAATCTCATCATTAAAGATAAATTTCCCATTCCTGTGATTGATGAATTACATCGAGATATTTATTTTACCAAGTTGGATCTTCATTCAAGATATCATCAAATTAGAATGAAGACTGAAGATATTCTGAAAACATCATTTCGAACTCATCAGGGTCATTATGAATTTTTGGTCATCCCTTTTGGGCTTACCAATGCACCTTCTACATTTCAAGGGTTGATGAATTCCATTTTCAAACCCTTTCCTCGAAAATTTGTGCTAGTATTTTTTGATGATATACTAATCTACAACAGTTCTTGGAAGGATCATGTTCAACATGTTGACAAGATGCTCAAACTATTGCAGGAGAAATAATTATATGCAAAAATATCCAAATGTTTCTTTGGATTACAAGAGGTGGAATGTCTGGGTCATATTGTATCTCACGAGGGTGTTAAGGTAGACCCTAACAAAATTAAAGCCATTAAGTAATGGAAAGTCCCCACAACCATAAAGTAGTTGCGAGTATTTATTGGGATAACAGGGCATTATCTCAATTTTGTTAAGAATTATGGGAGAATAGCATCACCTCTAACAACATTACTAAAGAAATATGCATTTTCATGGACTCCTAAAGCAACTAAGGCCTTTTAACATCTTAAAGAGGAAATGTGCCTAACACTGGTCTTAGTTATGCCAGAATCCACAAAAATCTTTATTGTGGAATGTGATGCCTCAGGAAATGGAATTGGTATTGTTTTAATGCAAGAAGGAAGCCATTTCTTTTGAGAGTCATCCAATCAAAGGAAACTATTTACAGAAAGATATTTATGAGAAGGAAATGTTAGTAATAATACATGCACTAATGAAATGAAGACCTTACCTAATGGGAAGACACTTCAAGGTAAAAACTGATCATGATAGTCTTAAACACTTTTTGGAACAAGGAATATCTTCAGAAGAGCAGCAAAAATGTGTCACAAATATGTTGGGTTATGACTTTGAAATAATCTTCAAAAAATGGAAGCTAAATGTTGTTGCGGATGCACTCTCAATAAAGAATGAAGAGGTAGAAGCATTGCTTTGTGCCATTTCTATTATCCAACCAGATTGGATAACCAAAGCAAGGGATGAATGGAAGAAGGATGAATAAGTGTGGACACTCATTCAAAATTTGCAGTAAGATTCTAGTACGTCTGATACATTTAGTTGGAAAAATGATTCCTTATGGTACAAAGATTGCTTATATATTTGTAATAATGCCCAACTAAAACAAAATATTCTTTTGGAATTTCACACTTCCCCTTTAGGAGGACACTCAGGATTTTTTAAAATTTACCACAGGGTGAAGAAATAATTTTTTTGGGATGGCCTTAAATTTGATATTCAAAATTTTGTGGCGGAATTTTTGGTTTTCCAATGAAATAAAGCTGAGAAAATTAAGACCCCGGGTCTTATACAACTTTTATCCATTCCAATTCAACGTTGGGAGGATATTTCAATGGATTTTATCATAGGTTTACCTAAGTCCGAAGGAAGGAGTGTCATCATGGTGGTAGTTGATAGACTTACCAAGTATGCACACTTTTGTGCATTATCTCATCCATTTAAAGAAAATACATTTGCTACTACATTTACGGACACAATTCAAAAGATACATGTCAACCCAAAGATTATTGTGAGTGATAGAGATCCCATTTTTACAGGAAAATTTTGGACAGAGTTATTTTCTTGTTTGGGTACTTAATTAGCTCATAGCTCATCTTATCATCCTCAATTCGATGATCAAACTGAGATAGTGAATAAATGTTTGGAAGGATATCTTCATTGTTTTGTATCTGATAAACAAACATAATGGGTCAAGTGGTTACCTCTTGTTGAATGGTGGTATCACACTTCCTTCCATACTGCAGGAAAAATGACCCCATTTATGGAAATTTATGGATATCATCCACCATCCATCACATCACCTTTAAGAGAAAATTCTAAGGTTCAAGTAGTGGAATATCACATCGAGCATGAACAAGAAGTTCTCAAACTCTTAAATGATAACCTAAATTTGGCACAAAATCGAATGAAACAACAGGAAGATCAACACCGCAGCGAGAGAATTTTTGATGTAGGAGATTGGGTATTTTTATGGCTACAACCATACAAACAAATTTCCCTCAAGCAAGCTAAGAAGGATAATAAATTATCACCAAAGTACTATGGTTCTTACAAGGTGTTGCAAAATATTGGTAATATGGCATAAAAATTGGAGCTTCCTGCTTCTTCATGAGTGCATCCAGTTTTCCATGTTTCATGCTTAAAGAAGGTTATAGGTGAAAATCTTCCAATTTAAACAATATTTCCAGAACTTGATGAGGAAGGAAAAATCATATTGGAACCTGAAGCTGTCACAGAAAAAATAACTCGACTACTATGAAATCGATCAATTTCAGAGTATCTCATCAAGTGGAAGAACTTACCCACTGAATATTGTACATGGGAGGATGAGAATTTTATACAAAATCACCCAGAGCTACTCAAGCGTTGAGGAAAACACTTTTTTTAAGGATAGGGGCATGTTAGGTCCCTATATTACTAGTTTATTCCCTTGTTGTTATTAGTGTAGCCCCCTTATTGTTATTGTTGTACCCCGGTAACCCCAATATTGTTATTATTATGACCTTACATTATTATTGTTAGGTCAGCTAGGATTATATTGTGGCCCCATGGACTCCTATATACAAAAGGAGGTTTTGGTCATTTCTATCATCCAATAATTGTTCATTTATGTAATGTATTGGAGGTTTCCCCCTCGAAGAGGCTGATTTCTAAGGCGTTGATCTCTCTTTTATTCTATTTTTGGAGCTAGTTTCATAACAGATACAAAAACCTCATACATGACTCTCATATGAACATAGCCTGACCTCGTGATTTATGACTAGATGACCCAATGATAATACAACATAAGTAAATAGCTCCAAGAGAATTTTACATAGATTTTTAATTAATTACATTGGTTATATAATCATTACATATTGACCAATGATTCAATGACATATCATGATTTTTACATCAACATTATCCCATACATGTGGCTACAATAAGACTCCATGAAACTCCTCCATAACATGCCTATCAACACAATAACTTAAAAAACTAATTAATATATCCAATACCAATGTGAAGTGATGAAACAATGGTAAATAAAGGGTTGTAATAAATTGTATATAATATCCTATACATGGTTGGTCTATGTTTCATGTCATCTCTATGAATGGATGAAGCAATGATCACATTCTACGCATGGCTGCACATTTTCTTCGACCAAATGTTAGTGGAAACCAAAAACATATACGTGGCTTAAAAATGTATCTCTTTCCCTCAGGAAAACATGTATATAAATGAATCAAATAAGTGAGTGAAAGTGATGAAAAAAAATTAAAAAATTGATGCAAATATCATACCATGCTTAGCTCCTTCTGAGCTCAATATACCTCCAATAGACAGGTTGATCCTGTGGACCTGAAAATGCATGAAGTTCAAATTAACTCATAATATACTGCTGCAAAAAGTTGTAATCATCAAACTATCACACTGTTACCATAAACTCCTCCTAATGTTAGTCAACTCTCATGAATTCTACAGTTGTCTTATAAATATGCAAGAAATAATCCTGGACTATAGGAGGGGATACTCTTCACTACTTGAAGAGTTGTTTCTCCTTCTTCCTCCACATGGTATTTGGCTACTCCTTTTCTTCCTTCACTAGTTTTTTGCTTGGTTCTCTTTGTTTTTTCTTCTTTTGTCTATTTTTCCTTGAATAACGAGGTATAAAATAGTCTCTTTCCATATGGCCAAATTTATGACATGTGTAACACTCCACGTGGACAAGATATGAAGCAAGAGGATCATATCTCCTGTTGGTCATACCATATCTATACCTTGCATGAAATGTGTTTCTCCTCCATTGGTTTGATTTAAAATCAGATTCCTTATGTCCAAACAGGTTACATGAATATAAATAACCATAAAAACTGCGATTATACCTGCTGGCCAATCTCCTTGGTTGTTGATACTATTGCAAGCTCCACTGATTAGGTCTATATGTTATACTCTTTCAATTAGTTACAACATGCTCAAACTTGTGAAAATTGTAACATTCTAATTTATGCACGAAAGGAACAAAAATTCTTTGGTTCCTTTGAAATTTTGCATATCTACCACTATCTTTAGTAGGAGTAAAAGATTTCTCAAATGTAGGATCTCCTTAAGATTTTCTTATTTACTGCTGTTGGCTCTACTTCTTGATTTGTTGTTGGTTCCACTTCTTATTTCCTTGGTTTGAACTCTTACTGCTAGTATTTTTTGCTACAGGTTATTTTGTTTCAACTATGGTGTTTTTACCTGCACACAAACTAGACTTGCCCTTTTTAAGTCCAAGACTATATTTATCCAATGGTGATCTATGGATCTCAAGTAAACTATCCAAGACAAAAATACTCTTCTCCATATTCTGCTTATTTATCAAGGACACCACTTCAACTTATAATCTATCACATTAATTTTCTTTTTCTTGGTATTCCTTCCTCATACCTTCCTCAACTTTTTCTGATTCTGCCAATTTAACCTTTCAACTAACAATACTCTCCTTGAGCTTGGCCTCTTTATCATGACATATTTGCAATATTTTTCCTTGGTCTTTGCATGTAGTTGTTAGTCTATAAATCTTAGCTCTAAGAAACTCAATGCCATTCTCATCTTCACTATTCACTTCAACATGATCAAAGTATGAATCATCAAAATTGTAACTCAAAAGAAAATCATTAATATTTATACCTTTAGGTTCATGATTTTATGGTTTCTTCTCATCATCAGTTTAATCATTTCCACATGAAGGATGAGACTCATGTGGCTGAGATTATTGAATTTGTAGGCTCTTCTTGTTATTCTTCTCCTTGTTCTTCTTCTTGTTTCTCTTTTTCACATACTCCATATTGTTTCTAGTACCATCTCCAAACATGGATTCTAGCCTGGATCACATTTCTTTGTCATATTTCAAATCTACTATCCCCTTCAGATCATCATTGTGAAGATTCTAGTAGATTATGCTTCTTGTTTGCGCATCATGCTGTAAAATTCACCTTCAATTGGATCCTTACCACAACCTTCACATACTAATCTCTAAATGTTATATTCACAACAAAAAAACAGAGATTTAACATTTTTTCTCCATACCTTGAAATTTATAGAAATGAGGAGAATCATTCCTTGAGAAGTAATTTTTAAAAGAAAAAAATTCCAACTTTTCACCAACAAACCACAGATCTACTGTCCAATGATTAAGCTACAACCAATAGCTCTGATACCAATTGTTGGAATCCTTTGAGCACTATTGAAAGGGGGGGGGTGCATGGAGGGGTGAATCAATAGTGTGTTTTATTATCAATTTTTACCACTTTAAACTTCTCTACTGAATCATGCATATTTTAACCAACAACTCATTAGATCATTACATAAACATAATACCATGTAAGCGACTAAATCTAAAAATGATGGGAGAAACAATAAAAAACACATCAACACAATCACATCATCACAAATGAGACACAAGATATATGGTGGAAAAATCTTCACCGGGAAAAAAACCGTCCTTGTTGTTGTTGTGCTATTCTAAATATCCTATTAAACGAAATATTTATTTTAAATAGATTTGTTGACTCTTGTTAGCTAGGAGACTATAACAACCATGGTGAAAATTCCATGTAAAACAACATAAACTTTGAAATGAGAACTATAAACTAAAAATGATAACTCTAGTAAAAAAAACCACAAAAAACATGAAAAACAACACAATAACTAAATGTGTGTATTCCAAAATGAGGTTTTATTTTTTTTAGGGTTAATTTGCACCATTTTTAAAAAATGGAAGTAAAACCAATTTTCTTGTGCCAAATAAATGGAAAAAACACACTAATGTTGGTGATAGAATACCATTTTTATTTTCTGGGTACAATTTCAACATATTCTTATTAATGACATTAAATATAAAATAATTGGATTTTAAACACGTTAAAATTCCAATAATTTTTAACCATGTCATTTAACATATAATATCATGACAATAAAATCCCTAAAATTCTATTTGTTTTCAACCATAATGTTAAAGATAAAAGATATTTCTCATTTTTACACCCATAGAATTAAAAAATAATAACCTTTCAACATATTTCAACCATGATATTATGAACAAATTATATGACTAAAACAACCCAATGAAACATAAATTATTTCTCTAAGTTATTGTTGCATTGTGAATATTTTAGAAAAATGAAATCATCATAATTAAAACATATAATCCAAAAAACATAAAAATTACTCATAGCTTCATGTAAGTTCATATGGAAGTTAAAATATTATTTACATTACTTAATGCAAACATCATTTCTATAAATTGTCTTACACAATTATTCAAAATCAATCATAGTTTCTTGCACACCATCAGAATTCACATCTTTAGATGAATGACTGGATGCATGTTCCATATTATTCTCTTTCATCAACTAGTGCCCCATCTGAGTCAACATGCATGCCCACCAGTAGAGGTTTCAAAATTATTCTAGATCTACGACTGGGTTAAGTAGACTGCCATCTCAACATTTTTTCTTCTAGTTGCAACCTCTTTAGAATATCTATCTTCCTCTAGCAAAGAGTTACTCTCTTTTTTGAATTGAAGTCATAAACAAGTATGTCAACTTCCTCCAATTTTAAGAGGCATGTGCGGCGACGATTTATATTTGTACCCTTTCTTTTTCTCTTTCTGCCAATTTTTTTATCAACTGCCATCTCTCACTTGTGCACACCATTGAATGGGTGTGTGTTTGTGGAATACCAATGTACTTCAACACTTGTAACATCTTCATTTTCGGTAATGAAATTTATAAACTTGGCAACCAAGAATGGATAGCGATGTGGATCTTCATGTGCTAACACTGTGATCATGCAACCCTCCTTAATATCTTTTAATGAACCCATGTAAAGGTTTTCCATGTCGTCACATTATGAACGAGATCTTCTAGAACCAATACACACTTCTCTTTCCCCCACCTGTGTAGAATTAATAATACCTTGAGATTTTTGTTGTTCAACAATTTTTGTTTCCTCCTGTTCATTTAACACATTTTGTGGCGAAATAAATGGTGTCTTCAAAAGCATATCTTCAGTTCCTGATCTTGAAAGGATATCACTCTGATCATTGAAAAGGGACTCCCACCAAACTGAATCAACAACATCAAAGTACTCATATGTATATCTAACGGATTTTTTAATTTCTTCCAGACATTCAGAATAACCTGTATCTCTCTTTTGCCTTTGTACATTACAAACTTCACCAACTGATTGTGATAACAACATATTTGATGCAAATATTGGATGATCTGGAATGAACTTCAAAAATTCCAAACCTAATGAAGATGCCCATTCTGCAGTAGTTGAATACTTATTGCCCCATATAAGTGTTTTCCCATAAATTTTTTTGATACGAAATTGATGCTGGAAGCTAATTTCATTAAGTTTTTCAAATTCATTTCTCCTAACCATGCGATCCCAGAATAAACCTTCGCATGTCAACAGTTTCTTCTAACACATGAAAAATAGCTTTTTCCATATATGATTTCTTAATACATTCAATTAATGATGGCAAGCTCCCAAAATTATTCCTCCTCAATGTTACTGAAAAATGACTGAAAATATAATCAATATGGTTGTGAGTGTGCCCAAAAAGAAGGAAACCAACCTTTACCTTATGAAAAATTTTCAATTCGATTTTTGTTTTCACAAGTGTTGTCTAATTGTATATACAAAATTTCAGGAAGATTTCCACACCAATGAGAAATAACATCATGAATTATGGTTATTCTCATATTTCCATCATTATGAATATTTGGAGTTGTGAAGTAAACTATTGGTGACATTTTCCCATTGAAGACCATACAATCGACCAAGTGAAACTGGATAAAATTTTCCACCTGCAAATTTTTGGGTGTGTGAACAAAATGTGGTAGAAGTGTTTTCTTTTGGTCTATACCATCAATTATCAAACCCAAATATTTATTTGCATTATCAAAACACTTCTTTCGATGCTTGTACAACTTTTTCCTTTCACTTGTTTGTTGTTCATGATGCTATTGAAGTGATTTGACAATGGAATCTACACATAACATAAAATAAACCTATTAATAAATACATTTTCATAGTTGATCATTATACAAATTAAAAGAATAATATTATGAATTCTTACCTCTTTCTTATCCTTGAAATTTATCCCTTTTTTATTTTAGAGAAGCACATGTACTACAAACCCCCATCCTTGTCTTCTTAGGAATACAAACATTGTTGAAGTCTCTCCTCCATATTTTCACTAAATATTTATATGTAATAAAATGACCATTTCCTTCAACACCTTCTGCATATTCCTTGTATAAGTTGTAGATTTCTCGCCTTGGGAAATTATCTAGAATATGTATTGTATATCTATTTGGAAAAAAATCTCCATGTTTTGAAAAGAAGTCTTGCATCCATGGCATTATGGTGTTCGCTAGTGGCCCAAACTGTTGTTTATGATGAACTTCTGAATAATATGTAGGATCCTTTTCCAAATTATCATGGATTCTGTATAGATGAAAATCACCAATTGAATGAAACATTTTGAAAGCCTTTCTACAGAGAAATAAAGACCAAATATGATAATCATAACTTGCCAGTGTATATTGCATGCACCCCACTAAATATGAATTTTTCATGCTTTTGTTCATTGACAAATAGTTCTTCCTTTTCTCTAAAGAAAAATTGAAATCCATATGTTTTAATCAATCCTTTTTACAAAATTAACTTGAAATGAGATCACTGATATAAATTCTTCTTGTGAGATATACTACTCTACCCCTTGTATAACTAGAACTTATTGGATTGATAAGAAAAGGTTTACTCCTACTCCTAGATACAATATTTGTTGGCAACATATCCATCATTTCATCATTCTCTGAACAAGCATTTCCATGATCATTAGGACAAATACTATTCTTACTATGATAATTTTCAATATATTTAGGAAATTCACCACCATCATTGTTTGAAAAATATTCATTACCATCTTCGGTAGCTGGAAAAATTTCAATACGGTCATCTGTGGTTTTGAAATGTTGACTTACAAGATATTCTTCACCATCTTTATCTTACCCTTCATCACTGCTACTCTCATAGTCCATAGGATCTAGACTAAGTGGAAATTGCGAATCTCGATATATTGGTAATTATTCATCCTGGCCTTCGTCATTTTTTCTCTTATAGTCCATATGATTAGTACTAAGTGGAAATCGAGACTCTAAATTTATTGGAAATTCTTCATCCCGCCCTTTATCATTGTTTCTCTCATAGTCCATAGGATTAGGACGAAGTGGAAATTGTGACTCTCGATTTATTGTAAATTATTCAACTTGGCCTTCGTCACTACTACTCTCAAAGTCCATAGGGTTAGGATTAAGTGGAAAATGTGACTCTTTATTTATTGAAATTTTTTCATCCTACCATTCATCACTATTTCTCTCATAGTCCTTAGGATTAGGACTAAGTGGCAAATCTGACTTTGTATCCACTAAAAAATTCTACATCCTTACATTCATCACTATTTCTCTCATACTCCTTAGGATTAGGACTAAGTGGAAAATGTGACTCTCTATCCACTTAAAATTCTACATCTTTCCATTCATCACTATTTCTCTCGTATTCCTTAGGATTAGAAGTAGAAAATGTGAATTTCTATTCACTGAAAATTATTGATCCTACCATTCATCACTATTTCTCTAAAATTCATTAGGATTAGGAATAAGTGGAAATTGTGAGTCTCTATTTTTTGGAAATTCTTCATCCTGGCCTTCGTTGTTGCTACACTCATACTCCATAGGATTAGGACGCAGTGGAAAATTTGACTCTCTATTTATTTGAAATTCTTCATCTTGCCCTTCATCATTGTTTCTCTCGTTATATTCATCAATATGAATAGATTTGTTACATGAAGAAGATGTTGATGCTTTATAAAACGAAACTTCAGTATCATAGGAATCCATAACATTTAAAAAAATGTGTTGAATGATGCAAAAGATCTCTCTCCCAATGATAACATATAGCTGAAAGAATGAAACTTTCCCTCAAAAATTTCCCTCAAATTTTTTGCTGAAAATTTTCACTTGAAGTATGTCCCTCCAAATTTTATTTCTATGATTTATTTAAAAAAATTCTACTGAATATTCTCTTGAATATTTACCATAATTTAGATTTAAATTTCATTCACAATTTTCTTTTAATATTTTTTTCAAAATTAAAATCATCTTACTTAAATTATATATCATTTACTTGATTATAAATATTTTTTAAATATTTATAGTAGCTTTTATCCGAAATTTACCCCGAGGTAAAGAAATTCTGTAATTTTCGCTTTATAAGAACTTTCATTGTCATTATTCCGCACATCACATCAAGATTTCTTGAGGTTTCTTAAAATATTGGAACGATTTTCTAGAGAAACAACATTATCAACGGGAGTTTCTCGCTTTTGAAAGGTTATTTCACCTTCTACTTGGACCATTCAATGAGGAATTTGAGAAAAATAATTTATTGGATGCCAAGAAATTATTTATTTTTTCTTAACTATCAGCTTAATTTATTATTTTTAAAATTAGGAAATTGTTAAAATAAAGTAGAGTCAAGTTCAAATTTGACTAAGTACATATTTTAAACCCCTATAAATATACTAGCAGTTACCTTTTAATTTTTTTGGTAGGTACATCCAGATTACCATAGAAAATCAATCAAAATATTTTTATTATCTAAAATTTAAAAAAAAAAAATCCACATGGACATGGGGGGTGGGCCTGCCTGGGGTTAGCCCCTAGCGACTGTGGGCCGGGAAAGCATGCCCACCGCCCCCCCAGCAGGTAGGGTGGCTAATTCTTAGAATCAGATCCCATGGGGGGGGGGGGAGGGGGGGGGGCACAATAGGCAGGTCGTGGGTGGATTCCCGCCCATGGGCACGTTCGCACGCAGCACAACAGCTCATGGAAATCATGTTGTGGGTGGACGTGCCCATAGGTGGTCATTCGTCTGAGCCCAATTGAAACCAAATGTGGGTATTCATTGGGATAGATAGAAGCCCGCCCATGGGCGTCTCCGCCCGCAGCACGTCACCTGTGGTCATCAAGCTGTGGGCAGACCCGCCTACAAGCAAGCTCTCGGAGTCCGCGCACCCCCCCCCCCCCCGCCCCCCTTGCTAGGCAGGGGGGGTGATTCTCAGAATCAGCCTCCAAAATATTTAAAAAAAAAAAAAATTCCAGTTGGGGTTGAGGAGAAAATATATATATATTTTTCTAAGGGAACTGGTTTTATATTTTCGTATTTTGGATGAATATAAATGCTCACTAGTCCTGGGGGCAATGTACATGTTTCTAATTTGTTTTAGTTTTTTATTTTTTTAAGATATTTGTTTTTTTTGTGATTTACTAATTTATATGTAGATATATATGTTTGTAGGAAAATGGCATCAAGGAAGAATTCTGTCAATATTTTTGGACCAAAGTCAAAAATTTCATTATCTTAAGCTGCATGTGGGCCCTCAAAAAATACTTTTGAACGAACTCCACCTCAGTTAATTACTGAAAATGCGGGAGATGCCTACATAAAATAAAAGAAGTTGGTTTCATACTGGAATAAATCAGAAGAAGTGAATTGTACAAAATATGCATGGTTTATGAAAGATAGAGAAGGGGAAACTCTGCAATTATATCTATATACTAGTAATAATTTTGATGCTGCAAGTTATGAGTTTGTGGGAAAAGTACTATACCTATATATTTTGCTGAATACTGAAAATGTTTATATACTTTCAAAACCACCCAAGTCACATGATAAGCTTAGATATCATTTTACGTTGGCGATGTATAACATGGGGTAATATTCTTCAAAGATATGCAAACAAATCGTAAATAATATTGCACAGAAGATTGCAAGTATTTTTATTTACATATATGTGTTTTGCGTTATTCTAATTGTATCATTACATTTTTATTGACATATTATATTTTGTTTGACAAGATTTTGCTGAGAGAATTTCAATTATGCTAGGGTGAATCTATTATATAGAGCGAGATATTATGAATGGTGTCGCAATTTTCCATGAACATGAAGAAGAATATATGGGAAAGAAGCAACAAAAAATACTTCATGATGTTACAAGACTATATCAAAGGGATCAAACTAGTAAAGGTAGACATGTTACTTTTGAAGAGGAGGAAGTTGAAGTTGAAGCTGAAGATGAATAATGTGTTGCCATTAATGAGGATCAATTAGAACTAATGTTAAAAAGGAGAAGGGACATAAAAAAACAATAAAAATTTTGTAAAAGCTTAAAGGAAATTGATGGAGGAATATCCCAATAACCCACATTTTGAAACAATGAAATGTATCATTTATGATGGTTTAAGAGATACATAATCAAATTTATTGGCATGGGATCATAATTCATATAATGAGTATAGGATGTTTGTGAATTTCATCCAAAGGGTCGGATTTATTCATATTTAATTTGATGAGAAATGTGGTGGGGATAAGAAAAGGTTGATCATGAATTTCGGAAGGAATGTTGTATGGAAATCGGTTATCAAATTTAGGAAAAAATAAATTCAAAAGGTGGAAAAGTAAATTTTGAAATATTGAGAGGTATGGATAACAATTTCCAATTAGCATTTAGAACTGGAGAGATATGGGAATTGATTGATCATATTTTTGAGTTGTGGGAGAATGTTGGCATAAAAATTCAGAAGGTCAAAAATTCGAAACCATTGATATATACTAGCAGTAAATCAAGTCCTAAAATGAAGCTCCTTCCAGAAGATATGACTATCACACCATGGAGATCAATGCAAGGAGTGAAGTATGAAAAACTTATCAAAACAATATTATCTCATGTAAAGTCAGGAGAATTATCATTGGAGGAAATGTTCAGAAAATTTCTAAATTAAGTTTGTTATTTTTACTTATTTCTATATTATAAGTTTATGTTAAATATAATGTATTGTTGTTGGTATTATTTGTTATACATATCACTATATTAATAATTTTTACTTTATTTATTCAATCACAAGGTTTATATGAGAATATAAGAAGAAATGGTTAAATTGTTGAATGAAGATAGTTGGGATGATGTTGTACGCAACTACCGAGATTAAAGTTCTAGACATCAGTGCTAAGAGATTTTTATCTTGCATTTAAATAGCTATTTTGATTTATACATTCATTTCTATTCATATGTATATTATTTTTATTTTATAACTTATACATATACTTGTTTATTTCATTAAAGATGAATACGAATGCAAATGGAGCACCAGATAGTTTTAGAAGCTTTATTGAAAGAATTAAAATTGAAAATATGAGAAAACAACGTCTTAGTGATGTTGAACTTGATTCCAGTCTTAATCATTTCATTTTTAATGGGCTCCACACTATCCAATATCAAATAATATCAAGATATTGTGAATAAATTGCAAAACTCGTACCTAAAAGGGATTATTCCCTAGTTATTGCAGATATTCCTCATTATTTCAATATCCCAAACATTGAATATGATAGTGACCCTTATACTTATCAAGCTTTTAGTAAAGTGGTTGTTGGTTTTCTAGAAGTCATAGCATCACCATTTTTTAGATTTGTGACATTTCATTCATACACACAATTGGGGTTGTTATTATCAAGCTTCAAGGGAAAAGAAAAGTCAAGGATGAAGCTTACATGGTAAGACATTGAAAATGTATGTTCGATTAATGTTAAAAAATTTATTTTTGTACAAGTTAATTGAACCTTTACTATTTCATGTTATAGGGAAAATTCAGATATTATTTGTTGTGGAAATCAACCAATTATAAGTGAATATGAGTTCATTCATGTTGAAATTTGGACAAAAGATTATAGCTATAAGCTTATTATTTTCAATCAATTAGATGGAAAGAGTCATAGCCAAGTACTAGTCCATGATGTTGTTGTAAAAAAACTAACATATGGAGATAAAGAAGCAAAATGAGAGATAGTTAACATATATAAAAAACCACAGTCATTGATTAACTATCCTTTAGATTTATATCAAATGGAGGAGATTGGGTTTTGGATTTATTTCAAGCTCAGGTGAGTTTTTTTATTTAAAAATGAATTTCGATATTTTCTTTTTTAATTTTTATGTGTTTATACTAATTTACTAAATTATTTCTTTTTTTACTTGATGATTAGGTACAACACTAGCACGTTGCTTACAAAAAAGAAGAAATTTCATTTCCATTGAAAAAGACCTAGTACAATGCAAATTTATTCACCAAAGAATTGCTCTTCAATTTCTTCCAGATGCAATGCAAGAAGTTGGTTTCAGGAAATGGGATTTTAATGAATCCCATGTGGCAAAAAAAAGAAAAGGAACCTTGACCACCATTAGATGGAATGATTGGAAAGGAATAATTTAGGACATTTGCAAACATCGAAGATCCATGAGAAGAGAAAAATGATAAAATTGAAAGCAATAATGAAAATATTGTTGAAGAATATCATAACGAAACTATTGAAGATGAAGAGTTTGGGTTACGTGACATTATTGATTAAATTTTAGTTAGGCTTCCAAATGAAGCTCATTTTTTGTAACTATTAATAAGTTATACATGTAATGTTTTGACTTTGACATTTTATGAGAATAATAAGTATTTATTTGTTGTTATTATTTGTTTAGTATTTTTAAAATGCGATTTTCACTTACTTTTTTATGCGAATCATTTAATTTTTGACATAAATTTCATAAAAATTGCTAATTTGTATAATTTTTTTGTTAATTTTTTCCTATAAAAATGGTTTATTTGACGTGTCACTTTTAGCAAAAAATTCTCAAAACGTGTATTTTTTCAAGTATATCTATATTCAAAATGTGTATTTTTATGTAAAATATTAAAAATTGTTGTTTTTAGTGACAATTATTTCATGTGCAAGGAGATATTATTTAACAATATATAATTAAATAGAAGATGAAAACTTTAAAATTTTGGCATTTTTTTTTAACGTTGCAAAAAATCAAAGATTTAACTCCAAAAAAAAATGAAAAAAAAAAAAAAAAACTTGAAAAGCAATTAAAAAATATGTAAGTGAAGAGGAAGAACACGAGTACTTCAAAAATTGTTAAATTTAGAAAATAATTATTAGAATTTAATACATTAGAAAATTTAAAGTAAAATAAGTCTTCTAAAAAAAGGGGATGATGTTGGCATCATCACTTTTCAAAATCAACATAATAATCACTAACATTTTAAAATAATGTTTATACTTGGTAGGTAAGAAAATTTAATGTGTCAAAAATATGGTAAAAAAATTTCTGAGTATTATGAATATGTACTTTTCAAAATCATACTATTTTTTACTACCTAAAAAAAGCGAGTACTCGTTTTTTTCTTGTTTCAAAGTTTAGATTGTTATAATAAATGTTAAAAATAATAATCACGGATTATATGACACTTATTCCAAGCTGAGTGTCGAGAAAAACATCCTAGGGGGTGTTGATTTGGTTTAATATGGCTAAGGAAATTGGCAAAAGCAAATGTGAAGGCTTTGAAAAGGAAAAGTGGCATTTTGGCACATTTATTTATGAAAATAATGGAAATTAGGAGAAAAGGAAGGTGAAAGGTCACTGGTTGCATGTGAGGAGGAAAATGAAGAGATTAGAGGCATCAATGATAAAAAGGATCCTGAGGATCATTTGGAAAGATTTTTTCTCACACGTATGACTCTTTCATTATTCTCTCTCTCTCTCTCTTTCTCTCTCTCTCTTGGACACAGAGTTTTTGGAGCGCTTTGGAATTTGAGCATGAAAGGAAAGAAAGTAGGAAAAAGGAGGAACCAAGAAAGGAGGAGCAGGAATCAAGCAGCTACATCATGATTCTTGGAAGGTATCAATTTGCATGTGTATTTTCCTTGCTAGATTTGGCATGCATGGTATTTCATGTCATTCTTTGTTGTCTTGGCAATGATTTTTCCAAGTGTGACAGTGTATTCAGCCCAGCCTTTCCATTTTTGGATAGCCATGGTGTTTGGGAGATATCATGTTTGGTTTAGTTGGATTGACAGATGTATTTGAAGCTGTGTGGGGTGGATCTACGAACTGATATAGCACATGGCCTAGTGATCTCTGAACTAGACTGTGGATCATGATAGAGCCACTATCATAGTAACCCCTGAGCTGGACTATGGGTTGCAGTGAGGCCAAGATTTTGTTGCCTCGATGGGCCTAGGAATTATTGACCAATGAATGGAGGGATATATGGTAAAGCATAGAGGTGGTTTACTCTCCATTTCAGGCCTAGGAATATAGGGTTGGGATTGCGGTAAATCCTAGAAATTATGTCTCGATTTAGGGTCTAGTGACCCCTGATTCAGACTGTGGGTTGTAGTAAAGCCTGAGATACTGGGAGAAAAGAAAATTCCTCATAGTGTAGGTAGAGATAACCTAGTCATATTCTTGCTTGGGTTTACCTAGTGATCAAGGTAGATCATGTAAAACCGATTATGACATGTTTATTAATGAGGGTGAGGTTGTTTAGCCTTGGGATGCCCTAGTTGGTTCTTTCGGTTTAAGCCCCACATTCATGCTTGAAATATGGCACGAGGGTGATTGACTGAAGTAGATTTGGCTTAGCCAATATATAGTCAGGTGGAATGTGTAAATCCCATATCTAGTTGGTTTTTACATTCAGTAATGAAGAGCTCATTTATCTAGTATTCGGTATGAAAATATACTAGTTTATGTATGGATTTAAATGCTATGGTATTTCTGTTGTTAATTTTTTGGTTACAAGAAAGTATTAGATCAGTGATGATGTATGGCTCTATTCATGTTTTTGCGTGTAAATTATTATCCCATGTATCTATGGTGAAATTGATTGTATGATAGCTTATGAGGTAGGTGAGAAATGCTTCTTAGCCATTCTCATATAATAAAAATGCCCCTTTGTCTAAATTTGTTGTTTATGCCTGTAGATGTTATGTTTGTAACATGTTTGACGAAATTCCTGCAATTTTTGGGTGGGGTTGAATGAGTTTCAGTTTATGTGATTACTTCCATATGTTTTATTTATTGTTATTTACCTTCTCCTCAAGTTACTGGAAGTTCTGGGTAGTGACATGGGCTCATGGGCTAAAAATGTGGCATAGATCCCAGAGGTACAGGCAGAAAATTCGTTGTTTGGGCCTTATATGCTACCTTGACAAGGCTAGAACATTGCAATAGGGTATATAGCTGCTACCTTGCCCTTAATAGCCTGTGGCTCAACCTCAAAGTGGCTAAAAATCAGTTCCCCCTCAAGGAAGAAGGCCGTGGAAAGTTGGGTTACCTCCTAGGGATGTTAGTGATGCAGTGTAAGGTGTGTTTTTGGTGTTTCCATTGGTTCCACTTCCTTAAGGTCATATAGGAGGTTTAATCCCATATTAGTAGCTTCTCGTCACATGTATACCCTGGTTGGTTAGTTACTTGTGTAGATGTGGGAAAAGGGTGTGAAAGAGTGGTACCAAAGCGTGCTTTCATTGTCCTTGGGTTGTCTGTGTTTGTCGTGCATACATTTCAATTGCATATATTTTCCTTATGCTTATGTTTTATTTTATTGTTGTGTATACATGATGGTGGTGTTTGGTTTCTGTTCTCTTTAGTTGATATCTGCTACAAAATAGTGGTATCAAAGCATGGTTCAACTTTCGGATTATATGGGTGGTGTGTTGGTCATGAATTTATGTTATTTGCATGCATGTGTAGTATGTTTGTACTCTATATGTGCGTATTTCATATGTTTTTTGTTGTCCATGGTGGCAATGGTGTCGACATGGAAGGGTTGATGGTGTTGCTTTCAACATGTGTTGTCATGAGTGTATGACTAGTTATGCATTGTTCTTTCTTATGTATTGTTCGTGCACACTTGATTACATATTGTTACATATCGTACATGCATTTCTCTATTATGATAGGGTTACATATTTTTCATGCTTGCATGGAATATGTGTATGGTTTCTTGTGTAATGTTATATGTTGAACATGCATTGGTCATTCATGATTGGTTATACATGTCAAGTGGGTGCACATGGTCAAGTTTGCACTAGTTTGGTGAAGGTTCTTGTGCATAAGGTCATTTTATGCATATTAGGCCATCATGATGATATTGGTCCGTTATGATGTTAATGTGTTGGATGAGATAGAATAGGAGATGCACATCATCAAAGTAAAGTTGCAGCATTAGACCTCGAGACAAGATCATATCTTCATACAAGTTTATATTCTTGGAAAGTAGATATGTGATTCATGGATTGGTATATGCATTACGATTACTTATATATATGTTTGTCATTTTATTTTTGTTATGGTTACATACATGATATATGTTAGTTAATCAGTTTATTTATATAGACATGCATGGGTTAGTCATGCATCGTGGATGCTAGTTAATTAGTGTAGTTATATGCACATGTGTCAGATAGGCACAAGTTATAGTAATATGTGGTTATATGCGCGATTATTGTTGTTTTATGATAAGATAACTTGATTATTATGTTGTATGTTCCTTTATGAGTATGATATAGGTTAACTACTTGTTTTTTTATGATAGTTAGCTTGATGAGTAGGTTACATGTTGTTGATGAGTATTTATAGGTTAACTTCTTCTTCTTGTATGATGGTTAGCTTGATGAGTAAGTTACAGGTTGTTGATGACCATGATATATGAACTGGTTGTTGTTATATGCTAGTATCTTTGATGATTAGGGTTAAGATCTTGATGTTATATGTATCGTGTTGATTTGGATTTTCTTATGCAGTTGGTTAGGGTTAAGACATTCAGGTATGATTCTACCTAAGTATAATAGTGTCTTGCACTAATCTAGACTAATTGTGCATATGTGATTGAAATGCATGAATGACATATTTTTATGAGTCTATCATGCAAACATGTTAGCTAGTTACTATTATGTATATCATGCCCTTATTTAGGTTGAGTTGATCTGTCGTGAAGATATATTATGCTAATCCAGATTGATTGTACAAATAAGATATCCTCCCCTAAGATAAATCAAGGTATGAGTTTCCTTATGTCATTTAATTGATGCTTAATTTCTTGATTATATGAGTTATTTGTTGTTTGAGTGATTTGGTTTCTATTACATCATCTAGTTGATTTATTTACAATGGTATGTTTGCAAGTTGTTTGAATGTTTGATTAATTGCACGATATGAGTATATGTGTCTATAAGATTGCATGAAGAAACGATCTTGTTTTAAGATGGTTTTATTAACACACATATGTTGGGATGGATGATATGTCCCTGAGTGTATGTAGGTGATAGTTATAGCATTATGTATTATGACTGATGAATGTGAGTTGACCGACGGATTATGACATGGTTGTTTGTCTTTGTAAAATTCGATTTCGAATTGATACATATGTTTTCTTGATTTTGATACATATGTCTGCCATGTGTGTTCACTTATAGGTCAGTGCGCTTGGCACAACAAGGTAAGATAACAAGTATATTGGTATATGTATTTATGTGCTGACAGTTGTGTGGTTATGGCAGTATGATGCAGGGAATTGTATGGAAAAAGACATTGCCATGAAATCTTGAAAAAGGCTCGAGTTGAGCTTTCCGTGGAAGTATTGGGACCCATGTGGATTCAATCATGGTGTTTGTTGCTAGTTCTGTGATTTTGGTATTTTTTAATTGTTTGCACTTGATTTACGGTCTTGATTTCATCTAGTGCATGATCATGCCACTTTTTTGTGGTTTTTTATTGCCTTGGTCTTCATGTTCTTCCTCTTGTTTTATCTTGTCCTTGTATTTTATGTTGTGATAGTATTTGGAATAGGTTGGGGCAAGAGAAATTTAATGGATCTCCAGAAGAGCTTTGTGGTACCCAACAGGTAGTGTGAGACTCGAATGAAGCTCAATGCAGGTGTGAGCATAGCAGAAGGTAAGAATATGATATTTGGTTGAAATAGTTGGGTCCATTGTGGTAAATGGATGGTGGCAGTACAGACATTAGAAAGGAAACAAAATTTTTTAATAAAATGGATTTGAAGTGTCAGAAGCCTTGGCTAAAGTTGGGAATTGTTGTTCTCAATGATATTCATGTTGTGCATGGATAAAGGATTTTCTCTCAACCTATACCTTATGATATATAGTAATCACGTTGTGATCATAAGTATGGTGATGTCTATATGTGTATATATGTACGTATGTATTTCATTGATTAACAAGGTCGTCATGGATATTGATGGTTTATATGTATGTATGTATGATGTTGTCTGACGATATCATGATTTTTTTGTGCTAATGATTATATATATGTATGTATTTGTGTATTTGTGTATCTATGTCACTGTATGAGAGGGTTTTCAAGGATCTTCCTTGTTTAAGAATTATTTTGTATGCAATTGAATGACATGAAGAGGTTCCTGGTTATGAGGAATCAGGTAGGAAGAAAAACCCTAAAAAATTTATGAGGTTAGTATCATGTGAACATGAATTGATATTATATGTTTTTACTATGTATATTTTTATGTTATGGAAGGTAATGTTGAGGGGTACATCAGCGAAGTGAAATTATTGTCATTTGTGTCATGCTAGGATAAGCATAGATAATGGAAATACACTAGAAGAATAATTTATTGTTTGGCTACTGTGTGGTCTATGGATGTACAATGTTATTGTTGTGTATATGTTGTGAATGTTGTATATACATTGGTTTTATCTATGGTGATGTAGAATGTTGCATATGTAGTATTTTATACATATGATGTTGTATTCCTATTTTATATATGGTGGTGTGTGTGTATTGCATATAAATTGCTAGGTATCGATGGTGCTATGTACATGTTGGATAGGCGGTGTTGTGTGAAATATGGTGTTGTGTGCATGTTGGATATGTCGTGCTATGTAAATGTTGAATATGCAGTGCTATGTACATATGGTGCTATGTGCATTTGGTGTTGTGTGCATGATTGCACACATGGTGTTGTGTGCATGTGGTGTTGTGTACAGTTTGTACATGTGGTGTTATGTGCAAGCGGTGTCGTGTACATGTTGTGCATGTGGTTCTATGTACATATGTTTTCATTTACATGTGGTGCATGTGGTGCTATGTATATGTGGTAGTGTGTACACATTGTACAGGTGGTGCGGTGTACATTTGGCGTTGTGCACACATTGTGCAAGTAGTGTGTGTACAGGTGGTACTGTGTACATGTTGTGCATATGGTACTGGCATAGATGTGGTATTGTGTGAATCTTGTACATGTTTTGTTGCGGGCATGTGGTACTATGTATGTGCATGATGTGGTCATGGTATCACGACGCGTGTATTCATTGTGTTGCACTCTGAGTACGCATATATCTCTGTGTGTGTGTGTGTGTGTGTTATGTTGTGTTCCAAATGTAAGTGTGTGTACATGTATTGTGTTTTGTTGTACACCAGGTGTGGGTGTATGTATTGTGTAGTGTTGTATGCCTTGTGTGGATGTATGTGTTGAAAATTGTGTTTGGGTGCTTGTCGGGTATGGCAACTGATCCAATATTTGTACAGAAATAACAAAGGAAAAAGTAAGGACTGATGAAGGATAAATATTGATATTTTATTATGTATGTGATATGTGATTCTGACTTATGATGGTTACATGTAATTTACTATTATTTTTTATATGGATTTCATGTGATTTATGATTTTGATCTATGATGGTTGCATTTTGAGCTAACCAGATACGATATGTTTATACATGATGATTTTATCAAATAGATAGTTTGACTTGTGTCACAGGAAGTGAAAAAAATTGCAAGTGTACCTTATTGATGAGCTACCAATGAGGTATGATGTGAATTTATTTCAATTTTTTTTTAATATAATGGCAGTTATGTGCTTGCTATAGGAAGCACAGAAATGCCCAGTTGGGTGGTTGAAACCTACTACAAGAACTAATAGTGCCATAAAAAGGAATTGAAATAGGCGACAAATACTATTGGTAAAGCACTTTAGGAGCAAAGCCATTATGGGAAACTGGTGCCTAATATTGTCCATTAATTTCAATGAGCATGCGATGACTGATATGATGGTTTTGAGGCATGCATATGCCTTTTTGTTTGAAATTACAATGCGAGGAAGCCTTGCCAAGGGATGGACTGCCCGATATGGGGGTGCCAGTGGAACTTGGGAGGTCAGTGACTACACGGAAGGGGTGACCGGATTTCCAGAGGGACTATGTCGCAGAGAAGGGAAGGTCTGGATGGATTTTTTTTGCTCATTAGAATTGTCGTATGGAACCAAATTCACATTAGGAGTGTGCCCTGGAACAATGAGCAGATAATTGTTCACTGAGTGGAAAATTGGCATAGGATTGTAGCGTTGGACAATGGATGCAGATTTGACTTTGATAGTGGATTCTGGACTTCCTGGGAAGGAGGTGAATTCTGGTACTACTTTGAGGGTGGAGGTACGAGCATATGGATTCTCTTTTTGTTGATACGGGCATCGTATCCTTCTATTTTATAATTGAAAAAATGTGCATATTTGTATATGTCTATATTATTATAAATACTATAATGATTTGTGTTATAAAGCTCTAGTACACAGTATGATTTTCATGATGGGTTTTTCTTTCAAGCAGGTTATTCATTGTAAATACTCTAACGAGCTAAGTTATAAATCTCCATGGGCAGCATGTTTGCTTTTCAAAATTTTTAATGAGTTATATGTGTAGTTAAACACCGAGGGTGGTGTCCCCAAAGGGAGAGGGTTCAGTAACATCCCTGGTGAAAATTCCATGTCATAAATGTTAAAAATAATAACCATGATTGATGGGACACTTATTCCAAGTTGAATTTTGGGAAAATCATCCTAGGGGGTGTTGATTTGGTTTAATATGGCTAAGGAAATTGGAAAAGGAAAAGAAAAAGACTTTGGAAAGGAAAAATGGCATTTTGGCACATTTATTTATGAAAATAATGGAAATTAGTAGAAAAGGAAGGTGAAAGGTCACAGGTTTCCTGTGAGGAGGAAAATGAAGGAAAATTATGGAAAATGAAGAAATTAGAGGTATAAATGATAAAAAGGATGGTGAGGATCAGTTCGTAAGATTTTTGCTCACACTTATGGCTCTCTCATTATTCTCTCTCTCTCTCTAACTCTTGGACATTTATATATTTTGGAGCACTTTGGAATTTGAGAAAAAAGGAAAGAAAGTAGGAAAAATGAGGAAGAAAGCAAGGAGGAGCATGAATCAAGCAGCTACAACAGGATTCTTGGCAGATATCGACTTGCATGCCTATTTTCCTTGCTAGATTTGGCAAGCATGGTGTTATCACTCAGGTTTTCCTTGAAGTTGTGGAAAAGGAAAGTATACCCGAGGTAACCACAAACCAACCTTCAGATGCAGAATCTAGCCAATTTGCATCCAGAGAGGGCTCTCTCTTTATAATTTATCTTTGTTCTTAGAAAGTTTTAAGCTAGTTATAAATCCAAGAGTTTGTTTGAAAATGGTGGAATTCGCCAACTAAGGGCAAGGTTGAATATTTTCAGGCCATTGGGCTATGGAGTCAAAGGATGGCTTTACTGGATTTCTATTCTACACACAAGATGGCTTTGCAGGGCAAGATAGCCAAACATAGAACAATTTTTAGGAATTAAAGTGGATGGAATGGGTTTTGAAGGGATGAAAGGCACTCAAGAATCTTTCAACATGTTCAAAAGAAAGATATGGAATGATTACAAATAAAGAGCAGTGAAGAATTCTTTACTATAGTAATCAATATGCTTAAATTAGAAAAGCAAGAGCAATTAAGAATTCGTTGCTTATAACTAATTTAGAGGAAAACATTTAGAATAATCACAATTGAAATCAAAGTACAATTAAGTAAATTCTGATTTATTCTTTTATGTCAATTATTCAGAAATGGACACGATGATAATATAAACAGATATAAAACTTAAGACATAAGATAGAAAGACTTATTGAACTGCAGTCTGACACATGAATCCTGCAAAAAGTCCTGAGCTTCAAATTGTCATCCAGCAAGCCACAAATAAATTTATCCAAAACACTTTTATTCCAAAAACATCAATTTCATAGCAAAGTAGTAGAATCCACCCAAAATACTTCCAAGAGTGAAGTATTTATACAAATTCTAAACTAAAATATCTTGAAAAAATATCAAGATTAGTTCACAAATCTCTCCAACTATTTTACATAAATAGAACTTAAGTAAAGGACACTCAAACTAATTCATATATTTGGCACTATTTTGTATGGATATGTGATGACAAAGAGGATAATTCTAATTTGATCCAACTCTTAGTTGATGATGAGGCATCCAAGTCACTAACTGCTTCCTTTCTTTGTGCAATTCTGCTCCAACAATTCTGCAAATTTGGGGTCCAATGATACCTTTATATTTCTCCATCCGTAATAGATATGTAAAAATTGAAAGATGTTATTGTATATAAATATGGTGGTGATATAAACCTCTTTTCCTAAAATTCGTCTCCAGCTGTGCACAATAGGCTCTGCACAAAGATGCGTAAAACAGAGTTTTACAGAGTCTGAAACATAGCCTCTAAAGATGTGCATGTATCTCTCAGTCTGAAATTAATGTCTACAAAATGCGATATGTTTTTGTAGACGGGTCTCTTAGTAACAAAAACCTCCTTCAGTTTTGTAAGATGTATTTCTTATTGGCCACAATAGTCTCTGAAAAATGATGACTTAACAGGAATTTTCTGCAAAAAGTGCTTTCCAACATTGTTTAATATTTCCAAAACCATAATGGTTGTTAGAAAAGTGAGAGAGTTTTTTGTAGATGGCCCTCTTAAGAACATAAACCTACTTTAGTTTTGTAAAATTCATCTTTTATTGATCACAATAGTTTCTATAAAACTATGACTAAAATATGCAATTTCTGCAAAAATGTTCCTTCTTGTTATGTTTTTTCATCTTTTTACTTTCTTGCTCTTTTGACTGTTTTACTTTCACTTTAGACAAAAATCACTATTGGTGAAAGTATTCTCATCTCTTTTTACCATTTTACTTCCTTCTGTATTTACTTTTACTGTTTACCTTTGACTGCTCTGTAACTTGATTTTAACTTTCACTGACTTTTACCTGATACACTTTAACCACTGATACTCTTTAGCTGTTATGCTTTCTAACCTCTGTTTGAATAGATTTGATAACAATCTTGGAGTAAAAAAGTCTTATGACTAGTATTAAGACTGTTTATCCAAGGATGTGATCTTTTGATCACCTCTTCAGGGGACAATTGAGTAGATTTTTCAAGCAATTCCCCAATGGACAAGGGAATGAGGTTTTGACCAAGTTCAAAATGGAGCATCATTCAAGGTTACAGGAACTCCCATTTTGGTTCTTGTGGATTCAAAATGGAAATTTGGCTAATGGTGAGGAATTGAGTAAATTCACGGGAAAAATAGGTCAATTTGCAGATTTAGTAATTCAATTACAGTTCTCGGGGTCACAGAATTAACTCGTAATTAATTCTAACTCTGTTTCAGTGAAGGAAAAAGGAAAGCCGAGATTTCAACAGAGTTCAGTTTGAATTTAGGGTAAATACCTGTTTTGTGGAAAATGTCGATATTTACAGGTACTGGTCAATGGCGGATGAATGCTCGGGCACTGGTATAGCAATGGAGTTCAACAATCTTGGTTGACAGTAGTTTAATCAGCGGAATTTTCAAATTCGCAGTGGAGAATGCAGTCACTATCACCAGACAAAATAATGGAAAATACGCGGGGTTTTGCTTTATTTACAAAGTCAACGGGCTTTTTTATTATTTTCGGGAGTGACATCATGATGGTACAGGAGGACACATCATCGGGGTCTGGCGGTAAGCGGTAATTTCCGCACCGCTTTCGGGAGCAGGCGGTTTTTCGCGGGGAGGCAGCGAATCCATTCAATGATCGACACGTAGCGGGTGCACTGTTTCGAAACCATTTGGATTTCGCACATTAATCTTTGGACGGGAGACTGTTAGCAGAATTATCATGGACCATAGATCTTCGGAGGGGTGATCCAACGGTGGACCCAGTGGGGAGATGGTATGGGAGTTAATGTGCAGGCCCGACGGGTCTTTAAAATGATTAACATTTAATTAACTATTCCGGGAGGCATTTGATTGGCGGAAAGGTTGGTTATTAATTAATCCGGGTGATTAATTAATCTCAATGATTTATGAAGGGTCGGGTTACGGAGACTTTGATTTTTTCGTTTTTTCGTTCAAAACATATAAAACTATATGTTTAAACCCCTTTTTCTCGTTTATTTTTATTATATGGTAATTAAATTAAAAGAATTTAATTAACATAGGGGGCGGGAATAGTTTATAAAGATATGTTTTTAGCAAAAGGGGTTTATAATGTGGGAATTTGATTTTATTATATGGGTTTAAATACTTTGGCTAAAAATCTATAGTAAGAGGGTTTTCGGGATATTACATAGGAGGAGTTATACATATAGGGAAAGGTAATTTGTATAAGGATTTAATATTTAAAGTTAAATGTTAATATGACAAAGGAAATAAGGAAAACTCAAAATACTTTACACAACTAAGAAAGTGAATATTTCTGAAGCAAATTGCATTATATCAACTTCAACACTTAGATTTAGCATAGCAAGTAATTTTGAGGGACTTTATGAAATATGGCATGATTTTCCTAAGTAAAAATGAGATTTTACTTAGGCAATGATTAATATTGAATGAGTATAATAATGGATAACTTCAAGTACTTAGGGCTTTTCAATTATTGGGCCGAGGGTCCGGTCCCTCCAAAAGTCAAGGAAATGCCTTGAGCCCCTTTAATCTTCAAATTCCTTAGCACTTTGGGGTAAATTAGTAAAATTGTTAGGGAAAAAGTGAGAGGGGAAGTTAATGATTTTGACTTTGCTTTACTCTGAAATTTTGCTAATGTAGTGTTCTCTTCACTTGGTGATGAAAGTAAAGGATTAAACACATTTAGCACCATCATTCATCACATAAAACTTTGCAACACCATCTACCTACCCTATCTACTTTACTCTACCATTTTTTCTCCTTTATTAGGGTGCACTTAGACTGGAAAACCCTTATCACACCTTTTCTTTTACATGGAAAATCTATCTATTTCTACACTTATTACATCCAAGGGCTCATATTAAGCTGTTGAGCACCTTTTATTAACTCTACCTATCTACTTATCTGCCAAGATTAAATTGTTTGGTCAGATAGTTATTCTCTATTCTACAACATGAAATTGAAACATGAATGAGTCAAGTTTAAACAGTTTGACTCTTCATAAATTGTGGCAAAAGTTTGACAAGATGCACACAATTGCTTTATTACAAAATTGTAATAGTAGTGGCATTTTGATTTGCACACTTTCCTTGGTCTATTTTTTTCTTGGGGTTCATTTCTTTCATTTTCTTGACTAATTTATTTTTCTTACCCTTTGATTTTTCTTTTAGGGTATACCCTCTTTACATTTTTTAAATTTTTTGATTTATTGGTTTTTCAAGAATATGGAACACCTTTTCTCAAGAAAAAGGTTTGAACATATTCCATAGTTCAATCAAGACAATCATGAAAAATGACACCTATTGGTATAGGAGTCTAACACTGGCTCCACTTGGGGATGGCTTTTCCTTGTGAAAAGTCAAGAACAACAGGTTAGTTGCCTCAAAATGTCTTCAAACTAAACCATGTAATCTCCTTCTTCTGGTAGCTTTATTGTATATATGATAGTAAAACTTATGAAGCTTAGGGCCTTCACTTCGGGCTTCAACTCCAGTAAGTTACTATCCACTCAAAACTTAAAACTTTGTTGCCCAGTTAGGAATTTTCTGCCTTGTTCCAATCCCAAACATGAATTTGTTGTGGTTGAAAATCTTGAATTGAATATAGTCCTTTTTCTGCAACCTGAAATTTGATCTAAAACTAAAACAACACACAAAAATTTTCAAACCAACTTAATGAAAAATTAGCTGAAAATTGAAAAACTAAAAAAAATGCTCAAAATTCTGAGCTTATTAGCACTCATCTACCTACTCAATCTACTGTTCAACTGCTAGTTAGGTAAAATGAAATAGCCAATGCAACCATTCAAGCATTATGCACTTTGATAGATTTTGTTGCATTTTCTTGTTGATTATCAAAATTGTACTTCTGCAACCTATTAGAAACTTGTCAACAAATGAGAGGATAAGGAAACACTTGATTCCTTTGTTGACTCTAGAAACTGTACAAAAGGATCTTCCAAAATATATACACTGATGTTTAACTGATCTGAACAACTGTACATCTGTTCTAGATGGCCTCCATACCATGAATATGAAATGATATTTTCATCTTTATCTCCCTGTAAACTTTCAGATAAGATTTGTGATGATATTCGTACTGATTGTAATGTTTGAGTGTTGAATCCTTTATCATATTGATTCTGAAAATCATAGTTAGTTAATAGAGGAATGCTTTGAATGCCTTCAATATTCAACATATCTACTATTGGATCCTGAAAATCTTGGAAAAATTGCTGGAACCTATGACATATAAAATTCCATGGGACTTCATAAACTTCAACAAGTTTCTCATTCTTTTCTTTAAATATGTTATACCATATTTCTTTTAAAAGCTGAAATGGTTCAAAAAATAGTGGTATGGAACTTTCTTGTGTCATTTGATCATTTATTTCAATGGGAACTAATAACTGCAATTGTGAAACTGAAAAATCTTGATCAATAGTTTCATTATCTTCTTTGTTGTCAATCACAATTCCTAAAGATTGCTGATTATTGATGGCATGATAGTTTTCTCTAATGAACTGAAATGAAGCAAAACAAAGAGGTAAAGAATATTCACTTATTTCCACATTTTCTGCTCTTCCTTCCTCACTCTCATGGCTGATCTGTATTGGCTGCTCACTGTCTTCAATCTGCTGAAACTGCATTTCTTCATCCTCCAAACTAGCTTCTGATATCTCTGTAAAGTTAGCTTGACTTTGGAAAACATAACTATCATCATAATGATCATACTTAGGAAAATCATCAAAATAAGGAATGTCATCAAACATACACATTAGAACAACAGATTCCTCTTCCTCATATTGATTTGTAAATTCATTTTCTGATTTATGATAATTTTAATTAAGAGGAATTTGTTCATGGCTATCACCCTCTTCTATTTCTTCATGGTGATTTTGAATAAAAAATTCTTCTTTCATAGTGATCTCCTGTGTTATTTCATCTAGTTTTCTTACCAAAAGGTTGAGTTTTACCTCTGCAATATTTTTCCTTTCCTCTTCTTCTACTTTCAACTTTTCCTGTTTGATTTGGAGATTAACTTCCACATCAACTGCAATATTTTTCATCTGTACAAGTGTTTTTGGATCTCTTTCTCTTAACCGAAATTCTATTTCTGAATCAAAGGCACTTGGATAATGCAAGAGAGCTGAATCGTGAGGAGGTCTAATATTTTATGGCATTGAATAATAAACTTGATTAAATCTGTCGGAAAATTGTTGTATTGTTTCATTTGGATGTCTTTTTAATTGATTATATTCTTCCATGATCACAAAATGATTAACTTTTATTATCCATCTATCAAGGAAAAGTTTGATAAACTGTTGGAAATTTGAGATGCTAGCATTAGGCAGATTTTTGAACCAACTCTTTATTCTATTTTGCAAGGAAAGAGAAAAAAGTCTGATTTTAACATCATCTTCATCAATCTCAAATAAATCCAAATAATTTTCAAAACCTTGAATATGTTTTTGGGCAGTGATACCATTTTCTCCATCAAATCTAGGAAGATACTTGTAGTATTTTTTAGGAAAATCATGGAATATATGAGGTAAAATAAGGGGCTTATATCTATCTGGAACTTTATATGGCACAGGGATATGTACATGGATTGCAAGACCAGTTTTGATTATTTGAGGCTTCTTAATTGGAAAATGATCATCATTAGATTCATAAGAAAGCTGCTCAAAGAGATTAGGAGAACTATTACTTACAAACTACAAAGGAAAATAACTAAAAACAAATCTAAGATCTTCTATAAAATACAATATACATTGAAAAAATTTCTTAATGAGAAAGAACATAATGTCTTGGATTAAGGTCCAAGTTGAAAGCCTGATCTTTCCATATTGTCCTTTGAGGTTCATTCCTCCAGTGGAGTCTTGATTCTGAAATTGATTTGGAGTCGCCAGGTGGATGATTTTAACCTTTGTGTGTCTGATCCCTGTCCACCATCATAGATCAGATCTAAACCTGTAAAACAATTTTGAAGAAAAAGTTAGTTCTTCAGGAAACCAAATTTTCAATATTTTATGATTATTTTATTTTTTTATGAATTTTCAAAACAACTTCTATGATTTCTTTAAGAAATTTAAGATTTTTAATTAAAATTTTCTCAAAGATTTATTGAACTAGAGAGTTTGATTGAATGTTTTGAATCCAAAGTTCAGTTTAGAAGCTAAACCAGAGATAGACTGAAGTAGCATTTGTTTACTATGCAGTTGCAGAGCAAAAGCATTTCAAAGGCTACCTGGTTGATCTTCAGACTCTGTCTATAGCTTATAAATCAAACAATAGTATCAATAAAATGATTCAGATCCCCAGTATGGTTGCCACTATGTTATCAATCAGGTTTTCCATGAAGTTGTGGAAAAGGAAAGTATACCCGAGGTAACCACAAACCAACCTTCAGATGCAGAATCTAGCCAATCTGCATCCAGAGAGGGCTCTCTCTTTATAATTTATCTTTTTTCTTAGAAAGTTTTAGGCTAGTTATAAATCCAAGAGTTTGTTTGAAAATGGTGGAATTCACCAACTAAGGGCAAGGTTGAATATTTTCAGGCCATTGGGCTATGGAGTCAAAGGATGGCTTTACTGGATTTCTAGTCTACACACAAGATGGCTTTGCAGGGCAAGATAGCCAAACATAAAACAATTTTTAGGAATTAAAGTGGATGGAATGGGTTTTGAAGGGATGAAAGGCACTCAATAATCTTTCAACATGTTCAAAAGAAAGATATGGAATGATTACAAATAAAGAGCAGTGAAGAATTCTTTACTATAGTAATCAATATGCTTAAATTAGAAAAGCAAGAGCAATTAAGAATTCGTTGCTTATAACTAATTTAGAGGAAAACATTTAGAATAGTCACAATTGAAATCAGAGTACAATTAAGTAAATTATGATTTATTCTTTTATGTCAATTATTCAGAAATGGACACGATGATAATATAAACAGATATAAAACTTAAGACATAAGATATAAAGACTTATTGAATTGCAGTCCGACACATGAATCCTGCAAAAAGTCCCGAGCTTCAAATTGTCATCCAGCAAGCCACAAATAAATTTCTCCAAAACAATTTTATTCCAAAAACATCAATGTCACAGCAAAGTAGTAGAATCCACCCAAAATACTTCCAAGAGTGAAGTATTTATACAAATTCTAAACTAAATTATCTTGAAAAAATATCAATATTAGTTCACAAATATCTCCAACTATTTTACATAAATAGAACTTAAGTAAAGGACACTCAAACCAATTCATGTATTTGGAACTATTTTGTATGGATAGGTGATGACAAAGAGGATAATTTGAATTTGATCCAACTCTTAGTTGATGATGAGGCATCCAAGTCACTAACTGCTTCCTTTCTTTGTGCAATTCTGCTCCAACAATTCTGCAAATTTGGGGTCCAATGATACCTTTATATTTCTAAATACATAATAGATATGTAAAAAGTGAAAGAGGTTATTGTAGATAAATATGTTGGTGAGATAAAAATATTTTAATTTCCTAAAATTCCTCTCCAGCTGTGCACAATAGGCTCTGCAAAACGATGTGTAAAACAGAGTTTTACAGAGTCTGAAAAATAATCTCTAAAGATGTGCATGTATCTATCATTCTGAACTCAATGTCAAAAAAATGAGATAGGTTTTTTTAGATGGGTATATTAGGAACAAAAACCTCCTTCCGTTTTGTAATATGTATTTCTTATTGGCCACAAGATTCTCTGAAACATTATGACTTAATAGGAATTTTCTGCAAAAAGTGCTTTCCAACATTGTTTAATATTTCCAAAACCATAATGGTTGTTAGAAAAGTGAGAGAGGTTTTTGTAGATGGCCCTCTTCATAACATAAACCTCCTTAATTTTTGTAAAATTCATCTTTTATTGATCACAATAGTTTCTATAAAACTATGACTAAAATATGCAATTTCTGCAAAAATGTTCCTTCTTGTTATGTTTTTTCATCTTTTTACTTTCTTTCTCTTTTGATTGTTTTACTTTCACTTTAGACAAACCTCACTATTGGTGAAAGTATTCTCATCTCTTTTTATCATTTTACTGCCTTCTGTATTTACTTTTACTGTTTACCTTTGACTGCTCTGTAACTTTATTTTAACTTTCACTGACTTTTACCTGATACACTTTAACCACTGATACTCTTTAGCTGTTATGCTTTCTAACCTCTATTTGAATAGATTTGATAAATATCTTGGAGTAAAAAAGTATTATGACTAGTATTAAGACTGTTTATCCAAGGATGTGATCTTTTGATCACCTTCAGGGGAGTCAATTGAGTAGATTTTTCAAGCAATTCCCCCAATGGACAAGGGAGGAAATTCAGAGGTTTTGACTCCAGTTCATGATGGAGCATCATTCATATTACAGAACTCCATTTTGTCTTTAGGATGCAAAATGAAATTTGGCTAATGGTGAGTAATTGAGTAAAGCATATCGCACTGGAAAACGTGTCAGGTTGCAACATTTAGTACTCCAATTACAGCTTCCTAGGTCACAAAATGAACTAGTAATTAATTCTAACTCTTTTTCGAAGGAAAAAAGGAAAGCCGAGATTTCAACAGTTCCGCTTTGAATTTAGGGTAAATTTCTCTGTTTTATGGAAAATGTCGAGATTTACAGGTACTGGTCAATGGCGAATGAATGCTCGGGCACTGGTATAGCAATGGAGTTCAGCAATCTTGGTCGACAGTAGTTTAATCAGTGGAATTTTCAAATTCACCGTGGAGAACGCAGTCACTATCACCAGAAAGAATAATGGAAAATACGCGGGGTTTTGTTTTATTTACAAAGTCAACGGGCTTTTTTATTATTTTCGGGAGTGACGTCATGATGGTACGGGAGGACACGTCGTCGAGGTCCGGCGGTAAGCGGTAATTTCCGCACCGCTTTCGGGAGCAGGCGGTTTTCCGCGGGGAGGCAGCGAATCCGTTTAATGGTCGACACGTAGCGGGTGCACTGTTTCGAAACCATTTGGATTTCGTACGTTAATCCTCGGGCGGGAGACAGTCAGCAGAATCATCGTGGACCGTAGATCTTCGGCGGAGTGATCCAACGGCAGACTCAGCGGGGAGATGGTGGGGAAGTTAATGTGCGGGCCCGACGGGTCTTTAAAATGATTAACATTTAATTAACTATTCCGGGAGGCATTTGATTGGCGGAAAGGTTGGTTATTAATTAATCCGGGTGATTAATTAATCTCAATGATTTATGAAGGGTCGGGTTACGGAGACTTTGATTTTTTCGTTTTTTCGTTCAAAACATATAAAACTATATGTTTAAACCCCTTTTTCTCGTTTATTTTTATTATATGGTAATTAAATTAAAAGAATTTAATTAACATAGGGGGCGGGAATAGTTTATAAAGATATGTTTTTAGCAAAAGGGGTTTATAATGTGGGAATTTGATTTTATTATATGGGTTTAAATACTTTGGCTAAAAATCTATAGTAAGAGGGTTTTCGGGATATTACATAGGAGGAGTTATACATATAGGGAAAGGTAATTTGTATAAGGATTTAATATTTAAAGTTAAATGTTAATATGACAAAGGAAATAAGGAAAACTCAAAATACTTTACACAACTAAGAAAGTGAATATTTCTGAAGCAAATTGCATTATATCAACTTCAACACTTAGATTTAGCATAGCAAGTAATTTTGAGGGACTTTATGAAATATGGCATGATTTTCCTAAGTAAAAATGAGATTTTACTTAGGCAATGATTAATATTGAATGAGTATAATAATGGATAACTTCAAGTACTTAGGGCTTTTCAATTATTGGGCCGAGGGTCCGGTCCCTCCAAAAGTCAAGGAAATGCCTTGAGCCCCTTTAATCTTCAAATTCCTTAGCACTTTGGGGTAAATTAGTAAAATTGTTAGGGAAAAAGTGAGAGGGGAAGTTAATGATTTTGACTTTGCTTTACTCTGAAATTTTGCTAATGTAGTGTTCTCTTCACTTGGTGATGAAAGTAAAGGATTAAACACATTTAGCACCATCATTCATCACATAAAACTTTGCAACACCATCTACCTACCCTATCTACTTTACTCTACCATTTTCTCTTCTTTATTAGGGTGCATTTAGACTAGCAAACCCTTATCAATCTTCTTTTTCTTTTACATGGCAAATCTATCTAATTCTACACTTATTACATCCAAGGGCTCAGATTAAACTTTTGAGCACCTTTTTATTAACTCTACCTATCTACTTATCTGCCAAGATTAAACTGTTTGGTCAGATATTTATTCTCTATTCTACAACATGAAATTTAAAAATGAATGAGTCAAGTTTAAACAGTTTGACTCTTCATGAATTGTGGCAAAGTTTAACAAGCTGCACACAATTACTTATTTACAAAAATGAAATAGTAGTGGCATTTGGATTTGCACACTTTCCTTGGTCTTATTTTTTGCTTGGGGTTCATTTCTTTCTCTTTTTTGACCATTTTTATTCTTTTTACCCTTTGATCTTTCTTTTAGGGTATACCCTCTTTACATTTTTTAAATTTTTTGATTTTTTTGGTTTTTCAAGAATATGGAACACCTTTGCTCAAGAAAAAGGTTTGAACATATTCCATAGTTCAATCAAGACAATCATGAAAAATGACACCTATTGGTATAGGAGTCTAACACATGGTATTTAATGTGGTTCTTTGTTGTCTTGGCATGGGATTTTCCAGGTGTGATAGTGTATTCATCTTAGCCTTGCCATTTTCGTATAGCCATGGTGTAGTGGAGCTATCATGTTTGTTTTAGTTGGATTATCAGATGGATTTGAAGTTGAGTGGGGTGGATATATGAATTGATATAGCACATGCCCTAGTGGTCCCTGAACCAAACTGTGGATCACAGTAAATCCACTGCCCTAGTAACCCCTGAGCTAGACTGTGGGTTGCAGTAAAGCCTGGATTTTGTTACCTCGGTGAGCCTAGGAATCCTTGACCAGTGAATGGTGGGATATAAAGTAAATCTTGGAGGTGGTTTACTCTTCATTTAAGGCCTAGGAATCCTCAGTTGCGATTGTGGTAAATCCTGGAGAGTATGTCTCGGTTTAGGTCCAATGACCCTTGATTCAGATTGTGGGTTGAGATAAAACCTGAGATACTAGGAGATAGGAAAATTCCTAACGATGTAGGCAGAGAGAATCCGGTGATCTCCATGCTTGTGTTGGCCTAGTGATCAGGGTAGATCATGGTAAATCAAGTTATGACATGTTTATTGATGAGGGTGAGTTGGTTTAGCCTGGAGATGCCCTGGTCAATTCTTTCAGTTTAAGTCCCACATTCATGCTTGGAATATGGCATGAGGGTTACTGGATGAAGTAGATTTGGCTTAGCCAATATCTGGTCGGGTGGAACATGGAAGTCCCATCTTCGGTTCATTTTTACATTCAGTAATGAAGAGCTCATTTCTCCATTATTTGGTATGGAAATATACTAGTTTATGTATGGATTTCATTGCTATTTTATTCATGGTATTTATGTTGTTAATTTTTTGGTTATAAGAAAATATTCAACTAGTGATGATGTATGCCTCTATTCATGGCTTTTCCTGTAAATGATTATCCCATGTATCTATTGTGATATTAATTTTATGATAGCTTATGAGGTATGGGAGCAGTTCTTCTTAGCAATTCTCAGATGAGAAAGAGACCCCTTTGTCTAAATTTGTTGTTTATGCATGTAGATGTTATGCTTGTCACATGTTCGAAGAAATGTATGTCATGGTTGGGTGGGGTCGGAATGTGTTCCGGTTGATGTGATTGCTTCCATATGTTTTTTTAATTGTTATTTACCCTCTCCTAAAGCTACAGAAATTTTTGGGCAGTGACCTGGGCTCAAGGGCTGAAAATGTGGCATAGATTCCAGAGATACAAGTGGAAAATTCATTGTTTGGGCCTTAGTCGCTACCTTGAAAAATATATTTCGTGGCTATATGGTCTATATCTGCTACCTTGCCCTTGAAAGCCTGCGTCTCAGCCTAAAAGTGGATAAAAATCATTTCCTTGTCAGGAAACATGGCCCTGGAAGGTTGGGTTACCTCTTGGGGCTATCAGTGATGTAGTGTAAGATGTTTTTTCGATGTTTCCATCGGTTCCACTTCCTTAATGTGATCTAAGAGGTTGAATCTCATATTAGTGGCCTCTCATCACACATCTACCTTGCTTGGCTAGTTACTTGGGTAGATGTGGGAAGAGAGTGTTATAGAGACTTATACTCATATACAATAGGCCAACACCAATTAGTCAAGAGACTATATTCTATTGATCATCTTGGAAGACTATGTTCTCACACGAATCTATGAACTACCATCTGCTGATAGCCACCATGATTCACGATCCTCTCCCAACTCTGATTGGACTATCCAACTCTAGTTGGATGGAGAAACTGTTCCTTTCGCTGAAACTTTGTAATCACTTCTCCACACCCATGAAGTCACTACTCCTCTACTTTATGCAGACTATATTTCATCTATTTTCAAATTGGATCCCAAGACTTTCTGCTCAAATTGATTCAATTTTGCAATTCAATCTCTAGCAGCAAGACACCATCAATAAATGAAATAAAATACCACTATAAAAATGCTCTCAACATAAGCAAAATAGTGGCTCATATCCATGCATCAAATCACTAACAAAAACACTCTTCATTAGAATGAAAAAATATCCAAAACAATCTATGCTACACCAACTACAAACTTATCTATTTTGTGACATGCTTTAGATATTCTCACTATGCAGCCATTTGCACTCATACACTAAAGTTTCTACACTCTCAATTGATTCTAAAGCATTCCTTCCCTATGAAACCTTCACTCATTCACTCTCACACTAAACCAACCATTAAAAATCTCCAAAATGTAGAATATAGAACATGTAGGGTGAAATGCACTTTTGGACTGGGATCAATGGTGCACAAAGTTGACAAAATCAAGTCACTATAACCATTATTTGTGCACTGAAGGTGTTCACATAATTGGAGAATAATTTTTTTCACATAAGTAATAACAAAAATATCCTCAACAATTCTCCAAGTGAATACCACTTGCAACTATCATGGTTATGCCAGTACCCAGGACACTTGTACCATGGTAATATCCAAACTAATACCATGGGAAAATATCTTGGTTATGTCAATACCAAGGACACATGTACCATGGTAATCTCCAAACCAATACCATGGGGAAATATCTTGCTTATGTCAATACCAAGGACACATGTACTATTGTAATCTCCAAACCAATACCACATAAAAATTCCATGGTTATGTCAATATCAAGGACTCTTGTACCATGGTAATCTCCAAAACAATACCACAGACAAATACCATGGTTATGTTAATACGAATACTATTTGCACCTAGGTAATATGACGTGCCAACCTACTCCACATTCACATACCAATACCATGGTAATGCCAATACCAAGGATACATGTACCACGGTAATACTCCTGCAACATCATCGTCAAGTCAACATTAGGAAACACCTCCATGAACACCATACTACTATCAAGCTACAACATCCAAGACTCACATCAAGGGTTGAAATCAATGCCAGCATATATATATATATATATATATATATATATATATATTAATGCCAAATTAATTATATTAATAATTAATAATTTTTTATTTCATTTTGATTAACTAATATTTTGAGAATTAACTAATCTTTTGAGAAACATTGTGGAAAAAACTTAATCAAATAAATAACGATGTGCATGTTTATTATTTAATTATAACAAATTCGTAATTTGAATTTTCCACACAACATGTGCCTGGACAATCTTACCCCGACCCTTTCTTTTTCATGCTTTTAATTTCCATAAGGAATACTCAAGTGATATGACGTGTCAAGACCCCACGTGGGTTTAATCACTTTGTATTGTGATTGGTCTCATTTCCGCTTTGAACTATAGTGCATCCCTATTCTTTTAAGCTGAGAAATCGATAATGAGTTCTTTATGAAAAGTGTTGCCAAAGCCCTTCTAGGACAACTCATTCATTATTTATCACTACATGACTAAAAAGTGTGCACCTGTACACATCATCCACTCCATTTTCATTATATTAAATTATTTCAAATATGGTTCAAAGTAATGGGCCCCCATATTTTAGCGCACATATCGAGTAAAACGATTTTGCATTGCCTTAGATATTACACATAAGCCCACATCTGATTTATCCCTTTCATTCCTTTCAGTTACACTTAGCATTTATCTTTGTTGTAGTCTAACTAGACTTCTTTTTCACCCTGAAAATCATGGAAATTCCGATAAGATTTTAAGAAAATCTGGCAATGATTTTTGTAAATCCACTTTATAACTATCAAAATTTAATATTTTGGGTGCTCTAGAGGTTTTTTATGGTGCTAAATCCATTTCCACCATCAAAATTATGATTCAAACAATTTAATTGTAAGATTTCTTAAAAAAATTTAGCTTGGATTTTGGCCAATTTTGGAAGTCCAAGCAATTCCTTCATCTCGTTAGACAAATCCTTTACGAATGTACATGTTAATTTAAATTTTTACTTTAAAATTTCATTTATTTTGTGGACGTTTATATTTAAACCAGGACATGTTAAGGTTGGAAAGCTGGAGTTTTTAACGTAACTAAATAAGATGTTATTATTTTATATTTTATATAATAGTTAGTGTTGGATATTTCAACAGAAATAGTTGGTTATTATTTTTTATTTTCTATAATAGTTACGTTGTAAAGTGTACCTATTTGAAAACAACTTTCCTAAATTACTATGTGTACCATTGTGCACCCTTGATTTTAATGTTAGACGATTCAAATAATCTCTACCTTAGAATTAAAAATTGTTACATTTTTAATCAGCTACAAGAAAATATATATTAGGGAACATTAGAACTCGATGAAAGTTTCTACCGACATCAAAACTCCGTGAGGGTTTCTCCTGTCATACATCGAGCTCATTTTCTTCTCCGATGGTTGCGACTCACTTTCTGCAAGTTGGGCATGACCATGGCCTTAACCCTTCCTCTGGCAAACTGAAAACCGTCGAGACAGGAGTGCTCGTTGGTGAGGGCCAAGCTCATCCACGTTTCCACATTGCAGGTTGAGAGTTTGAAACTCCAGCAGTTCATGCTACTGGAGAATTAGCGTATGGAATTGATCAGAGATCTCGAGATCCAAAGGATGCATATGTTAATGGACTCAAGTGGAGCTCACCAAGATGAAGCATGGGAAGCACAGAAACAATACTAGTAAACAATCAAAACAATTTTCCCTAATTTCCATTAAATTTTCCCCAATTTCCATTAATTAATATGAAAAACATCTAAATTGTCTTAATGCAAAGCATTATCATTAATTCTGTTATGGGAAATGGAGCAGAGGTTCTGAGTTGTTAGGTATTAAAAAAGAGGAAGATCCCTTGTCTATTTTCCATGACATAATGCTGGAGTGTTCTGACAACCTTGATCCTCTAGTTAAAGGACAAATTAGGAGCCAGAAATTTGGAACAGATGGAGGAAGTGACCGCGCCAAGCATTGTGCTAATCAAGATGAGTGATGAAGGCCTTGAAAACCCAGCTGTAGCAGCACGACGGTTCCGAGTCTTTGTCTCTCTCGTTGGTTCTTTCTGGTGCTCTTCTCTGGTGCCGTGTTGGAAGGGAACTACCATGAATGTCTCTAGTAGACTTGAAGTTGTGGTTCCTACCAGGGTTTTTGGAAAACACAACTCCCATTGGGTCAATTTTTAATCCCAACATCATGTGTGGTAAATTGTTAATTTGAATAGACATTGTATTTTATTTTTGGAAAATTTTAATAATCTATGGTTTAAATTATTTATTTCACTTATTTTCTATGTCTCTGTTGTCAGGCATGCGATACTTTTATAAATTAGGCCCCTGTGACATTTTATAGTATGTCATTTTCCTGCTTAGATGAAACTGGGTTTTGTATTCTTTTTTTTGCCTTCAGTGGCTTGAGAGATTGTGCCATTTTTCCAATCAGTTCGCCTACCTCGCTCTTCCCTCACTGTGGAAGATTGCTTTGTGGAAATTAGTAAACAAGTCAAGGAGAACCTCAAGAATGCAGATCCTATCTTTCGGGAAATTAGCTCCATGATGGAGGAATGGATCAAAGCATGGAAGTCTGTCTGATCTTGATTCATTTCATTTTTAATGCAAAGTAATCAGTGTTTCTAAACTATCCAGAGAGTTGCTACATACTCTTGAACGAAAGTTCGGCACTTCAAATTTTCTCTGCATAGATAATACTAATCATTCCTATTTAGAGATTGTGCACAAGAAATTTATTAGGATTAACATTGAGTAATTTCATATTGCATAGCCGGTATAGGCTTTAGAATTTTAGGTATCTGAATAGAACTGGTTCATTTGAGATTTTGGTTGTTTGGGTACGAGGACCTTGTCTTTAGTTCTCAATCTAAGATTTCTTTGATGTAGAGACCCATTTGAATATTTAATATTGAGATAAACTATTTAAATGACGAAAGGGGCTTCTCATTTGGGGAATTTTTTCTATAAACACAACAAAATCAAAGAGGAATGTATGCTTTTATGTTGCTCATGATTCTTATTGGGAAATTTAGTTCCAGGTTATAGCTTTTTATATGATATAACAGTATAACTATAAATAAATAAAATTCTTGGTTGTGAAGGATTTTTTTGATTCGCTATGGTTTTTTATTTCTTTATGGAAAATGAAATATGTCACAGAAATAGATTAGATACTTGTATGAATGAATTGATAGTTAAACACAGGCATGGACTCTAAAATTAAAAAATTAGGATGATTCTGGAAATTTTTCTCTTTTTTATTGGTTCGATGGTTTCTAGATCTGGTTTCATTTGCCTGGTAACATTATTTTAATAGACTTTGCAAATGTGTTTTTTATTTCAAAATTTGGAAAGCATCCCTGGATCGGATATCTTGTTTAGTAACTCCTAATGAACTTAACAGATTTGTTTTATAAATGGTCTTAACATTTTTTTCCCTTTTTAAGAGTAATGTTTATAAAAAAAAAAATAGAAGGAATTTCTTCTTCCTAATCATGTTGCAAGTTTTGGATTCAAAACTTGCTCACAAATTGTGTATTATTCTGTCACGGTGATTATTGGTGTTTCATAATCTTACAGTAATGAGTCGAGGATTGTTTCAGACTCTGATTTATAATGTTTCTTTTAGGAATTGGTTCAGATTTGTTTTCATGTCTTTGATATTTCTTTTGGTAATCTGAATAGTAATTGATTGATGCTTCCTAGTCCAAGTTTTAATTCATTATTTTCAACATATGATATATCTTTTTCCAGTAGATGTTTGTAAGTTGTTTCCTTAATTTCCATGTGTTGTGGAGGCTTATTACACAGTAGAGATCAAACATTCTGGGTCCTGGTGATTATTGGTGTTTCATAATCTGACCATAATGGGTCGAGGATTGTTTCAGACTCTGATTTATAATGTTTCTTTTAGGAATTAGTTCGGATTTGTTTTCATGTCTTTGAGATTTATTTTTTTAATCTGAATAGTAATTGATTGATGCTTCCTAGTCCAAGTTTTAATTCATTATTTTCAACATATGATATATCTTTTTCCAGTAGATGTTTGTAAGTTGTTTCCTTAATTTCCATATGTTGGGGAAGCTTATTGCATAGTGGAAATCAAACATTCTGGGACTGAGGCAATATTTTCAACTACAAGCAATGGCACATTTTAAGGATTTGGGGTTAAAGTTTCTTAATCCTAGCATCATATTTGCAGGGCCATGTGTTTTGATAGCCCTAAATTATGTTTACCAAAATAACAGATTCAAACTACCATTCATGTATCAATGCTTACATTTCATTAAAATTCTAGAAGTGCGATGCACAAAAGTTGTAAAGTTACCTTGCTGAGATGGTTTTTAAAAAGTGCGATGTCTAGATGCGGTTGAAGCTCTTAACTTTTGTGGTCCTTTATATTTCCTACCTGCCTTTTGGGAATTATATTCCTCAACCACTGAATTCTCTCTTTTAAAAACCCTCCAGTAAATTTTCCACCAATCCCTGTGTGATCTTGTTTATTTCAATTCGTTTCTTTGTCAAAATGTTTCAATGAATTCTCAATCAGCATGTTTCTAGGCTTGAGCTATGCATTTCACTGGTATGATGTTCTTGTCTGGTTCACAAGGTCATTTTTGGTTTATGCAGTCCAAAGTTATTCACCTAGGGGTGATGAATAGGGGGTAGTTTCCTAGACTAAGAAGCCAAATTTGCATATTGGGTGACAAGTTGCTGAACGTGCTTCCCTTCTACTAATTAGAGGTTTATCTTCTAGCCAATTAAGAATCCTTTCACCCATAGGTTTCCTTATCATACCCATTTAATGAGGTTGACCAGAATTATGCTCTGGAAACCCCGAGGAGTGTGCACAGGAAATAATCTTGCATAGCCACCAATTATCCTCTGGAAGGTGATTTGCAGAGTATTCATCTCCTAATCTGTGTACCTGAATGTCATGCATTTGATGTTTTGTTGAATTTTTATGTTCTTTATTATATGAGAAGACTCTCCTCCAAGAATTCCAACAAAGACTTTATGTCTCTGTGGTGGAATTTTTTGTAAGAATAAGGATAATGAAAGCCTAGAATATGCTAATTGGGTTGAACTACTTCAGTTAAAGATGAAAATTAACCCTTAGGAATAGGTTTTTGTGAAGGTTCCTGGAGGTAGTCTCTTGAGAAGCCAAAATTTATAATGGGAAATATATAAATTCTGTTATGTAAATTTTATTAATTGTTAGTTAGATATAGTTATATTAGGTTTTATTAAATGAAAGGGCGTGATCAAAGATCATGCCTCTTCACCAAGGGACACCATGAGGCCATATTTAAAGCCTCGGTGATTCCCCATTGTAATCATCTCTTATCCTCATCATTAATAATATATACTTATTCAAGTTTACCAAAGTTTTTACACTCCATTGGTATCAGAGCCATCGCTCTTCGGGATCTGTGTGATCACCTAGAATTAAGGAATTTCAAGAATTCCAGATTGCAGATTTTTTTTTACCAAGTGCTTGTGGACAGCAACCCTGGTTTAAAAAAATAATTTGCAGATTTACTTCCCAACACTCATTCCCTCTCAAAGCTCATACGCTACACTCACGCCCACTCACTCTGTTTCCCTTCCTTATCGATTTCTCATTTCAACCACTCCCTCACATTCCTTACCCTTTTTTTTACATCAATTCCCACACTCTTTGCTAACGGCCCCCTTTCCAAAACTCATTTCCAGCTCACCGTCACTTCCCATTTTCCCTACGCTCTCCCTCAAACCTCTCCCATCACATAAGCCCTAGCCTCTCCCTTCACCTTGCTCCCACGGCCTTTCGACACCATTTCCCCTGCACTTACCCCCCGACGTCTATCCTTCCACTTCATATATATATACTTAAACGTAAGTCTGTCGCTGTTTTAATTTTAAAAACGTAAGTTATTCAAACGCAGTTCATAACCACAGGCCACGTAACACCTGTTCAAGTTACCGTCGACCACTCCAAATCGTGAAACAACGTGTCCATAGCCGGTATCCGCCTGTCCGATTAAGCCGCCGTCCAATTGCACCAGAATCTTATCGTCGGTTTTGTGGAGCCCCTGCTTCACCTTTCGTTGAACCAGTTGACATTTTGCTGACGTGTGCTGTCCACGTCTAATTAACCCAGCGTCTAAATTAATCGGTGTGATCTTATGAACCCAGCATCAGAGCTGTCCACGTCAGATGGGTGCTGTCCACGTCAGAACGGCCGGTGTTGTGCCACAGCAATTAACCAAATAGAAAGGGCGTGTATTTAAAAAAAAAATTACGTTTCAAATCGTGAATAGGTGATGGTTGAAAAAAACAAATCGATTTGTTAAATTATATGAAACAGTGTGTCATTTAAACCGAATGACACATTTTAAAAAAAACACGATTTTTTTTTAATTATATATAAAATATATATTATATAATTTAATTGATAATTATATATATATATATATATTATAATTATATAGTTCATTTATATATTATATAATTCCCATTTAATAATTATATATATATATAATAATTATATAATTAAATTATATATATTATATAATTTTTAATTAAAAATTATATATATAATCATTATATAGTTTTAAAAAAAAATTATTATTAATTAATTAATTAATTAAATATTAATTAATTAATTTTAGAAAAAAAAAGAGAGAAACTGGCAGAAAAATACTCCCCACCTCATACGCGTTCAATGTCGTCGTCAATGTCAATGGCTGAATTCCAGAAAAAATTAGTTGATCTCGAGAAACAGATCACTAATAATTCCGAAGAATTCGGAAAAAGATTAGTCGACCTTGAAGGCACAGTTGCAGGGCATTCCAACGACATCAAAAGGGTTCATGATACAACAAATTGAATAGAAAGACAAATGTGGCTAAATAATCACGAGGCCACAGAAAAGCAGAACGAACTCTTCAATAAGCTAAATGATAAGCTAGATAAATTAAGTCAGACACAATCCCCAATATCTCCTAACAAGGAACAAAATCAACAAAACAATTCCGCAGATTCAGGGAACTCAGAAGAGCATCAGGAAAAAACTGATTCCCCACATCATCAAGAAGATAGTAATGCAGATTTTCAAAATAAGCTGCTCTGGAATGTATTCGCTAATCAATATCCCCTTCTTGCTCCACCATTATCATATCAGCGCAAAGCCAAGATCGACTTACCCAAATTTGATGGTAATGAAAAAAATAGCGTTGCATGGCTTAATAAAGCAGAAGAATATTTTGAGATTTATGACATTACTAGTGATGACGAAAAAATTAAGCATGCTTCCATGAAAATGTAAGGAGAAGCATACAATTGGTATATGTGGTGGAAAAAAACAACGTTCGCTATCAGTTGGAGGAAATTTAAGGATGCGTTCTTCAAAAGGTTTCAAGGCATAAAAGAAGAAAAGTTTTTTTCAACCTTTATCAAATTACGCCAAAAAGGAGATGTGGATGAGTACACGCGAGAATGGGAGACTTTGGCAACACGAGTACCCGGATTGTCGGAATCTCGTCTAATCCAGTCTTACATCTCGGGACTTAAAATCCACATACAAGAAGAGCTCGAACTACATGAAATTACGTCCGTAGAAGTAGCAAGGCAAAAAGCAAAAGCTGCTGAAAAGAAATTTGAAAGATTATCAAAACCAGAAAAAGTATATTCGAGACGACGGTTTCCTCAATCTGAAAATATAGATGACACAAAATATGTCCCTGCCCATCTTCGTGAAGAAGAAAAATCTAGTATGGAAAAACAAAGAATGTGAGAGGGCAAGTGCAAACGCTGTGGTGAAAACTAGGACCCTAAGCACAGATGTGCTAATGGAAAAGCAAAAAATCTATACAGTTGTGAAGCAACTAACGACGCTAACGGTACTGATTCGTCTATAGAAGGATTAGAAGACAACTTAGAGTTATCTCCAGTAGTGGATGGCGAAACTATTCCGCAAGTGTCATTATCAGCTATGACAGGCATATTACAACCTCAAACCCTAAGGTTAAGAGGACATATTAAGAAAAACAATGTAATGGTTCTCATAGACACAGACAGCACGCACAATTTTCTAGATTCAACCATGGCCAAAAGACTCAACCTCTTTACTTTTCCCATGCCTAATATGAAGGTAATGGTGGCCGATGGTAAGAAGATTGAACAAGTAGGAAAATGCCATAAAGTCAAATTGTAGATTAAAGACTTTCAATTAGAATCTCCATTCTACACCGTTCCATTACGAGGAGTAGATGTGGTCTTAGGAATTCAATGGCTACAAACTCTAGGTACTTATTCTGCCAACCATCAGAAACAGTTTATAAGTTTTAAGTGGAAAGGGTAGAAATACAAGTTGTATGGATTCCAAGCCCCAGAAAATCAAGTCGTATCTTCCTCTCTGATGACGAAGATGATTCAAATAGGAGCGCCAACATCTACAGTACAATGTCATCAGTTAGAAATGTTATCTTCAAAAGGGAGCCACGAAGAGTCGCCAGAAGTCAAGACAGGATCCGACCCTATCGATATCAGATATTTTCACTATCCAGATCAACAAAAGATTGAACTCGAGAATATGCTCCATGATCTTTTTAAAATGTGGGAAGCAAGAGCCCGCCACTCAAGAAACCCAGGCATTCGTCAACATTGTCCATCGTTACATATGCTTTGAGGACAAAGCATCTTTAAGAGATGGGCAATGTTATGTAAATTTTATTAATTGTTAGTTAGATATAGTTATATTAGGTTTTATTAAATGAAAGGGCATGATCAAAGATCATGCCTCTTCACCAAGGGACACCATGAGGCCATATTTAAAGCCTCAGTGATTCCCCATTGTAATCATCTCTTATCCTCATCATTAATAATATATACTTATTCAAGTTTACCAGAGTTTTTACACTCCAAATTGCATGCGCCTCAGGAGTGAAAGATGTTGAAAAATTGGGTCAACGCAGAGCTTTTTCTTTGTCCATGGTTGCCTGACATAAATAAAGTTGTGCATGGATCTCAAACAAAAGAGAATTTACAAGTCTTGTCGGTGGGAGGAAGATAAGATATTTTACAGATGTTACTTTTATCCCTTTGTAAGTGTTGATCATATGTTGATAGATGACATTTCATACACGGAATTTACATGTGTCCTCTGAAAGTGATATGTTTTTACTATAGTTTAATGTCCTCTGTAGGGGTTAATTTGCTGTGGAGAATCATCCATGAGTTTGGAACATTGATTTTTAGGGTTATGAATTTTGCACGACCAATACATTACCTCTTTATCAAGTAGTGAAGCTGAGGGTTCAAACTTAACTTTTTGTTTCTTAGGCATCCATGAACTTACTATGGTTTGGGAGTCCACACTAGTTGGTTACAAATTTTCAGTAATCTTGATCTTTCCATACAATTTTACTCACGAGGATCCTACTGAGCTAGGGCACCTTCCAAACTAATATCCCTGAAGGGATACATAGTTCTCCCAATTGTAGGGGATGAATTATAAAATAATATTAGTCTTTCTTTGCATACCCTAAATAGAGGGCAAACCATACCATACAAGCATCATTACACTAGCATCAATGTTTGCATAATTTCATTGTCTTATGATGATATTACTTTTTGAGGTGAATTTCCTAATTTCAATTGTCAAATGATGAATTTAATTTAAATGTACGTTGCATAATGTCATTGGAGCATCAACACACTCCTTGGTTTTTATTAGTTGCTGCTCACGAATAGTTTTTGTGGATGAAACCTTGTCTTGATCATTCCGTATTTACATAGAAACATAGTGATTATCATTTAGAAATTATACTTCTCTGGTAGAAATCAACTACCAACTTCAAATATTCTCTATCTAGATGAGTTTTCTCCTTGAATTACATTTTGATGGAATTGAAGCCACAACTCCCAAAGTTCTTGCAGGATCAGATTGATTTTTATAAATACTTGAGAAGTATTCAACTATCAACTTTGCTTTTGATGTGGCAAAAAAAAAATTACTTCTCCAATATTGCCCTTACGAAACTAAATCTCCAAATATATCGAACATATACGATAGTTGTATGTTGCATTTCCATGCCCCAGCCTTGCAGGCGTTTCTTTATACAAATTGTAATACAACTACGGATGCTTTCATTTCAACTTATTTTCTTTTATTCGGCATAGAAAATGGGTACCCTTAGTTTCTTCTCCAAACATTAGATTGCATATAAATGTGTCTAAATCATTCCTTAACTACGCTCCACGAATGATCATATATTCCCTCATGGAAAAATGTCCACATAACCAGTGGTAACAGCCAGTCCTAATATGACCATAGGAGGAATAAAATTGTGGATTTGGAACATCTGAGGTTGTTAAAACTCAGGCTGGTGTTGTTCCAAAAAGATCAATTGCAGGCCCTGATCAGGAAATTCCATTTTGTGTAGATTAGTAGTTGGTTTCAGAGGTAGACTCTGTAGTTGTAGATGCTAAAATTAGCTTATAACTCTTGACATTTTTCCATGTGAAAAATAAGACTTATATGATAAAGTGACTAAAATGTACAGTCCAAAAATGAACAGATCTCCTGTATGTCAGAAAGAGAAACCAGTTGGAAACAAATATGTAATAGTATTCAAGTTCTCACATTTGATGCTATGAAAGGATGCCAAACGATGTCCTTAGAAGCTTTAAAAGAACTGTTGTTCTTACAGTTATGTCAGGAAATTTGGATGAGGTTTCCCCTTGAACTACATTTTGATGGAATTGAAGCCATAACTCCAAAGTTCTTGCTCGATCAGATTCATTTTTATGAATACTTGAGAAGTATTAAACTATCAACTTCGCTTTTGATGTGGCAAAACACAAATTGCTTCTCCAATATTTCCCTTACGAAACTAAATCGCCAAATATATTGAACATACATGATAGCAGTATGTTGCATTTCCATGCCCCAGCCTTGTAGGCATTGCTATACAAATTGTAATACAAACACTAATGCTTTCGTTTCAAGTTATTTTATTTTATTCGACATAGCAAATGGGGACCCTTATTTTCTTCTCTAAAAATTAGATTGCATATAAATGTGTCTAAATGATTCCTTAACTACGCTCCAAGGATGATCATATATTTCCTCATGGAAAAAGTTGCACATAACCAGTGGAAATGACCAGTCCTAATATGACCATGGGAGGAAGAAAATTGTGGATTTGGAACATCTGAGGTTGTTAAAACTCGGGCTGATGTTGTTCCAGAAAGATCAATTGCAGGCCCCGATCAGGAAATTCCATTTTATGTAGATCAACAGTTGGTTTCAGAGGTAGACTTTGTAGTTGTAGATACTAAAATTAGCTATACCTCTTGACATTTTTCCATGTGAACAATAAGACTTATGTGATAATGTGACCAAAATGTACAGTCCACAAATGAACATATTGCCTGTTTGTCAGAAAGAGAAACTAGTTGGCAACAAATGAGAAATAGTATTCAATTTCTCACATTTGATGCAATGAAAGGATGCCAAATGATTTCCTTAGAAGCTTTAAAAGAATTTTTGGTCTTACAGTTATGCTAGGAAATATGAATGAGCTTTCCCCTTGAACTACATTTTTATGGAATTGAAGCCACAACTCCCAAATTTCTTGCAGGATCAGATTCATTTTTATGAATACTTGAGAAGTATTCAACTATCAACTTCACTGTTGATGTGGCAAAACACAAATTACTTCTCCAATCTTTCCCTTATGAAACTAAATCTCCAAATATATCGAACATATATGATAGTAGTATGTTGCATTTCCATGCCCCAGCCTTGTAGGAATTTCTTTATACAAACTGTAATACAACCACTGATGCTTTATTTTCAAGTTATTTTCTTTTATTCGGCATAGCAAATGGGGACCCTTAGTTTCTTCTCGAAACATTAGATTGTATAAAAATTTATCTAAATCATTCCTTAACTACGCTCCAAGGATGCTCATATATTCCCTCATGGAAAAAGGTCCACATAACTAGTGGAAATGACCAGTCCTAATATGACCACAGGAGGAAGAAGGACAAATAATGATATGGTACTGAAAATCGGGATATCATTCCTTTGGGAAACTTTGTTCAGATAATCCTGTCTCTTGATATTTATTTTTTGTGAGATTGTTAAGGAGTTACAACTATTAGGTTTGAAACGTTTCCCAAGCGGTATTGTGACTTCATTGACTTCATCATCGACTAAAGCAGTAAGTTGTTCAATTTTGACTTGTAGAAATTGTAAGGGCATGGGGAAATGTCACAATAAAAAACCTTTATTGTTTTTGTTTGATGTTATCTGTTCCAAGAGATCTAACTGAGACTGCACCTAGGATTCTGTCCAAAGAAAATATGTCTAACACTTTATTCTGTCCTGACCCTTTTTTAATCACTTTCATCTGTAATAGGTGGCTAGAGTGTGCAGGCCTGATGTTGAAGCCAGGTCCTTTGATAGTTTCCCAAATGTCAATGATGATGAGGAAGGAGGACCTGATGATTGTAACCCAAAAACTATGTTTGAGCCCTTGCTGGAGGAGGCAGAGACCTTATCAGTATAAACTTGCTAGAGGAGGTAGAGACCTCATCTGTATAAACTTGAATCTTGGTTAGCTATAATAGAGAGGAGGAGATTGTGGTGAGCATGGATATAGACCTATCACTTGAATATTCTAATATACCATTCACTAGTGATGATAGTAGCTTCATTGTAGGAGAAATATGTGGTAGGGAGATTGTAAGTGATAGAAGTTCCAACTGTTCAGAATTTGAAAATTGTGGATTTGGAACATCTACGACTGTTAAAATTCGGGCTAATGTTGCTCCAGAAAGATCAATTGCAGGCCCTGATCAGGAAATTCTATTTTATGTAGATCAGCAGTTGGTTTCAGAGGTGGATTATGTAGTTTTAGATGCTAAAATTAGCTTATACCTCTTAACATTTTTCCATGTGAGCAATAAAATTTATATGATAAAGTGACTAAAATGTACAGTCCACAAATGAAAAGATCACCTGCCTGTCAAAAAGAGAAACCAATCGCCAACAAATGAGCAATAGTATTCAAGTTCTCACATTTGATGCTATGAAAGGATGCCAAACGATGTCCTTAGAAGATTTAAAATAGCTATTGGTCTTATAGTTATGTCAAGAATCTGGATGAGGTTTCCCCTTGAACTACATTTTGATGGAATTGAAGCCACAACTCCCAAAGTTCTTGCGGGATCAGATTCATTTTTATGAATACTTGAGAAATATTCAACTATCAACTTCACTTTTGATGTGGAAAAACACAAATTACTTCTCCAATCTTGCCCTTACAAAACTAAATCTCCAAATATATCGAACATATATTATAGTAGTATGTTTCATTTCCATTCCCCAGCCTTGTAGGCATTTATTTATACAAATTGTAATATAGCCACCGATGCTTTCATTTCAAGTTATTTTCTTTTATTCGGTGTAGCAAATGGGGACCCTTAGTTTCTTCTCGAAACATTAGATTTCATATAAATGTGCCTTAATGATTCCTTAACTACGCTCCAAGGATGATCATATATTCCCTCATGGAAAAAGGTCCACATAACCACTGGCAACGACCAGTCCTAATATGACCACATGAGGAAGAATGAAAAATAATGTTATGGTACCTTAATTATGCTCCAAGGATGATCATATATTCCCTCATGGAAAAAGGTCCACATAACCAGTGACAACGTCCAGTCCTAATATGACCACAAGAGGAAGAAGGACAAATAATGCTATGGTATTGAAAATTGGGATATCATTCCTTTGGTCAACTTTGTTCAGATCATCCTATCTCTTGATATTTCTTTTTTCTGAGATTGTTAAGGAGTTATAATTATTAGGTTTGAAATGTTTCCCAAGCGGTATTGTGACTTCATTGACTTCATCATCGACTAAAGCAGTAAGCTGCTCACGAATAGTTTTCATGGATGAAACCTTGTCTTGATCATTCCCTGTTTATATAGAAACATGAGCATATTGTCCCTAAAACTATGGGAACTATTGTTATTATTTCTATTGTGGGGTCATGTCAGGTTATCATTGCTAATTTTGGAGATTCAAGAGTTGTTTTATGTCGTGGAGGGAAGGCCATTCCACTTTCAGATGATCACAAAGTATGCAATGTTTTCTTTTTAGTAACGTTTTTATTGCCTACAATTTATCCTTTTGGAGGAGGTTGTGAAACCAATTTTTTTATCCAAACAATTCTCAAATCTATAATTTATTTGAAATAAAATAATTCATATTTATAAGATAAATATTCAATTAAATCACATAACATATCACATATTTGTTTCCTCTATATTACTCTTTCCTATGTTACTTCTTTACAACATTTCCTTTGCAACATATGGTGCAATTTCTAGTTGACTATAGATGAGTATTATTTTTTATTTTAAATTGTCAAATATCAAGGGTACAAGGCAGCATAGAATAAATTTTTAAATTTTTTTTTAATAAAAAATACAGGTTAAATTATGTTTGTATTATGTGGGGTAACAAATATTTTCAATGAGGGGTTGAGTTTTTGATGTTGATAGGAACTAGCACAACCATCTAAGTTAAATGGGAAATAAAAGCCAATAGACATAAAAATAAACTTACCTCATAATATATTTCACATTACCAAAATTTTAAATTAGTATTATAACAATATAAATGAAATGGTCGATAAATGCCAATAAACATCAACCCATAATAAACATCAAAACATTTACACCATAATATATCTCAAGTTGCTAAAATTAGAAAAACCATAATAATTAAGTAAAATTATAAAAACCATAAGAATTAAGTAAAATTAGAAAAACCATAAGAATTAAAGATTTGATCTCAATATCTTTTAGTAGTTTGTAGAATGAATTAACTAAAATTAGAAAAACCATAAGAATTAAGGATTTGATCTCAATATCTTTTAGTAGTTTATAGAATGCCCCCAAATATTTATTTTGGCTTTACCTCAAAGCCTGTTAATGGAAACAATTTTTAATTGTAGTTTTAGGAATAGAGAAGGAAAAGTTGTCCGAATTGTTTTAAATTTTTTATTGGAAAATTTATTGACCTCATCACACCCTTTTTAGTATAGGTTAGGTTTCTTTTATATTTTGATTTCCAACATGGACATATTTGTGATGACACTCACTAGAAAATTGAAAGATTTAGTTGAGACATTGACTAGAGAGTCTATAACTATGGAGGTAGAGATTGTTAACACAATTGATAATGTGAAAGCCAAGATTCAACACAAGGAAGACATTCGTCTTGAATGAGAAAGACTAACACTTTCTAGAAAGCATTAGAAGGATGGATAAGTCCTCACTAATTAAAATATGCAAAAGGGATTTTCTAGAAAGCATTGGGAGGATAGATAAGTCCTCACTAATTAAAATATGCAAAAATATATTTTCTAGAAAGAATTCCGAGGATGGATAAGTTCTCACTAATTAAAATATGCAAAATGGATATGCTTCATCCGTTGCTTTCTATAAGAGGTGTAATGCAAATCTTTCTTAATACTTTGGCTAGAAAAAAAAACATTATTCTTGAGGTGTACAACTCAAACATCATTCATAATGTTAAGGAAAATATGCAAGATAATTATAATTATGGCTTACCTACTAAACAAAAATGGTTAACCTTCATTGGAAAACAACTAGAGGATGGTGGTACCTTCACATCTAGAAGGAATACATTCCAATCGGTTTTCCATTTGACACGTGGAATGGAGATCTCAACACTCATAAGTAAATCTATTTTGCTTTCTCTTTGAGATGTGGAATGCAGATCTCAAAACTCTAGATGGGAAGAAAACTATTCTTGAGGTTAATAGATTAGTTACTATCAATAATGTCCAGGCTAAAATTCATGACAAGGAATTCCTCCAAATCTTCAAAGATATATTTTTTCTAGAAAGCATTTTGGAGATGAAAAGTTTGTAGTTTATTATACTATTCACAGGAATTGAGCTTGCTTCTTATCCTTCATCTCCAAGGGAATATGTCGATCCTTGCGAAGATGTTGACTTATGAGATTATTATAGTTGATGTTATGATCTCTAATATAATTGACAATATGAAGGCAAATATTCAAGACAAGGAAGGAATTCCTCCATATTAGAAAAGTTTGATCTCTTTCGGGAATAAACTTTAAGACATAAGGAATTTTAAAAATTCTGTTTGAAGGAATTGTGGTGGAGGGGAAAGGCGTTTCTTTCAACTTCAGAAAAAAAAGAATGTATTCTAACCACTTACAAAAATTGTATTGAGATTTACACTCTCTCATATAGTAAAACAAATCATTCAGGAACCTTTTCTTCAACACGAAAAATAGGCGTCTGAAAATTCTCTTTTTAGTTAGTAGGAATTGTACACATGGAACGAGAACTGAACTATGATCACACATCTCAGGAAGTTCTGTCAGAAAAAATTTAATTGGTTTCGCTTTGATGGTTTAATTCCATTATAGGAATGCCCAAATTTGATTCACTCACCACAATACATGAAGATAACACATTGTTCACTTTAACATTGATTCCAAATAAAGTAATAATAATAATAATACATGTTACATGAATATGCTTTGTATCCACACATGGAAAGAGAGCATGGGAAGGTCGTAATACTCAGACTTGAATATCTACACTTTTATTGGATTCTGCAGATCACAATGCGCTCCATTCCAATTATTGTTGGTTTCACCACAACCACATGATAATGTCCCAACCTCTAAATGCATTGCTAACATACAAAGTCAGAAAAACAAAAATTAAAACCAAAAAATGTTGTGAGAAAGACTATAGGTTGTTACACGCACTATAGAACGTGAACCTGAATATAACATTAAGAAATGTATATGAATAGAACATATTAAGATACATTAATAGATGTATTTGTAAAGCCTCCAGTTCATTGAGAAATTATTTTCACAGTTTTGATCTTGGAACAAAATTCATATAGGTTCTTTATAATGTCAATTTGTCCATGTTTCATTGCAGAGCCCCTTCGTATTTTGTTCACACCCCAAAAAAACCCCAAATTTGGATTTTGGAGATCTTTTCAAATATCTCGCAAATATATGAGATCAAGTACTCATAACACGACTGTCTCCTTTTATTTAAATTATCAACTAAATCATACTTGATTAATCCTTAACAAAAGATATTATTTCTAATTATCATTTTTTCCTCCAATTTTCCCAACCAAAATAATGACATTCAAATATTGCTCAAACATGAAACTAAGACTCCTAGAATCTGAGTGGAGACTTTTTTTTAAATCCCCTTGCATGAAATTGACTCTCCACCTAGTTATTTGTTTGTGCTTTGGTATGAATTTTTTTTTCAAGACAATGAATCAGAAGAAAATCAGGTTTAAATTTGATATTTTTGACATAATTGATGATGACAGGGCAGAGATTCCAGATAAAGAGGGAATATCTCCATATCAATGGACTCTTGATATTTTTTTTTACAAAGAAACATGAATATGGAAGGATTCTTGTAGCTTACAAAATTAGAAGGAATCAAACCTCCACATTATTCTTTATCCGCATGGTGGTATGGACATTTTTGTCAAGATATTAATTGGTAATACTATTACTCTTCAACTTGATACCTCTAACACGGTTGATAATGTCAAGGCTAAAATAAAAAACAAAGAAGAGATTCCTCGTAACTAGGAAATACTTTTGATTTTTATAACCCTCTTGAGATCAACTTTTACACTTACTTGAGAAACAACTTGACCCAAAAAATTCCCTTGAGTGACACAGAAAATTTTCTTCTTAGTATTTAAGAATATGCCAAACTTATGACATATCTAAAGCACTTGTCTAAGGTGATCAAAGTGACTACTTCATTCTTTGGAAAATAATGTCATGTCATTGAAGTAGAAAACTATAATTTCATCCATCAAACCCTTGAAAAAGTGATGGCCATGGCATGATAGAAGGTACTTCCAACACTAATGAAACAAAAAGGAATCCTATGATATGGATATTTTTCCCAATAAGTGACGAATTTCATTTCATGAAAATTATAAGGTTTGAGGGATATCTAATTGTAGCATGAGAAACCATTTAAAAGAGACATTAATTGGGTACCATAGACTTCTTGGAGGATTTCCTTCATAGGTGGGACCTAGTAGTTGCATTTCATTTAAACCTTATTCACATGTCAATAATAAACACATAATGGAATATCTATAGTTTTCTTTCTAAATAATACCAAATTGGGTACCCATTGTGACTAATGAATAAATTATATGACCTCTAATACTTCCATATTATCTAATTCATCCATAATTTTTTGTTCCAAACTAGGGGTTTTCTTCCTATATTTTTCCTTATAAGGATTTGAATCAAGAATTATAGTTATGGCATGAACTATTTATTACATATTAAATACTTTTAGGTCCTCGTAGGACCAAGAAAAAACATACTTTAACTCTATTAAGAGTGAATCTATGAAGTAAGTGAACTCACAAGGGGAAAATTCTGACCCTATATAAATCATCTTTTGATTTTCTCATGTTCCCATGTTTATATGGGTAGTTTATTCCACCTTCCTAATGGATTCACTATTAATATATGTGTAGGGGTAGAGTCATCATTATAATCAAACATGGATTCCAACATGGACAACCCAAGCATACTCTTATTGGTTTTCGATTGGATCATATCATTGGTTTCCCCTTCTATCTCATGGAAAATGTGCAAGCCTTTGAATTCCTAGTTTGAAGGAATCTACATAAATTTTCATTGGTGTCAAAATATTTCAAAGAGTCAAAATTTATTAGGTAATGTAGCCCTTGGGATCACATAGAAAGACTCCAGCACTAGATCCTTTCTTGGGATTAGCACCATCAAAATCCCATGTTAAAAACCATTTCATCTTGTTCATGAGTAGGAGAATGAAGATATTATTTAGATAGCACACTATAATTAACCATCCTAATATCTCGGTAAGTCACATGTATGATGTAGAAGGAATTAGGTACAACTTGTTCTCGATATTTTATCTCTCTTGTAATGACAACTTTGCAACCTATTGATGAAAGGTGAAGTGGGTTCCTTCCGTCAAATATAAACCCTTTTTGACCTAGGTGGACTACTCCCTTCCTAAAAGCATGCCATATGCCTCAAGTATTTCCACTACAATCACATGGGTGATCATGTCACATTATGAGCTTGATTAAAAGAAATGGATAACCTTTCATGTAACCATTGTTTCTACAATTCTTGAATCCAAAGCTATTAGATATTTACAAGGATCCATTCACTCCAAACCTAGTATTTTCATAACTAAAAGTGGAGTGAAGTTGTGTCTTGATTTTGTGTCAATGACACAATTATGGAGCACAAAATTAGAAATCTTTACTAAAACATAAAAAGGAGGAACTCTACGATCTAAATAAATAACATCATATGGCTCCTTTGGTTGAGTGGATGCATCTACCAAGTTAGAGAGTGAGTTGGCACACACCACTTGGTCAGAACTATGAGTGCCCCATGAATTTAAGAGGAGGAGGTATCCATCTCTCATCACTAGTGATTTTCAGTTCTTAAAGACACATATATGGAAGAAGGATACATGTTGTAAGGAAGATTCTCAAGATCCCTTCGATGGAATTTGGTTTAACTTCCACAAGGAGTTTAGCATTATGATATAACCTAACTATTCATATTTCAACCCTTGAAAATAGCCAATGAGAACAATTTGAATCAAGAACTCACTCAATATAAACAAAGTAAACAAATTGTGATGGGCCCTACTATTGTGAGAATCACCAATAATTCTTCTCACCCTAGGTTTATAGCCCTTGTGTTTTATAAATGTTGGAGTAGTGTTTTTGGGTAAAACGTTTTGGGGTTTTTCTCATAGGAGCACCACACAACAAGGTTAGCCAAAGGATGACACACAAAAGTGTGAAGAATAAGGAAATCCATTGGGAAAATTTTTTATGTTCTAGCCATTAGTAATTTTTACTTTCCCATAGTAATCTTTACCAACCCGTAATGATAATTTACTACTAAGGAATTTTTTGTCAGTTGGATCCATATGTAAACCTATAAATAGATTAAGGATGAGCGATAAAAGATATAACTTGTTAGTACACCTTGAGATGGATATATATAGTCTTGTGTTGTAATGATAAATGATTCACTAGGATGGTGAGCCGCTATGGATATGAATGTGATGAAAGACTCATTATGTTAATAGAAAGATCATTTTTTGGCTTATTTCGTGTTTTTGTAGAATTCTTAATGTCTTGTCTATTTTAAATAATATTATCACTTTAAATGTATGCCTAATGTGATTACTGCAAAAAATTAGGGTATAGTTCACCTTTTTTTATGAATACTAATAAGTAATAATATGGTGAAGATAGGAAATGCTAGCTTAAGTTTCATGTATCCTTCATCATAGCGAAATTTTTTAGATTCTTACAGCCCCCCCTATATTTCTCTAGTGATCCTTCACTTGCTTTCAGTTGCTTCAAAAATGGTTTGTGTATGTAGGGGTTTTGTTGAAAAATTCTCTCGAACCTCGGGTTTACCCCTGCATGCCAACAAATGGTTCCATAGATGAGATTGAGATTTGTGGCTAAAGGGGATGTGGATACCTACTAAGTAAGATATGCAATAGTGGGTGAAGAAAAAAGAACAACATTTCTCTATACAATGACTTGAAATCAACAAATCAGTCATAAGAAATGGATGCAAAGGTATGTTTTTTACATATTTTCATGCAATATTATTTGTTGAGTTTCTGAACATTTTGATTGAGTGGTTACAAAGGTTGGCAGAAGAACATATAACTTGGTGCCCTATTGTACTACGTATTTGGACTCTAATGGGTTAACACTATAAATAAAAATGTTTCTCACATAGTTGTTTTTTGGTTGAATAATGTGTTGTAAGGCTATATTGTTGAATTTTTTGTAATTTATGGTACTTAGTCATATAGTGAAGCTAAATGGAATTTATTTAAGGGAACATGAGTAATATATTTGATATTTTTGTCTACAGGGATAAAAATGTTTGTGATAAATTGGTTATGTCACTAGAATATGAAAACACGAGATACTAAATTTCTTTGTGTGTAGTGGGGAGACTAGGGGCTGACTAGAGCATGAAATGAGGGAAACATAGTTTTGGGATGTTATAAAGAACCAATAAAGACTGAATAAGTTATGAATGTTGAGGTATAATAAGGATAAAAGTGCAAACAATTCAAGAATAGTAAGAATCCACACATCAATGCAGGAGGAAAGTGAGACGAAAGAGGAAAGTAGAGTGTTGCATAGTGGGATAATATTTCAATTTTGTTTTTCATCTTCAAAATTATTTCAGGTTATGTGAAGTATCCCTAATAAGCTAAATAGAGAATCAATTTACCTAAATTTTGGCAAGGTTATGTTATACACAAAGATTTATGATAAAATTAACTTGTTTATATCATACTTCTAAATGAATGGTTAGATATTTCATGTAATTGAAGTTCTTGTTTTATTCTATAACCTTAGGAATATTATCATCTATGTTTTCTGCAATAAAAATTCTTAAATCACTTAGTCAATGTTGTAGTATTTGTTAAATTTTCTCCTTTTCCTCCTCTCCTTATTTAAAAAAATTGTCATCTAGCTTGGTTGGAAACTCTCCTCTTGATTAAATAACTGAAAGGTATTGTCCTTCCATTCATTGAGTAGAGACTAATTTGGATAAGAACCTCTTTTAAAAAATAGTGTTGGTGCCTTGGCATCATTTTCTTGCCAAAAACTATCTCAAGGGAATAGTGCATTCCATTTCTCGTGAATACCATAGTTTGTATTTTTTTTTTCAATTGAAAAATGTTAGATGCAAGATACCTATCCTCTGTATCATCTCTCCCTACATTATTCACCACCCCACAACACCTCAACACTTAGCTAATTTGATGTTTGTATGATGTCGGATGCCAAAAAAAAACTTTTCCTTAATAACCCACTCTTATCCTTTACTTCCACAACCTTTGTTTTGCATTTTGAAACATCCAAAACATATATTTATCCACATCTATACTCAATTTCTACACAATTAATATTATAGGGTACCTCATATGCAACTTCACTGTAACGACCACCCTACATATTTAATTTCCACATCTTCCATTTTCCATCTTGCATTAGTTAGATTATGTAATACCTCTTTTTAAAACCGCAAGTTTTGTAATTATAATTAATACTTATAACGTTGGAGATGGCTAGCATCGATATATTGACATACTTTATTTGATTTAATGTGCATTTTATTTCATATATTTCTAAAAATATAAATAAGAGAGTATTCAACACAAATATTAATACCCAAGAGGAAATTGTGAAGAGGAATGGGAATTTTTCTATGTTACCTCGAATTAAATTTCTAGTTTTCAAATTTGGCAGTTGAAATACCCAACTACCAACAAATATGGAAAGGAATTGGGAAGTTTTATTGAACTTATCCGAAGGTATTGACTACATACCCATTCTAGAGACATCTGAAGTAACCATGTAGCCCAAGAGAGGGATCCCAAAATTTAATACAGATAATTGTGTAGTGTGGTGGTATGAAAATAAGTAGAGGAAACGTAGATAAAGGTGTGTCAACTAGAGAAAATCCATGGGGTCAAATGGAACCACCGTGAGTGTTGAGAATGTGACTATGAACAAAATCAACCAATAAGATTTTTGAGTCATATAAATTCCTACATGGAATTGTTATTTTAACTAAATTAGGATGAGGAAGTTAGTGTGGAATATTTTAAGCTAAGCTTGCATAGAATTTTCTATATAATTGTCTTAACTAATCATGTAAGGCACTAAAATGGGAACTAATAAGGAACATATGGATCAATGAAGGATTTCCTTTGTGGTATGTAGTCCCATGGTGGTCATACTATGAGTGTTAATAAGCCCTAAGTCATTGGTTTGAAGGTAGAACATTGATTCCTATATGTGGAGGAGAGTGACCTTCATGTTCTCTACCCTACTTTGAATCTTGTTAACCCTCAGTGATACTTCCTCTGAAGGCATCAAATCTATGTTAGGGGAAGCTAGCTACATGAAAACTACAATTTATTTGATCCTATGGGTGGGTGGGATGTGGCTCTCTCTTATTTACTTTCTAACAAAGCTTAAGTGACTCAGATAACTACATGTATTTTCTCTAATGAAATGGATTCATTTGAATCAAATCTTCATGATTGTTTTCATCCTAAGTTACTGAATATTTTATGGATGATAAACTAGAATTAATTCTTAATTGTGTTTAATTTGTAGCTAATATCCCCTTCAAATAAGAACTCTATAAACAAAGGGAATTTCTTAAAGTAAGTTACTTATGATAAATATAATGAATAGTTTCTGAAGTATGATGTATAAGTTGATTTGAGCCCACACCTCTTCTTTTATTTTGTTAGTATGCTTGGCTATTGCTAGGCTAGTAGTGGTATTGAACAACAATGTTGTATTTGTAAATTGAAATTAGAATATTGGGAGGTGTTTTCTTGATTAGATATTTTGAAAAGGATGAATAATGCCTTTTTTATGGAAATTAGGAATGATAATATGTATTATGTGGTTAAGGAGACCGCTTCCTCAAGAGATAAGCCATAATAATGTCTTCTCAAATTGTAACATTGTGGAGCTTGAAATTTGAAGTATGCAACCCAAAGGAGTGACATATATAATTTCGGTTAGGTGAAGTTTTGGATTTGGCCACTTTCCATCTCCATGCCATTTTTATGGGAAGATGCATGTTACCACTCAAAATAATAGGGGTCCTAAAAGGGGGAGCCTTGGAGGGCTACTACTAGGTCAAGGGAAAAAATGGAGCAATAGCACATTATCACCTCAACTATGTCTCCCTACTCTTTCCGGACATTAACCAATGGGAGGAGACCCGATATAATAAAGAGCATGAAATTAATGGATCAATGATAGGGTGAAGGGGCAATCCTAGGGGGCCTATTCACAAGAGGGGCTCAGATGCATAGCTTGCTTGCTTTGGAAGGCAAGGTTGAAGGCTATAAATGAAGGGCTCAAGGATAATTCTAGGGTTTAGGGATCACCATTATAAGATACATACCCTTACCGCTCAAACTAACAAGGGTCCTAAAAAGGGGGCCTTGAAGGGCTACTACCAGGTTAAGGGCTAATACCACTGTAACCTCGAATATGACTCCCTACTCTTTACGGACTTCCATTGATGGGAGGAGACCTATTGTAATAAGGATCATGAAATGAATGGATCAATGATAGGGTGAGAAGCTATCTTGGAAGACTATTCACAAGAGAGACTCAAGTGTATGGCTTGCTTCCTTTGGAGGGAAAGGTTGAAGTATTTAAAGGAAGGGCTTCGGTGAATTATAATATCTAGGGCTTGAGTATATGACTTGTAATGAAGATTCTTAGCTCATAAAATCCATGTGGAAACTTGGATTCCATAATGGTCTTTGTGAAATTGGCTTTGATAAGTTGTGAGACCACACGGGACCAAGTTCACCCGAGGTTAGGTAAAGGGAATGGGGTTGACAAAATAATGAAATACTTGACCTAATCTAGGAGGAGAAGGGTATCAAGGAAGGAATTTTCAATGGGTTCCTTCCATCAAATATAAACCCTATTTGACCTTGGTGGACCACTACCTTCGTAAAATCATGCCATATGCCTCAAATATTTCACTACAATCACATGTATGAGCATGCTCACATTAGGAGATTTATTAAAATAAATGGATAAAACTTTCATATAACCAATTGTTTCTACAATTCTTGAATCCAAAGCTAGTATATATCTACAAGGACCTATGCACTAAAGCCCTAGTATTTTCATAACTAAAAATGGAATGACATCGTGTCTTGATTTTGTGTCAATGACACAATTATGGAGCACAAATTAGAACTATTTACTAAAACATAAAAAGGAGGAACTCTAGGATCTAAATAAATAACATCATATGCCTCCTTTCGTTGAGAGGATGCATCTTTGGAGGGAAAATATATATGTTCAGATCATGGAGGAGGAGGGTCTTGTAGGACACAAGAAATTCTTTCAAACTAAGTAGGTTTCATAAGAGCATATTGTAATGTCATATGGGCTAGGACATTCACTGTATATCTAAATGCGTTTTAAGGTCCTAATATTGGGAAATGTGGAGATAGTTGTTTGTTGGGTAAGTTTACCTGTTTAAAACCCAAGGTGTTACATTCCTTATAAGATAAGACAATCTAATACTTATCATAGCTTTGATTTTTACATTATACTTAGGATAAGTTTTGGCCTCCTTCATTCCTCACATAATGGTTCTCGAGAATTGATTCCTAGTTTCTACAAAAAATATTTCAAAAGAGGAAGACTTATAATCTTAAGGTACAAACTCTTGCATGCTAACCTAGTAATTCTGAGAAGGAGAGGTATTTTTTATTAGGCAGAGGTGAAGTTTCATTTCCTACATTGGATCATTCCATGTGTCATGTATATAGGTAATAATACTAAAGATCATGGATGTCTTAGAAAAATTGACACCAATCCACTTTATCAGTAGAATACCTATGAGGAGTAGGAGGAAAAGGAGGTCTTACTCTTGTAGGTGCAGTAAAAAAAAAAGTCATTCAATTTTCAATTCAAGGAAAGGATTTGATTATTCATGTTCATTATTAGTTTCAATGTTCCAAAACTTTCCCTCTCTTTTATCCTTCGGTTTTGGATAATTAAAGGGTCATATTGTGAACAATCACTTTGAAATATATCATTACTATGACTTAGGTTAAAATGGGTGCTACATATGAGGAAACCATACAAGAGTTTTCCATGTTTTCTCAATCTCCAAGTCATTAGCCTTGGCCACATTTAAATTGGTTAATGATTTGTCTTTCAACACATACTTCACATTTTGATTCTTTGTGGTCATGTAGTAATGAAAAAAATTGTTTTCAAAGGGTTACAAACTACTTAGGATTATGCCCAAGGTGGAAGAAAAGTGTTGATTGAAGCTACAAATAGGGTTTCCCTAATGAATGGAAATGGTTGTGAAATCCCTAAGTAGGGATGCCAAATCATCTACTCCTTGAAAGTGTTTCTTGAATTCTTGGATCTTAGTTTCCAAATTTGGGATACTATCATTGGGAAGTAAGAGATACCATATCATTACTTCCACTTCCAAAATTTCTCACAAATAACCTAATAATGACATCATGGATTTTTATATCCATGACTTCTTACACATCATAATTTTTGTGTGTGTGGTCCTCAATGTTTAATGGACTAGTGCACTAAAATTAGGAAGATGATATGGTTCATCTGTGGATATGTCATGTTAATGAGGATTTAAGGCCAAAGGGTTCATGGTTTTCCAAGGAATTTCCATTATAATAGATGTTTATGGAACAATAACAATTACAAGAACAATTATAGGAGTAATTGTTATAACATCTTTTGCCACACTTTTTTAGTAGATGCTTATCTTGGCCTATGTAGAATCCCTTTTCCCATGTAGACTTGATATTATCCTTAAAAATAAATTTTCAAAATCCATACACAACTTTCCCACTGTAAAATCACATATATACGTTGTTCTCCTTACATATTCTCGCATAAAAATTTTTAAAATTTGAAAAAAAATATAATACGACTATTTTTTAGGTAGGGTTTATGGGTTGGATTGGAAAATTCCCTTATAGGAACCTGTAACATAAAAAAGCCACCCAATTAATTGTGGTATACATACACACCTTGGGTTTCACTAATATCATCCTAGTACTTGGCATCCATACTCGGTCAAAATTTTCCTAGATTAGGTTTGCTTATCTCGTGCTTTTAAAAACTCCCATGTCTCCAGGAAACCCTATTTTCCTTGCTTTGAAGGTATGCCCTCTTATCTTGAACCACATTGCTACTATTAGAAATGAGATATTTAGTGGCCTAGGTATGAAGGATCTAGAGGAAGGTTTCTTCGATTCTAACAAACAGGATCAAATTATATCATAACTACTTCTTTTTCGTTGTTTTTTGATAAAGAGACACATATTCTGTTCCCACTTCCATTGTTTTTTTTTCATGAATGTGAATGTATAATGGATATTTTTATGGGATAATTTTGTTTATATGTATATATTCTCTAAATTTTGTGGTCCACTCTTAGTTTCTTTTTTATCTTGTGGGACTAGAAGCTTCGAAGGAGAGGTTAGTGTTTGGACCCCACGGGATCTTCATTAACCATAGGACCTACAGGTTAGTACCTTACACCTGATTTGTGAATTTGAAGTTGTATGCATGTTTGACCGAGTTTCTTTGTTGATTTTTGTGTTCTTCTCTTTTGGGGCTTCTAACTGTAGCCCTAAGGAAAATATCCTACAACACTAACATGGGGATTAGTATTTTTGATGGATTACCTAATGTTTATTTTAATCTGGGTTTTTGAATAGGAAAAGAGGAAGAGGGTGGATTAGTTTGTATGATAGGTGTACTATGTTTGCTTATTTTTGTAGATGTATGTGACTTGTTGCTTGAGTTTTTGCAAATTTTGGCTTCTTGTAATGCTACAAGAGATTGAATGTTTAGTTTTAAGATGTTTCGTACTTGCTAATGTGTGAGGGAATTAATTAATGTATCCTAATTACAAGAGAACTATCACAAAAGTATCCTACTTCTAAAAATGTGCTAAAGTGACCCAACTAAATAAGAATTTTGTTTTCTCCAAATGAAATATAAAGTATGACAATGATTAATTGGTTCAATGGGGTTTATAATCCATACTAGATATTGAAAATGTATGAGGAGAGGATATTGATGGTATTTATGTCTCCCTAATGCAATGAAATTATAAAGGAAATTGAACTGTATCACCCACTAGAGAAATTCAATAGGTTGATTGATTACCTTATCTTATATTTTTGTATCATATATTGGGGGAAGGTGGGTGAAGGGGACTCTACTAAGACTTCATATTTGATTCTTGCTTAAAATTTTGGATACAATTGAAACCAAATATATTTTCAAGTGGATCCCCAATGGAGTCACCAGAAAAGGGATGTGCTATACATGAAATCCATTTATTGGGATTGATCCTACCTATATAGTAGTGAACTTGGTTACATCCTCTATGGTCCTTTGTCCAAGTTTGTAAAAGGTGGGGAGAAGGATATGTGAGTGACCTATGTACACACTATCTTAGGACCACTCAATTTGGGTATTGACCTTCCTCGGTTCATTGGTTTTCCGAAAAGGCCAGATTTTTAAAAGATGCAAAAAAAAATTTGTTTGTACATGTATTATCTTGAAATATGGTCCAAACCTATGAGTCAATGTCAACTTAGGTCTAAAACAACTAACCATTGAATGGAATATGCATAATTATTAGAATTAGGAGTCAAAACTTTATGAATGATGTGCTTGGATATAGAAATATGATGATATGGGTGTTAGGTGAATTGACAAAAATTTTGGGGTTTTACCCATGTATTAGTTTAAATTTTATATAGTTAATAAATCAAGAAAGGTTACCACTCCATTATTAATATCCTCTCAATTAGGCACACAATTTTTATATCATAACTGTTATTCCTAGTATAAACAATGTGAGTTGGCATACACAACTTAGTTAGAACTATGAGTGCCCTGTAACAACCCCGGGTTAAAAATTCATGTAATAAAAGTTAATAAAGGAAAAATAAGACCAAGGTCATAGGACACTTATTCCAAGTTGAATGTTGGGCAAAGTGTCCTAGTGGGCATCACTTGTTGCATTTATAGCTAAGGGTAAATTGGCAAACGAAATGGAAAAGGCTTTGAAAAGGTAAAAATACATTTTTTGGCATTCTATTTATGAAAATGAAGGAAAATAGGAGAAAAGGAAGGTGAAAGGTTGCATGTTGCATGTGAGGAGGAAAATAATGGAAAATGAAGAAATTAGAGGCATCAAGAATAAAAATAAACTAGAGCATCAACTTGTAGCATTTTTTCAGTTCAGTTTTGGGATTAGTCTCATAGAGGAGAAGAGAACCAATAGGAGAAGGAAACACAAGCAAGCAAAGGAAGGATAAGGCAAGAAATGGAATGACAAGGATGACAAAGGAAAGCAAGGATCAAGCAAGGAAAGGTTGGATAAAGCATATTCAATGGGAATAATTGTAGGTAACATGTTGCATGTATTATTTCCTAGTTTGTTTTAGCATGCATAGAATATGCATGTGTGTATTTGGTTTCTTTGTTATCAATGGCATGGATTTTGTCAAGCTTTGACAATGGTTTTGGCCTCACCTTGCCATTTTTAGATAACCATGTTGTGATGAGATTATTTCTCGGTTGAGCTTTGGATTGCAGGAAGGTTTTGGATCCGGGTGAGGTGGTCAGAGGTCTCAGGAAAATCCCAAGGTTCAGGGGTGGAGATGGTTTTCTCTGGGAAGCCTTCAATAGGTGGGTGGAGATAGAAAGATTCCTTAATGGATGGTGAAGGAATTCAGAGGCATCCAAGCTCAGTTTATTTTGTGATCTCGAGACGGGTTTAGGTGAGATCACGGTATGGTGAGGGTGGTGGTGGTTTAACCTCTGGATTCCCTTATTTTTTTTATGGATTGGATTATTCCATGAGATCCCACATTCATGCTTAGAATATGGCATGGGGGTGATTGGTTGAAGGAAAGATTGGTTCAACCCAATATATGGTCAGGTGGTACATGGAAGTCCTGACTTGGTTGGATTTTGCATATGGTTAATAAGAGCTAAGTTTCTCTTGCCTTTGATGGGTGAATGTATTTGTTTGTAACAGAGATTCTCAGATTATCCATAGTGTAAAAATAATCATGCTGACATTTCGAATCCCAATGGGGATCCATCTTCAGGACCAATCGTTGAATGATGAAAGATTGAAAGAAGAATAAGGCCAGGAATAAATAGGGAAAAATGAACAGAAAAAAGAGCCGACCTAATTGATTTAGTTAATTTTATATAATAATTTAATTGTTAATAATTATTTATTTACAAAAAACCTTAAAAATAATTTTATTAACATTAATTATGTTTAATTCAATTATTAAATTTTTTTATTAGCATATGTGTTAATAAATTTATTTTAATTTAAGCAAAATAATTATAATGTTTTTAATTTTATTAAAAGGGTTAATATTTATAAAAGGTTAAATCATAGATTTAATTATTGGATTTATTACTTTATTAAAATAATAATTTCTTAATTTCTTAAAAAAAATTATTATTAATTGTTGTTAATAATAATAGTTGTTATTATTATTAATAATTACTAATAATAATTATTATTTCTTAATAATAATTACTAATAATTGTTATTATTATTATAAATTACTAATTTTTTTTGTTATTTATTACTAATAATTATTAATAATTGTTAATAATAATGAATGCTTGAATTTAATTTATAAGAATTTTTATTTGATGTTAATAATATTAATTATTATAAATAATAGTTATTATTATTTTCTAACAAATCTATAAAAAATGCTTATTATTATTATTAATGAATTTTAATAAGTTAATTTCAATTGCTAAAGAACCTAAAAACAAAAAAAATTGTTATGTGTCTTTAATAGATATTATATCATTGTTATTTATTTAGTTATATGTTGGTTATAATCATGGCTATAAGATAGATTTAAGTATGGCTCTTATCACATTTTAATTGATGAATGTATAGTTAATGAATCCATGACCTAATTGATGTTATGTTAGTTATGGTGAGAAGGCATTGATCCTTCTTGTTAAACCTCAGATAAGTTTCAAATCCCCTATGTTCAGATATTCATTCATGACATGTAGGTTACATGTTTACTATGTGTTTGAAAAAATGTCAATCCTAGTTGGGAGGGTTCAGGTCAAGTATTTCAGGAAGTTTCACTGAATTATGGGAAGAGGTATGAGTCCTAGCCCTGAAAAAGTGGCTCAAAATTCAGGGTCACTAGCATAGAAATGACTAGAAAATTCCATATTCTTTGGTAGGTAGGGCTATGTGAGCGATTAAAGGCTTACAACCACTTTCATTTCTTGAAAAGGGAGCGATAGAGCCTCTAGGTCAGTGCAAAAGTGAGTTAACTCAGGGGTTGGACACCTAGAGGGGTTGGGTTACTCTAGGAGGTATTGTAACACCTGAGGGAAGTCAATAAGGTCTGAAGTTGTCGACTCCATTTCCTTAAGGTCATATAGGAGGTTGAGTCTTCCCATAGTGACCCTCAGCCCATGTTCACCCTGGGCAAACTGACGAAAGTGGGAAAATTGGGAGGAGACAGTTATAAGGTGGTATTAGAGTGGGTTGTGCTCTCTTTGGGTAAAGTTTGATTTTTTCAAGCTTATGGTTGTCATGCATGGGGTCATGTTATACAGTAGGTATGGGCATGCATGATGTTGTTATGATTATGTTTATACAAGTACATGCTAATGTGGACTGATCTTGCAAATGAGATAAGCGTCCCCTGAACATCAATGAGGTATTGATTTGATTTTGGTATCTATTTGGTTTATCTGACATGGTACACTTATAGGAAGAAGAGATTCAAAAATGATGGGAAAAATGGTAGAATAAAATTTCCATGACTCTTCCTAAAAATCAATTGGGTAGGAAGGAGATGAGTATTCTTCTGGTATAGAAAATACAATAAGGATTTTGATGGAAGAGATTAGAATTTGCAAATAAAAAAATGACAGGTTGGTTGAGGCTCATGAAAGACTTGTAAGGGCTCAGGAGAAGCAGGTAGAAGACAATGCAATGATTCTTCAGAGCTTTTCAGAATTAAAAAGACAAGGAAAATTGACGACTAGTCAAGAGTAGGAAGATAAAACTAATGGATCTTATGGTAGCAGGTCTCGGCCTAGATATAGGATAGATAGAGGGAAAAAAGTTAGAGGTGGTAGATCACTGAATACACCTAACTAGAGGACTGGAATGTATGGGAATCATTATAGTTACTCATCCAGGAGACATCATCAAAATCATCACCGTCATCATCCTTATAGGAGGAGTGAGTACTTTCCTGAGAATTTCAAGAAATTCAATCCTTTTACAATTGATGGAGAGATGAAGAAGTTAGAAGATGCAAAGGCATGTTTTCTTGAGATGAAGAAAATATCGAGATTGCATAGCTACTCAGAGAATATGAAAGCCAAGATAACCACCTTTGTATTAAAGGAAAAACAAATATCTGGTGGGAATATGTGAATAATTTCAAGGGAATTTAGGAAGAAGAATTGATTTTGGATGCATTCGAGAGACTCTTCAAGAAGAAGTACCTATTATAGAGGTAATATGAAGACAAAGTTAAGGATTTTTATGAGCTGCAGATGCTTTATATGATAGAATAGCAAGTTCCTGGAGTTTTTTAGGTGTGTGCCTTACCTCAAGTATGAGAAGGCTAAGATTCAGAGATTCATCAATGGATCGCCAAAAACATATAGAGACCATATTGAGTTTGATGAGCCTAGATCGTTGGAGGAGGCCATCCAAAAGTTGAAGCATTGTTATGAGCAATCAAAACACAAATCTGATCCTAAGCACAAATAGAAGGGGAATGAGAATGTTAAAGTTAAGTGGCTACCACATTAGGGAGGATCTAAGGATGCAGGTGAGAAATAAAATGTTGCTCCTTACAAGAAGTTCAATGCATTTGAGAAGGGACATGGGTTGCATCTTGGAGAGAAACAAAATAAAGGTGATGGTAGAGGAACATTGCAGTGTTGGATATGTGGCAGAGATAATAGCAAGAATATTTTCCATTGTATTGTTGAAAATTCAACAAGAAATGTGTGTCTAATTTAATCTTCCCTTAATTAAATTGGACAATAAATTGTAATCTTATCTCATAATAAATTGTAATAGTTAACCGAGTGTGATAAACTCATTTATCTCATGGAATTCAAGTCAAGGGTGGTTGGTGAGGCATGTAGAGTGATTCTATTTTTTTTTTAGTCCAAGTTGCAATTAGTGCATTATTTTAATTCATAAGAAATCAGTTAACTCAATTAATTGAGTTAAAGTCAGTTTAACTAATTGTAACTGATTGTTGCACTAGTGAGAGGTCAAGTGAATTAAATAATATTTAATTCACATGCAATGATCTGTCAAGTAATTGATGATTTACTATTAATATCTACATGCATTTCAGTTCTGATGAAGACCCAATTGAGACAAAGGTTAAAGCAATGTTAACTAGCAGTTGTATTATTAGCAAACTACTTTCATGCAGTAATAAACCCATAGGATTTCCCATAAGCATTGCGCAGTTTTGGAAGGTTGAAATTCCCAAACAATAGGGATTGCATTCCACATGAATTGCGTAAGCAAGGCAGGCTGAGCAAAGGCTGAAAATTGGCTAAGTGTTGGTTGATTTTGTCCAGATCAGTGTGAGACAGTTGTGAGAGTGCAACAGACTCTTGTGAGAAGAGTGCATTGTAATTGTTTCATGATTCCTTGGTAAATATACAAAAGAAGATAGAGGGTTTTTGAGAAGCAAGCTTGCCCTTGGGAAAGTGTTTGTGTTGTGTTTTGATTTTCTTCTTTATTTACTTGGTGTGATAGGCGATCATGTTTATTTTTCACAATTAATTTGTAGAAGGATTTAGTATCTTGCTTTAGCATATCGCATGATTGGGTTGAATTCGTTGGTATACATATTGTTTGTATAATTTCTACATGGTATCAGAGTGTAGGAAATCACTATAGTGAAGAAGAAATTGAGTTTGTGTTGAATAGCATTCGAATTTGCAAAAATATTATTTGGTGTGATAGATGGATCAAGATGGCTTTCAATGGCTTGAGATTGGAATATGCACTCCAGGTTAGTTCTATTTTATTGCATGGAAAGACATAATGGAGGCAATTCTGGAGGACAACAGGTCCCGCAGTAGCAGATGCCGCTCTTCTTGATGATTGGAAAAATAAGGTTGCAAAGGTGAGGAGGATCTTATTAGAGGGAGTTCGAGACCACATTGTCTTGAGTATCCATGGAAAAGCGACTCAATATGCAATGTGGAAGGCTTTAACAGATCTATTTTAGAGAAGAAGTAACCACAAAAAATTGGCATTGAAGAACAATATCAAGAAAATCAAAATGGAGAAAGGTGACATTATTCCAAAATATTTAACCAAGTTCATCCAATGTCGATATGAGCTTGGGTGTCAGAATTATTATAGTGGTTGGTGACTTTGTGAGCCTAGCTCTTCTAGTCCTTCCCAAGAGTTGGCATAGTTATCATGACTCTATTAATGGGAGGGAGAAGCTACCAGATTGGAAGCAACTTTGGTCGGATTTGGCACAAGAATAATTCAGGCAGAATACCAGGGATGGATCCTCATGTAAGGCAGATGATGAGGAAAATTGTGCCTTGGATAGTAAGGCAAAGAAGGGGAAGGGAAAGAAATCCTATTCCAAATCTGAGACCAGTAAAGAAGGCAAGAAGCATGACATGTCCAGAGTGAAATGTTTTCATTTTCACGAGCATGGACATTATGCCACTGATTGTCCACAGAATAAGAAGAACAACAAGAAGGCTTCGGGATCTACAACAGGTGAGGCTTTGGCCTCGCAATTTAATCTGGACTTCTCACTCATCGCATGCATGGTGTCTAGTGCAATGGTATCAATGTGGTACTTGGATAGTGCTGCATCTTTCCACATGACGGGAGACAAAGAAATTTTTAGTCGCTTGGAGGAGAAGGATATCCATATGCATATCGAAATGGGCGATGAAGGGAGGTATATCGCTATCGGGATTGGTACAGTTACTTTCCAGAGACAGTCAGTTAAACCCTTATTATTAAAATATGTAATGCATGTACCAGGCTTCAAAAATAATTTAGTTTCAGTTGCTATGTTGGAGGATAGAGGATATGGTTTTCAGTGAGGAGAAATCATTCCTTCGTAAAAAATCCACAGGACAGGTCAAGAATATTAGGATTTGTGTGAAGAATATCTAAAAAATTTATGTAGATGGTTGCACAACATTGATGGGTAAAGCAGACAAAGTGGTGAGCTGAGATGAGGGTAGGTTTTGGAACAGGAGATTGCTCCATCTACACCACGGAGCTTTGAAGGTCGTGCAACATATTTCTACGGGGCTTGCAAAGGGTACTCTTGCATAGATAGACACATGCAAGGGATGTACCATGGGGAAGTATGCAAAGGAAAATTTTCATGAGAAGGAGAACCCAACATCGGAAATCCTTGAGAGAGTTCACTCAGATGTGTGTGGACCATTCTCTACAGATTCGACATTGAAAGCACAAGTATTATGTGAATTTTTTTTAATGATTTTTCTAGAAAGTGTTGGATCTACTTCATGCAGAAGAAAGATCACACGTTCTAAAATTTTTATGAGTTCAAAGCACTGGTTGAGAAATATACGGCGAAGCATGTGAAGGCTTTGAGGAGTGACAATGGTGGTGAGTACATCTCCAATGAATTCAAGAACTTCTGTAGCAAAGAAGGAATTCAGAGAGAGTTGAGTGCACCTAAAAACCCACAACAAAATGGGGTTGCAAAAAGAAATAATAGAACAATTTTGGGTGTGGCATGAGTGATGTTACATGATGAAGGCCTATCGTTGCATCTATGGGCAGAGGCATGCAACACAATGGTATTTTTGTAGAACTGTAGTTCTCATCGGATACTTGGCATAAGTACACCAAAGGAGGATTTTTCTGGTAAGAAACTTGATGTTTCATATTTTAAAATTTTTGGCTTGTCTATCTATTTCCATGTGACCAAATATTCCAGAAAGAAGCTAGAAACAAAAACTAAGATTGGGATATTTGTGGGGTACATTGATACTCACCACAACTATCGGGTGTATTTTTCAAACAACAGGATGACTGTTGTGAGAGGGGATATAAAATTTGATGAGGAGAAAGCCATGTGATTGTCCTTTGAATGGGAGCTTGATTTGCATGAAGATTAGGAACTCTTGGTTCCAAAGGATGAACCTCAAGATGTGGAGCAGCCACATGCGGAGGATCATGGAGTGGAAGAAAACAATCATGTAGATCCATCCAACAAAAATGGGAGAAGGCACACCACAGAAGTTGATAGATTGAGACTTGATGCAGCAGAACATGTAGGAGCACCTACACTATTGCACATATAGAGACTGTAATATCCCCAAAAGGGACTGCTCAGCAAGGCATGCCTAAAAAACACATTTTTTTAGGAATGGCTGCTACAGGATTTGAAACCAAGACCTGGATCCCTTAGATCAATGTATCTAAGACCGAAATCCAAGAGGAGGCTCAAAATAAATCACTCTAGGTGGGTTAAATAGGTCTCCCACACCTAGTTGTCTTGAAAAAGTGCCCAATGAAGGGGGCTGCAACAATGTAAGAACAAGGAATAGAGCAACAACATTATTTTTATGAGCCTAATTACATGAAGATGTAAATAGCCAACAAATTTATAATATAGCAGCAAAGATTACAATTTCTTGAGGAAAGAGTCACTCAAGATAGGCAATACAAGCCTCAATAGAACATGTACAAAAAAATGCAGAACACTACTACATATGTAGAACCCCAGGCTATGATAGCACAGTATAAGATGGAGAAATTTTGAAAAATGATGTAAATACATGGATATAGAAATTTATAGCTCAAAATAGATGGGGGAGAAAGATCTCAACCCCTGGAAACAACAATACAACAATCCTTAAAAGGATTGGCTAAAATATACACAAAATGGCAAAACTGCAGAAATGTTGGAGTTGCAGTAGCAGCTGCAACTCAGAAACTTGAAATGGATGAAGATAGCTGATGATGCTGCATATGATGAATATATATCATCCAATGGATCTCTCAGGTGAAAGTTTGATCCTCACATTGAAGATCTGACCCTCCAAACCAATACTGCAACCCTCACTGCAGATACTCAATGGAAATAACACAGTCAATGAGAGGGACTACGCTGTAGGTGATGAAAAATGGTTGGCATGATGTCAAATATGATGGGAATCAGCTCAAATTCTCCCTCACTGATGCTCCAAATGTAAGGAGACTCCCTCCTCTGAAAAATAGCTCTGGAATTGGTGTTGTAGAACCTCCATTGCAACACCCTGCAACACAATGTTTCCTGCTACAGGAATAATGCTCTAGTTGAAGGAGGATGCTTGGCCTCAAGCCTAAATGTGGATAAAATTAATAGAAACTCCCTCAAGATGCCTCTCTTAAAAGGAGAAGGAATTCCTAAAGAGGAATTTCTTGTGCTAAGCAGCACTACAACTCTGCTAAACAGCAGGAGACTGCAAATAGTCTAAGCAGACAAGAAATCAATAATATTCAACATGTATCACAATGGCTGCCTTACCCTCCTTTTAAGAAAATTCAAGCTCCCTCTCCATGGGTCCCACTCATTAGGGTTTCCTTCACCAAGTAAACTTCCCTCCTCTTTCACTGTGTTGTCCCACAAGATGATCTCCACCTCCTATTACTGCGTTGTTTGACTTGGTCAAACTTGACCTTGTCTTCATGAAAATGTCCTCTTTCACACATGGGGGTGTGAAATCCAGATCCAATGATGATCCCTTTCACACTGTGAGGGATTTTATTCCTATTCATGGGCCTCCTTACCCATTTATAATTCTCCTAGTTGAAATCAGCAAAATTAATATTCCAATTTGTTGCATGCAATTTTTGGAATATTACAGTCCTCCCCTCCCAAATGTTTCTTGTCCTCGATAAAATGAAAGGATAGAACTGAGAAGTTACCTCCCAAGGCATGGAGACTGGAAAGTATTTGGGAACATCTCCCCCAAGTGCATCCTCCATCCCTAAGCAATCATCCATATGAAGTGAGTCACCTCCCAGCATGGCAACTCTTGAAAATGCTCCTCCACCTTGAACTCCTGCAATGTAGGTGGGCTGAAAATCTGAACATGGTAGACATAATATCCACCCCACACTGCCCTCCTCTCCACTTAAGATAAGTGTAGTGTATGTGCTGATCCTGGGCTGCAAAATTATTTCCCTCGAGTGGAAAAATGAGGAACAATCCTTCAAAAATCTCCTCTCCAACAATGAAGAACAAGCTGGCCCAAAACATCTCATCCATGATGAATAGGACATGATCATCATAGAGTATACAAATGAGAATTTTTCTGTAGGCTTTACATGATGATGCATGATACAAAAAATGTCTCAAGAGGACACAGTGCAGTCTCATCCACTGCAACTTCAGAAAATAGCATGGCAAGTAATATACAAAAATCATCACATCTACTAATGAATAGTAAATGGTTGAATGTGTCAAAAATAAATAACTAAACACTTTCCCATGACTGTACAATGGATGGATATCAAACTCATGGTCCACCCCAAAAGAGAACAAATATGTGGCTATGGTGACCATAGTTCCTCCCATGCTCCCATTAGAACATGTAGTGCAGAAAATGTGGGAATTCTCTCTCCTCAAGGACACATCCAACTCATGTGCAATTCCGCAACCATGCTCTCAAAAAGAATAGAAACAATATCAGCAAATTAAGACATGATCAGTACAAGAATGAAGGAGATATTGATGGCTTTATGTGGTGCTTGAAGATACCAGCAGTCTCCTAAGTATGTACAATGCAGTTTTACCAACTGCTGCTTTAGAAAATCACAAGGCAAAATCTTCCTTGATACATAGTCAATCATGTATGTCATCATATGGAAAATAGTTGGATATAATAACTAAAAATACATGTAATGAGAAAACATTTTCCCAAGGCCACATAAAATATGGTTGCCTCCATCATATAGTTTGGCCCAACATTGATCATGAAGCAATGTGAAAAACTTGCCCTCTTGTGGAGCAATGCAATGCACAGTAATGGTAAGAGTATGCAAATATAGATGTAAAAACAGATTTCTTACCATATGTCGGAAGTAAGATGATATGTGGATCCATGAGTGAGTCCTCCATAGTGCTTTGGCATGCTATGAAGAGGAATGAACCATGTGCTGCAAGAAGATCCTCTGTCTCATGCTTGGAAGCCCAAGTCAAGAAGAATATGTCATAGTAATAGATGTCTCCATCCACTACCCCATCCTTTTCACCTCTTCCTTGTTCACCAAGTGCATCCAATGTGAAGTGATCTTGGGGAAACTCCATCCATAAGTCCCTGCTCCAAAGTGATAGTGCTCTAAGCTCATGCAAATAGGCTCCTATTAATACAAAGCTCTGTTCTTTAACATGCTCCTTGTCAAAAACTCCTCTAGCAATGATGCTACAAATATGGAATACCTTCCAAGATGGAAGTGTTTCCTAATCATTCAAGGCCAAGGAGTAGCCCCTTTACACCATGAGAGTGCTCTCTTCTACTCCTGCAACATCACACAACATGTGAGAGAAAATGTGCCTTTGCTATCTGAAGTACAACTCAAGCAACCAAAGTTCTTGCTGCCTCCTTATGCCCCCATCATACAACTCATGTGATGAAGACACAATGAATGATATGAATGTTATATCATCACCATGCATCCATACTCCTTTTTTCCCAATGATGCAAGCATCCTGCCATCTCTTCTCCATCCCTATCCCCCTTGGAAGAGGATATGCCAAGTGATGGCCAAACTCCTTCAAGAGGAGCCAGCGTAGCCAAGCCTCTTGCTGCCCAGTGTCATATAATTGCAAGTAGCTTTCTAGCTTCTTTCTCATCAACCACATCCACTCAACCACTTGTGGATTTCTCCTCCTATTCCTCCCCTTGGTACTCCTTTCATGGGGGCTACCATTATTCCAAACCAAATATTTCTCCTGGCATTTCATGGAAGCTTGAAATGAAGCTCTATGGAGACCTCCTAGAGAAGATCTCTTACCCATGACTATGTTGAATCCATAAGGATCCAAATATGATGAAGATAACATTTCATCTCCACCATTGTTTGATATCACTGTTAATCTCTCCAAGGATGTAGTAGCTGCCTCATACTCCAACTTAAGGATGGTTTCAGGGTTTTTCAAAGGAGTGTCATGGTTTGTTTCACCTTCCAAAATTTCACACTCCAACCTCAAGGGTAGTGTGAAACTCAACAAAGGTGCATGCGGATGATGCTTCACCTCTCTCTTGAACCATTCAAGTTTGCACAGCGCAGTGCAATCCTGCTACTCTAGACCAATGATGGGATTCGACCCTTGGTCATGTAAAAAAAAATTTCCACAACTATCAAAAGGATTTTCTACAACAATAGATAGTGGAAATATTTCATACCTTGATGATATTTGGGAACGTCTTGTAGGGTTGTAAGGGCTCCTTCCTCCAATATAATGGTTGCCCCAACTGCTAATTTAGGTGGTTTCTCCTCCATGAATGTGATAGCGTTAGTACAAGGCTCCTCAAGTGGTAGTGAGGACTCCTTTTATTATCCTCTACTATCAAACTCCTTGATCAGCTTTTAAGAAAACTTAACAAGAGTAGAAACTCTTGCATGGCTCAAATGGCTGAACCACCAAATGTGGGCTTCACCTTCTAGGTGCAACGCTGAGATCTCAACAGCCTCTTTTTCCACTACAGGATGTAGTAGGAAAAATGCTTACAGCTTCCTCACCCAAGGTCTTGTTGTATATGACCCATCAAATGTAGACAACAAAAATCTATTGCCTTTGATTTCCCTTTTGTTGCATGGTCTCTTCTCTTCTTTCAACTGGATGAATGGTGGAAAAGATAGAGTCTCCTTGAAGGCTCTAGGTTGAGATTTGAACTCAACAAGGTGATCACTTAGAATCTGATGATCCAAGTATCCTTCATGTTCGTCTTCTTCTTCTACATGAGAATAGGAAGTGCATGGTCCTTCCTCTTCTTCTTGCTCCTCCTCTTTGGAGAGGCTTTTCTTAGTTCTAAAAACTGATGAGAGTAATCTCATATTCTTCATCATTATAATCTTATTCTTCTTCTTCTTGGGCTGAAACTCATAGGCTGAGCCAAGAAATATGCTTCAATACCACTGTAATATCCCCAGAAGGGACTGCTCAGCAAGGCATGCCTAAAAAACACATTTTTCAAGAATGGCTGCTACAGGATTTGAAACCAAGACCTGGATCCCTTAGATAAATGTATCTAAGACCGAAATACAAGAGGAGGCTCATAAGAAATCACTCTAGGTGGGTCAACTAGGTCTCCCACACCTAGTTGTCTTGAAAAAGTGCCCAATGAAGGGGGTTGCAGCAATGTAAGAACAAGGAATAGAGAAACAACGTTATTTTTATGAGCCTGAGTAAATGAAGATGTAAATATCCCAAAAATGTATAACATAGCAAAAAAGAGTACAATTCCTTAAGGAAAGAGTCACTTAAGATAGGCAATACAAGCCTCAATAGAACATGTACAAGAAAATGAAGAACACTGCTATATATGTAAAACCCCAGGCTATGACAGCGCAGTCTATGATGGAGAACTACTGCAAAATGATGTCAATACATGGATATAGAAATGTATAGCTCAAAATAGATGGGGGATAAAGATCTCAACCCCTGGAAACAACAATACAACAATCCTCAGAAGGATTGGCTGAAATATACACAAAATGGAAAAACTGTAGAAATTTCAGAGTTGCAGTAGCAGCTGCAACTCAGAAACTGGAAATGGATGAAGATATCTAATGATGTTGCATATGATGAATATATTTCATCCAATGGATCTCTCAGGTGAAAGGCTGATCCTAATGTTAGGTCTCTGTAATTTGCAATTTTGGCAAATACAAACTACAAAGCCTACATATGAACCACTTTGGGATTTCTAGGATCTAGCCCTCCTAAATCTAGAGAGGGATCTCTCTATAAGTTTGTTTAAAGATGTGATATTTAAGGCTTGAAATGTGATATTAGGCTAGTTATGAGGAGCATGGGTTTTGTTTGGTTTTTTGTTTTGGTTGGGCAAAGACATGGTGAAGGTGAAGGCAGTTTAAATGAAGGGTGAAGGTGTATGCAAGTGAAGGGATGATTCAGCTGATAAGATAGGAAAAAAGCAGCTTCAATCCATTAGGCTATGGAGTCATAAGAGGATTTAATTGGAAAGCAAGTTTCAAGAGTGGTCCATGGGGCAAGTCATCTATGTCAAAGGATCTCTTTAAGTTGATTTTATGGAATGAAACAAATAGGAAATGGAGAACAAACAAATGAAGAACAAAGAGAAGCTTAAGATCAAGTAAGTACTTTGAAACTATCCTGCTTTGGCATGCACTTAAGGAAAAACATAAAAGTAATCTAAGATTAGGAAAGTACTTTGAAACTAGCCTACTTTGATGCACTTTCAATAGAAAACATTTAAAACACTTAGAATATCTTAAGATCAAGTAAGTACATTGAACCTATCTTGCTTTCAACATATTCCATGGGAAAACACAGATGATAAACATAAAGATTAGTCTAAGATTAGGTAAGTGCTTTGAAACTAGCCTACTTTCAATGCACTATTAAGGGAAACTTTCAAAGGAGGAAAACATAGAAATAAAACTTATCAGTGAGAGTAGGGTATTGTTAGGAGTAATTCTCAGCTCTGTATTTGCTGTTCTTTACCAGAGAAAGTGGATAGAATGAAAACACAAAGAAAAATAACAATTAACAGTAAGAAACACATCATCATTGACATAAACCAGGATCCCATAAATCAGCTTGTATTTTATGTTCAAACTGGTTATAATCATCAAACCTGGTGGGTCTCTACAACTTCAAACTCATCATCTCAGCTTATGTATCTTCAATTACAAACAGGACTTCAACGACTTCAGAAAACTATTAACATGCAACAGATATCCAGAAACCAACCATTACAATGTGCTCCTCAAGGAGAATTTATAAGAAAATCAGGAAGTGGGAGAGTTTCTAGGGTTCAAGTATCATTAATTACATAATCAATGTAATTCCTAGCCTTGAAAACCATGAAAGGTGTTAGAGTCGGTCCTTACAGTCCTCCGTCATAGATCATTTCGCTTTTTGCATATCATTTTTAGGTGTCTCGCTCACTTCACTTCGTTTCATTTCACTAGGGGCATGCCATTGACTGACGAGAGGGTCTGGTCGTCCTGTATTCCCTCATGCTTGTACCTGCTCGGCTAATTAAAACTCCTCAAAAATCATCGAAGTTCAGGTCACGTCATTCATGGTCATAAATGATTATTTTCGTCAACAAGAGTCTTTTAGTCCTAGAGTCTAGGGTTTCAATCTTTTGATATATTTAATAAATGCTCGCAGGCCATGAGGATGGTTTCGAAAAGGTTCTTAATTCAAATTTTCATCGTAAAACACATTTGAAGACATTTCTAGTTCAAAACTCTGTTTTGAACTAGAAACTGTCAAATTTATTTTTTGTAACAATCATGTATTTTTCCACCATAAAAAAAATTTAAATGCAGCCTCTGGTTTTTGCCGAAGTCAAAATGCCAAAATCCCTGCAAAAATAAAATCATTCCATCAGTCCAAAACTCATAAAAACAGTGAAAAGCCAAAAGACAGAATTGCATTAAATGATAAAGTGCCAAAATGCAAAACATTATAAAGTGGGTTGTGGAGGAAATAAAAACCAAATCTGATTCTTGTGAGATATTTCCCAAGTTATATACACCATTAGAGACAAGTTATTTTCACAAGTTTTCAAAGCAAAGAACAAATTGGAGTGTTGAAGGGCGAAAGTCTTGTTTTGAAGCTGAGGAGGTGAACTGAGAGTGCGCGCGACGCATACAAGGGGCGCGCGATGTATAGGGAGCGCGCGACGCACTAGGCATCAGCTGCCAGTGTATTTTTACACGCGTGTGACGCATACAGATCGTGTGGCGCGTTGGGCATGCACGCGGCGCATAGAGCCCTAGGGCCAGAAAATTTCACTCCCTCACCCAAATTCGTTCCAAAATGCCTCATTCATCTGCAAGTAAGTTATTCACGCCTTCTCATTGATTCATGGATATGTTATGGTGTTTCAAATGAGGAAAAAACAAGTGTTTGATATGGTGAACGTTAAACCCTATATTCATTGCCAAATTCGCTCCATAGGGTTTTGAAACAAATGTTGGTGATATTGTGGGGGTTTCAAATCTTATGTTGTTGACATATATGCTCATGTCATCTACTGTCATTGGTGTCACTGCTTATTATACACCACAGCCTCAAGGTCTCTTTCCTATTCCATCATTGTTGTCACTGTGATTACCATATCATTGTCTCACTGCTTATCATTTCTATTGTAGCACAGTCCCATATTCACTATCCCACATCCTCCATTGACAAAGCCTAATTTTCATTGCAAGGGCTATTTCTTTGTCCTACACTACACTACACTCATTCCTATTCACTTGTCAAATCCCCATGTAGTCAAGCAGTGGCTGTTTTCCCATTCAAACTCACTTGACAGTACTTTTATCATTATGGTTTTCCTATAGCACCTTGATACATATGTGACACATTTGGGATTAGAGCATACACTGAAATCTTTTTTTCACCATACCTATATCAGCATATATTTTTCAAATATCTTGATTTCAGTGCCATGTCAGAGACGGATTCAGTTTATGAGCAGGAGTATGACAGTGATTCCACAGCAGAGGCTAATGTGCCACAGAGGTCTCACAAAAGTGGCAAAAGTGGTAGGCATGTCAGGGAGGAGCCTACTTCTTTGGCTCAATTTCAGGCTTGCCCGTTTGCAATGGATTGTTTTCAGCATCAGTCATGTTTCCAATACTGTGAGATAATTTCCCAAACTCAACATCATCATGAACTAGCTCGCCTATTTGTTCTACATTTGCATGATGGCTGTGTAAACCTTGCCGGAGTAAACTTCATTTTGTCACCAGAGACCATTGCTCAAGCCACCGGGATACCAAACATAGGAGAGGAATGGAACAAACGACAACAACTAGAGAAATCCTATTATGAGCCATATATCAAACCTGGATATATGAGGCAGCTGAGCAGGGTATTTCCATTCCAATTTTTGAGAGATGAGTATGCACCATTGATGAAACTCATCATTCGATATTTCAGTTGCGAGGGCAGATTCTCGCTCCTCTATGCGTACCATATCCATTTGTTGATGTATTTCACGAGGGTACGTATGATGAGCATTCCATACTTCATGTATCATAACATAGAGCGGATGAAATTTCTTGTACAGAAGAAGACCCCAGCACAACAGCATAGCAACATATATCATTACGCGCTGATCAAAATCATGGTGGTACATCAGCTCACACAGCAGGGCATCGCATGGGATGAGTTCATCTCCCGTGACTTCTTTGCAGCACCACGGCCGCCTCCCGAGGTAGTTCATGATGAGGGAGAGCCTTCACACCAGTTTGATATTCTTGAGACTGAGCATATAAGTGCTCGAGTGTATGTGACATATCAGCGAGGCCACAGAGCCTTATTTGCAGCTACACGACGAGTACTATCTCCACCCGAGGTGGAAGGGGTCTCGTTGACTTCATCAGCAGCGCGAGTACTATCTCCACCCGGGGTGGAAGGGGTCTCACTTTCTTCGTCAGCACAGGTACAGGTTCAGGACAGAGGCAAGAGGCCTATGCATGATGAGGGCCCTTCAGGAGGCCGAGACACTGATTTTACACTCATCGATGTTGATGCGAGCTCTCCTAGCTCGAAACTGAAAGAGATCATCCAGGAGCAGAAAGCTGAAATTGGTACTTTTACAGAGAATTTTTAGAGAGAACAGTGGGTGATAAAGTACTTGGAGCAGCGGAACAAACAGTTGGAGGATCAGCACACACTTGTAGAGCTGCGACGAATCCGTGAAGATTGACAATTGGCCCGAAAGAGACCTGGTGACATGACACCAATTGAGCGAGAGACCAACCTTATGCATGTTAACATTCATTTGGAGAAGCTCTTGGAGAAGGCCAATAGAGACAAAGACATGCTCTGTCACATGAAAGGTCATTATTGGGCCCGCATGCACGTCTGCAAAGCAAAAATGAAGATCCTAAAGAGAAGGTTGAGCAGAGCACTGAAACGGCGAAAGAGGCCTGATCCACTCTGGATTTTGGCCGAGGCTTCATTGGCTGAGCATGAGGCATGATGGGGGATCTTTGCTTCAAATTTCAGCAAATTTGGAGAATTTTTTTTCATTTTTGAAAATTTTGGTCTCAAAACAGGTTTTTCAGCCCAACGCATAGCGCGTCACGACGCGCGCTTATGATTGGGACACTTCCTGGAGGAAAAATTTGTATTTTTGGATTTTTCATGGTAATTTATGCATTCTCAAAAATGGCTGAAGCATTTCATCAAGTTCTGGATGATCAAAAGGGCCAAAAACACCATGAAAATCACCTTTCTGCCACCTTTTGCACCAGCAGGAAGTACTTGTGGGAGAATGAAGTTTTGGAGAGGAAAATGAGCTTCAAATTGAGAAATTACACTTGGGTTGGATAGCATACATCTAAGGCTTTCCAAAAAGCTATCATGAGCTTGATTTTGATGCAGGTAAGTGCTCCAAAATCAGGTCCAAAGGCGTGCGGCGCATAGAGATTTTTGGTCAATTTTTCATCTTCCATCTCAGAATTTCGGCCAGTTGGACCAGTTTTGATTGTGGATGTAATTTTTGAGTTATATTGATGTAATTTTGTGGTTTTAATGTAAATTTTACTCACTTTTACCTGTTCTAGATGATTCACTCACAAAAAAGTAAAAATCAAGTGAATGAATCAGTTTCCTTCCTTTTAGAGGCAAGTTGTTTGGCTGCCTAGATTTTAGCTCCTTGTTTAGAATTGGTTGAAACTGCTCCTAGAAGGAGGAATTTGACCCCTAGAGGCATGGGAAGGGGTTATAATTTTCTATTTATTGTATTTTCTGAGACACTTTCAGGGTTGGACTCTTGGAAAAAATTTGGCACACTATTGTACATATTTTCTGCATTTTGGCTAAGGAAAGATCAGAGGTTTTGCAGCACCTGTTGGGATTCTTGTGGCTTTCAGTTTTGATGGTGTGTTTCTCTCTGTTATTTGTGGGTTCTTTAATTTTTAATGTATTCCATTCCCTTCTTTTTCTTCTGAAACTAAATGAATGAGTAAATGAGGTAGAATCCATTGATTCCAGTGCTTTGCCTTTGAATTTGTTTAGTTTTGTATGTTTTCGCAAGTTTGGAGAGGATCTTTGTTCTCCCTTGCCCTCTTAAGCTCCTTGTCATTCTGATCCATCCATACACATAATCAAAAAGCATCAAGACTACTGCCTACCTTGCCCCAACTCGAATTCTGCAAAGATCTGGCCTCATCCCCGAGCCCAAAATTGTTTTTCCCATTTTTTCAACAAAAACCCAAAAAATTTAAATCAAACCTTCCTATCTATTTACTAGCCTAAAATCAGTATCCATTATAAGTCATCTCAACCCCTTTTGAAGACCTTTTTCCGAGATAGACCCAGAGAGAGCCCTCTCCTGTCCTCGTAGGGCTAGCTACGAGGCTGAGCGTGGTTGTATACCATATCGTAATAATCTCAATGGTTTGCTTGTTGGTGTTCTGCTTCATGAGTTATAGACTTTATGCCCAAAGTCACGCGGTAGCTAAACGTTGCCATGCATATGAAGACAATCGATCTTCAATGATTTTATTAGCTTGTGAATGCAGCACTTGATTTTCAAATTACCCCAGTACACTTGTTTGTTCTATACTTTTGGATGATTGAGTCTAGAAGTCGATAGGCTGAAAATAATCGGTTGTGTCCTTTGGTTTTTTTTTAATAGATCAATACACTGGTTTCAAAAAGGCATACTAGATCAAATCCTGATCCAAATCCGCCTCTAGTATATGAAAACCCCAACCTAATCCCAATAATTTTCCGTCGAGAAGCTCCCATCATTCCTTTGGTCAAATCTCACTCATACCCCACTATTTTTTAATACATTGAAGATATTGAGTTTGACGATCAGTTCGAGTTATCATTGTTTGAAACCAAATCCGAAAGTGCTACTGGTTCTACCGTCATCAATCCTGAGTTCATAAAGTATCTAGAAGTTGAACAAGCAAATAGATCTATCGATAATTATATTCTGAATCTTCAAAACTCTATTGTGGCAACCAACATCCCTGAATTCATTGAATCTGCATCCGAAACTCTTGGGCCATCTGAAATTGCATCCGGTTCACAGATTCCCACTGAACCTCCCTTTATCCCTACCATTCCCGTACAGCCTGAGATCTCTGTTCAGCAATCAGCAATAGTTCCTCCTCCATCTCCACCGCATACACCTCGTCCATCTACTGCTCCCATTCCACCTATTTCTCCAAGACAGATTATAAATCTGCCAAGAGCCATGGCTGCTAGATTCTCACCTCTTGTTTTACCTGCAAATTTGGATCCTATGCCCACTGATTATCAGAGTAAGATTCCAATATTTGATGGCACTCCGCAGAGTGTTTCCGCCCAGCAGCACATTGTTAGAATGACAGATTTCTTGGACCTGCATGAAATAGATGAAGAGAATGTGTCCATGAGATTGTTCGCCCAGACTTTTGGAGGTGAGGTTCGTAAATGGTTCAGATCTTTACAACCCGGAAGTATCAATACATTACAAGAGCTTCAGACACAATTCCTAGATCGGTGGGAGATGAAGAAAGATCCGCTGCAAATTACTTCTGAGTATACTAGCATCAAGCGTAATCCTGGTGAGTCCGTTCAAGACTATATTATCATATTCAATACAGTTTATAATGCAATTCCAGATGACTTAAGACCATCTAGAAAGTCAGCTCTCCTTAAATTCCCGGATGGTTTCGATCCGGAGATGGCTTATTCATTACGAGACAGAGATCCGCCTACCTTGGAAGATATGCAGAAGATTGCTGTTAGTGTTGAGGCGAATCTGAATGATAAGAGAGCCAGGTTGAAAGCAGAGAAGAGAATGACCATAAAAGAAGAAGCTTCCACATCTACATCAGAACAGCACTTGCTTCACGAAATGGAAAAAATGTTCAAAAGAATAACGCTTGATAAGCCAAAACCACAGATTCGAAATCCCAACTACCATGGCCAGCAGCAGCCACAGTTCAGAATTAAGCAGCGTGAACAGAGAGTACAAGAGCCGGCAGCCCAGCAGTAAGTTAAAGCACCTCTTCTGTAGAATTTTGTGAGTCAAGATTCAGACGATGACGACGATATAGTAGGGGAGAAAACCCACTTCTTTACTCCCGATGATCTTCCCATTTACATCACTGAAGATGAAGAGTATGTAGAAAGTTCAGCTGCACAAAAAGATGAGGATTTCATTTTAGCAAATGATGTAGCTCTAGAGGAAGAATCAGATGAATACCAAAGAGGGTATATGAATGCTTTGTCCGCTTAGCAGAAGCAATACTCATTGAGAAACAGAGATGTGCCCATAAACCCAATTCAGAAGAGAAAAGAGGCTTCAACACCAAGGATGGATTCGCCTATACCACAGAAGAAAGGAAAAGAGACGATTGATCCCGCAGCTAACAAATCATCATCAGCAGAAAAGTCAAATCAGCTGAGCATAATGAAGGATAAGGCTGAAAGGAAAGAAGTTCCAGTCAAAGAGGTTGAAAGGGTTTCAGCTTTTAGTTTAGAGAATGAAATTTCTAAATTGAAGGTATCTATTCCTTTGATAGAAATTATGAAGAACAGCAGTTATAGAGGTCAAGTCTCCAAAATTCTGAATTTTGATCCAATGTTTGACACGGTGAATATTGAAGATGATCAGCCCGAATTGATATTTGGGCCTGCTTTAGATGGTGAGTCCCCTGACAGTGATGTTCCTCCCTTTTATATCAGTTTGAGGTTGCATGAATATGTATTGCATAATGTCATGTTCGATTCCGGTGCTTCGCACAATCTTATGCCAAAAGCGATCATGGAAAAGTTGGGTTTAGACATTACAAGGAAGTACCATGATTTGTACTCATTTGATTCCAGCCGAGTGAGATGTATCAGACTTATCAAAGATTTGGTTGTAAGTTTAGATCAGATTCCTGCGAAGAATGTCTTGATGGACGTGGTTGTGGCGGACATTCCTCCTCGATTTGGGATGCTCCTTTCTAGATCTTGGGGAGCAAAGTTGAAAGGTACACTACAGTTAGATTTCTCCTATGCAACAATTCCTGTCTTTGGCCAAATGAGAAAGTTATATCGAGAGCAGAAGATGAAATACATGATAACAAGCAAGGAGAAACCAATCAATCATCCTGTGAATTATGTAAATACAGACTTAGAGTATTTTGTTTTGTTTGTTGATAGTTTTAATGATATAGATAGTCAGTTAGTTCAAGCAGAAGATATACCAGAGATTACCAAAAATTTCAGAGAAGTTCTGCAGAAAGAAAGACGATAAAAGCTGTTAGGTCTCTGTAACAAGCAAGATTGGCAAAGTCCGATCACAGAGTTAACATCATTTCAACCAACTTTGGGATTCTAGGATCTAGCCCTCCTGAATCCGGAGAGGGATCTCTCCAATATGTAAAAAGATGGATATTGTCTTTGAAGTTTGGGGTGATGATATTAGGCTAGTTATGAAGGTCAAGGGTTTTGTTTGGTTTTCTCAGATGGTTGAACATAGTTGCTGTTCTAAGACGAAAAGATCTATATGCAAATAGGTTCAAAGGTGAGAAGTTGCAAGTAACAAAATAAACTTTGATTCTAAAGAAAGATGATGGCAAGTTTTCGATCCATTGGGCTATGGAGTCATAAGAGAATTTAATTGAAACAACCAGGTTCAAGAGTAATCTATGGGGCAAGTCATCTAGGCCTAAGGATCTCTTTTGAAGTTTGATTTATGGAATGGGGTGATACAAAAAGAAAGGGAATTAACAGATGCAAAACAAAGAGCAGCCCAGGATCTGGTAAGTACTTTGAAACTAGCCAGCCTTTGACCAGACACTTAAGAAAAACATAGAAGAAAACTAGGATCTGGTAAGTACTTTGAAACTAGCCAGCCTGTGATACACTTCTAATAGAAAACAGATTAAAAACAAAGGAAAACTTGAAGGCAACCTTTGGAGCAGAGACTAGCGGGCAGGGCTCACCTTTCTCCTCATCTTAGTTCTCCTTTACTCAGTTACTTCCAAGACAATCACCAAGATAACACAGAATGGCCCAAGATCTGATAAGTACTTTGAAACTAGTCAGCTTTTGACACATCCTAAGGGAAACAGACAAATAGTTGAGAAAACAAGAAAGGGACTCAGGGCTAACCTTTGATTTCCTCAATTCATTCCTTACACAACCTATATGAAAGTAACATTTAAAAATAACATTCAGCAGTGACGAAAAGATGAGGGAACGCCAACATCTCTGTGCTTAGACTGAATTAAATCATTTCTAAATAACACAATTAGAAGAAAACATTGGGATAAAGATTTTTCAGCCAGAGAAGGTTACTGATATACAGCAAGTCCTAACACTGTTTAAACTGTTCTTTACAGTGGAAAATGAAACAAATTGAAAACCGAAATAAAATGACAAGTTACAGTGAGAATAACATCACCATCAGCATAGACCAGGATCCCATAAATCAGCTTGTATTGATTGCTTCAAACCGGTTACAATCTTCAAATCCAATGTTTTAATCCATCTCTCTTCACAATCTAACCTATCTGTTACAAGAAGAGCTCCAAGAGCCCATGAAACCACTATTTACAGTCAAGAGTTTTCCCCTCAGGAATAGCTACAGCGCTTCAGCAATTACATAGACAACCAACTAATCCAACCCCTCACTCATCTTCTATTGAAGTATTTATAGAAGGATGAGGAGGTGAGATCTGATGAAAAGATCTCAAATACAATCAATGCTTAATTAATGTCTTCCTGACCCCGTGAGGCTCGATGAAGAAATTCTACAGGTGTTACATTGCATTAATGTGTTTATACTTAAGAAGTAAGCTCGAAGAGAGCTTATGTTGACCTTTGAGGCTCTGCGTACTGTTAGGGTTACTCTGCGAACATTCTGTCGTTGAAATTCGGTGCAGTAATAACTTCTTTGGTTGTTCGAGGCATAATATCTGATCATGTTCAATAAATTCATCCTCTGATTGGGCATTCTGAGGCAATAGGTGGCACTGTGGTGGTTGAGGAATCAATTCGCCTCAAAGTATGGCGGTGGAGGCGATCTGTCTGCTGAACACTTTTAGGTTTTGCTTTAATCCGTGTTCTGAGCCGGGGATTAGGCTTTTGATAACCGTCTTAGCCGTAATCCCCGCCAATTTATTCACAAAACTGCTGCTCTGGTTCATTCTGTCTTCAAAACCTGATACTCTTTCTCTGCTCTGATGTCGAGGGCATTCTTTGAGCTTTACAGGGACGTGCGGCAACCAAAGCTCATGAAACTTTTTAGATATCATTGTTCTTCTCCGTATGATCGATTCCCTGGACAAATCGGAAGGACTGGAGTCGTCACTCTCATCCTTTAGATTTTCATAGAATACGAAGGAAAACCTTAAAAACCTGCAAAATACAAGAAAAATGAGGAAATCCTGCGTTATATGGATAGACTGCATCGGAAGTCGTGCGGGAAGATGGAGAGATCGGAATCGTTGATCGTATCGCGATCAACGGTTGGGAGCAAATTGAACAGTCAACGGGGAAAAAGGTGGACTGTACAATGGAATCGGGAGAACAAATGAGAGTCGTCGATCCGCGGAGATCGATGGTGAGGATCGGCTCTTGAATACGCCGGGGAAGACTTAACGGGCGGGCGAGTTCGTTAAAGGGTGAGCGGAAAAAGGCGATCAGGGACCGTCGGATGGGAGGGCCCAGATCCGACGGTGGGGACGAATCCCGCTGCGGGGCCATAGGACAAGGTTTAACGCGCGGGCAATAGACATGGCACGGTGGTTTTCGGGGCGAGGTGGAGAACACGTGTCAGCCAGCGTGTGGGATCGCTGGCCGGTGGTATAAAACCGCTCCCGGACGAAAGGTGGTGCGGGCACAAAACCAGTGGAAATAGAAAACAGCGCGGCAAAGGGGGGGGGTCCACCAGATGACAGGTACACTCCGCACCGTTGATCCGTGGGGCAGATCGACGGCGGAGTTTTAATACGATTTTCTTTGGTGGAAAAAATAAAATAAACCCGACTTTGCATTTTACAAAGGTTTTCAATGTTTTCGGGTGATAAATTATTTCTGAGGGTTAAGCGCCTGGCGGTCTTAGCACACGGTTCTGGCGGGGGGACATATGGATGGAGAGAAAGCAGGGGCTTAGCCTGAGGGGCTAAAGCCTAACGCATAGAAAACATATGTTTTTCTATGGTTTTTTAATGATTTTTGCAAGAGGAGAAAGGTTCTGATAGGGTCAAAGTGGGTTTTTAACCTTTAGGAAATGAGATTAATGGAGGAATAAGGAATATAAAAGGGTTTGATGGGGTTTTTATGGATGAAAGGAGAGTTGAAGAAATGAGGAAAAGATGGAAGAAGGGGAGAGAAAAAGGAAGAGGATGCAGCAGTGTTTGATTAGGATTTTCATGGAACATCAGAGGCAGAGAGGATAAAGAGTATGTAGAACCAATCAGTAGTTTAGAATCTCACCAACAGACTTCAAGCACCAACAATTTTCAGGATTGAATTTTTTTCTTGAAGGCTGAAAAGAATATTTAGCCACCAACTGATATGATTGAAAAATATAGGTGGCTAATAGTGGCTCCACTTGGGGATGGTGTCTTCTTGAAGGCATCAAGAATTCAGACTTGATTTCTCTGGGATGATGACTGGTGTCTGACCCATCACTTGGTCTTGCTTTCCTTCTGGACAAAATAATGTCAGTCATGAAAGAGAGATGAACTTCATCAATACAACTCCTACCTACCCCAATCCTACTGATCTAACATTTTTTCTTCATCAGAGTGCACTTGGATTGGCAAACTCTTAACACAACATTTTATTCTTTTGAAAGCAGTAAATCTAATCTACTTCTACTCCTTATTTCTCCCTGAACTCAGATTAAACAATTGAGTTCAGATATTCCTCTACCTATTCTACTGTTTGTTGGGTTTGAACAGTCCAACAAACTTTCATTCTCTAAATTCTACAACAGAAATTTAAAAATAGCCAAGTCAAGATTGAGCTGTTTGACTTGCTATGATCTATGGCATAAAGACGAGCTGCACATAGATTATTATTTGCAGAAAAATTTAAATCAAAACAGAAGGCTTAAGATCTGAAAATTTTCTCATTATGGCCTTCTCTCATATTCACAGCTCTGTTCTTTCTTTTCAGTGAGCTATCTTTGCTTCTCTTCCGGTTCGAGTTTTGAGTGAATTAGAACCAGGTATTTTATCTTTGACTCAGAAATTGGAGTAGTTTTGAGTCAGTTCTTTGGAAACTTTGGTTCAGATTTTGAGTTTGTTTGAACCTTCATCTCTACCCTACTCTATCTACTGATAAGCCAAGATTAAACAATTTGGCAAATCAAATTTGCTACCCTATCAGCAGAAAATTGAAAGCTAATTGGTCAAGATTAAACAGTTTGACCAATTAGAAGTGTGTTTCAAGGAGTGGCATTTAAGCTTGCACACTTTCAAATTCATTTCTCTTTTTTGGCATGGGGCCTTGCCTTTCTTGTTTTTCATTTCTGCCCTCTTTTCATTTTTTCTTTGTTTTTGTATTTTCTAATTTTTCATAACTTTAAAATGCAATAGTGGATGAAATATTTACAGTGGAAAAAAGATGAAAAGACTTCAAACATGAAATAATTTTTAAGACCGGTAATGCTTAAGCATCCTGCCATTGACAGGACCCCCAAACAATTATGCTCCATTCAGCTCTTGTAAGAAGAATGCATTGTTCCCAGCAACTGAATGAATGGAGTAAGGGCCAAGCCACAGATTGTCAAATTTACCATGCTTTCCCTTGTCCTCCCTCTTTGAGTCCCACTTTAAGACTTTGTCCCCAATTTTGAAATTGCTGGCCTTTGTTCTTCTGTCAAATATCTTCTTGATATTGTCTTTCTTCTGTAACGCTTTGTTGTACACCTCCTCTCTGGTTTGCTGAAGATGAATGGTCTGATTTATCCTTCTGATTATGTTATTCTCTTCAGTCTGCAACTCTTGAATTAACTTCATAACTGGTACACCAAGGCTGTTAGGAAAGATTGCATCTGTACCATATACAAGCTGGAAGGGTGACATACCAATAGATTTCTTCAAAGTCAACCTGTCAGCCCAAAGTGCATGAACCAGCTTTGTGTGCCAAGACTTCTTGTTGCCTTCCAACAGTTTCTTTATTATGTTCACTAAGCTTTTGTTGGAAGACTCTGCAAGTCCATTACCTTGAGGGTAATAGGCTGTGGAGTGTCCCAAGGCTATCTGGTATTTGTGACAGAATTCTACCATTCTCTTTGACCCAAATGCTGCAGCATTATCTGTAATGATTTTGGTAGGACAGCCAAATCTGGAAAGGATATTGGTTTCTATGAATTTTATGATAACTGAATCATTGGCCCGTCTACAAGGAATGGCTTCTATCCACTTAGTGAAATATTCTGTGGCAGTAAGGATCCACCTGTGTTGAGCAGAAGATGATGGATGGATTTCTCCTATGAAGTCAAGTCCCCACTGTTGGAAAGGGGCTTCAACAGTGATTGGATGCAGAGGAAGGGGTAGTAATTTTCTCTTGCCCTCGAACAATTGGCATTTATGGCAAGCGGTTGTAAGTTTGTGCACATCAGGAAAAAGAGTAGGCCAATAGAAACCAGCCCTCAAAATTTTGTTGGCTGTTGATTTCCAGTACAAATGGCCCCCACACTCTCCTTCGTGGAATTCCTGCTTAATCTTTTCTGCATCAAACTCAGGCAAACATTTAAGCAATATACCACTAGCATTTTTCCAATAAAGACATTTATCAATAATGCAATAGTTTACAGCTTTTAACTTTAGGAATCTTGCCTTTGTCTTGGATAAACCAGGAGGTGTGTTTAGATTAAGCAAAACATAAACAATATCAGTATACCAAGGAGAATTAGCAAGATAATCTTCAACAATGGGGGTTGAGAATTCTTCTTGGTCATCCAAAGCATTAATCATATTAATATCAAGAACTTCACAATTTGATTCAGCCATTAACCTAGCTAGACCCTGACCTTTGATGAGCTTAGTGGGTTTAATCTCTAAATCATATTCAAGGATAACAGCAATCCACTTACCTCTCTTACCATCTGGATCCTGGGTTAGAATATCTTTAACAACTGAATTTGGGACAAAGGCAATGATATGTGAGTGAAGGATGTATACCCTGAAGTCTTTTAAAGCTTTTACCAAAGCAAAAGCCTGTTTTTCCATAATGTTATACCTCAAAGGGGCATCCCTTAATGCCTTGATAAAGAATGCAATGGGCTGCTCTTGTCCTTGTGGGTTTTTCTGTAAAAGGACAGCAGCTATAGTATGTTCTGATGCAAATGAGAAGATATAAAAATCTTTCGAGAAATCAGGACTTATGAGAACCGGTGTTTTGGTTAACGCTTGTTTTACCAGTTCAAAGGATGTCTTTGCTTCTGAGGTCCAATTTACCCCTTGCTCCTTCTTCAACATGTTTGTGATATTTCTAAGGAGCTCAGCCAAGTTGGGGATGAACCTTCACAAAAATTTAATCTTCCCTATGAAAGACTGCAACTCTTTGATATTCCGAGGATGAGAGATTTGCAATATGGCCTCAATCCTCATGGGATCTATCTTTATGCCCTGCTCTGAAATGATATGCCCAAGAAGCTTACCTTCTTGGAGACCAAATAATGTTTTCTTGGGGTTCAAAGATATCCCAAACTTTCTGCACTTCTCGAAAAATTTCTTCAAGTGTTCCAAATGTTCTTCATCTGTTTTTGAAAACACAGTTACATCATCAAGATAGATAATGATGAAGAAGCCTAATTCTTCCGAGAATGCTATGTCCATGGCTCTCTGAAAGGTTGCTCCAGCATTCATTAAACCAAAAGGCATTTTCACATACATGAAAGTGCCCCAGGGTGTAGTAAAAGCTATCTTTAATTGATCATCAGGGTGGACTAAGACTTGATTATACCCTGAATACCCATCCAGCAAAGAAATTATTTTAGACCCTACCACCTTTTGCAAAATATGATCCATTTTGGGTAAAGGGTAGTTGTCTTTCAATGAAGCTTTGTTTAAATTCCTGAAGTCTATACAAAGCCTGATTTCTCCAGTCTTTTTCCTAACTGACACCAGATTAGATACCCACTCAGAATACCTAATAGGGACAATAATGCCAGCATCATGCATCTTCATAATTTCCTTCTTAACCAATGGCAACTGGACAGGGTTGATTCTGCGTAGTTTTTGTTTGAATGGTTTTTGGTTATCTTTAAGAGGGATTTTGTGCTGTATTATTTCAGTGTCATAGGATTTAAGATCTTCGTAACTCCATGCAAAAACATCAGAAAATTCTTTAAACAACTCTAAGTATTTGAGTTTACTGTGAGCTGGTAGAGTTTTAGACAGTTTGATCAATCTCGGTTTTTCCTCACTGCCTATATTACATTCTTCCACTTCAGTTTCCACAGGTTCCAGTTTGGGTTTTTTGGCCACATCATCAAAATCAAACAATTCCTCGAGAGGGGCCAAACCCTTGGGCAGACTATCATTATTAGAATGCAGAGTTTCCATTTCTTCTGTTTCAGGTTTTGAACTTAATTCTGTTTGGTGTGTGGATGCGATAGTCTGAAGGTTTATATCTACCAACTGTGGAGATGGTTCTTCTTCACCAAGAAAATTTTCTTCACTGCAGTCTGTATCATAGTCTGAATCTGAACTATGGGGTTCAAACTCATTTCTGAATTGCATGAAGTCTTCTATTTGTTTATCTCCATCAAATACCTGCCAGTATTTTTTGTTATCTGGGATAGCTGGTCTGAATTTTATCTGAGAGGTGTCATCAAACAGCATTGGGCAGGTTCTAGCAGCAAAGGCTAAATTGTGGGCTGCAATGTTTCTTTTCCTTGGGACAAAAGATAAGGTGTACTCCTCAAATGTTTTTAAAAGATCAATGACATCATTCTTGTAGGCCCTAAGTCTGGGGTGATTTGCATTGTACTCCCCATTGACTTGCCTAATGATTAATTCAGAATCCCCATATACATCTATTCTCTTGGCACCTAATTTTTTCAAAAGATGCAAGCCTAAGAGAAGGGATTCATATTCTGCTATGTTGTTGGAACACTGAAAATTTAATTTGCATGAGATACATTCTGTATGATTGTTTTCAGTGTTAGTAATCCAGACACCTGCACCAGCATTTGTTTTGGTGCATGACCCATCAAAATACATAGTCCAGAGAGGCAGATTTTCAGTTTGGTGAATGGACGTTGTATCATTTGATCCCTCAAGTTTTTCATCAGGTTGAGGACTGTCTTTCTGACTGTCAAGTTTTGAGCTTAAAGGATTGATAACTTGGAGTTCCAGGTCTGTGTTAAGTTTGCTAGGATCTTCAGACACAATAGACCGTTTCGGCATTTCAATCTTGTGTTCCCCCTCTTTTATTTCAACCATCGATTCTATTGAAGCAATTTGTTCGGTGAGTGCTTCATCATTAAACATGATGAAAGAATCAAGGCTTGTGTTTATAGCATAGAGAGGGGAGTTCTGGGGCCGATCCTGACTTGTTACTGTGTACTGCATGTGGGATTCCCTATAAAGCTTCCTAGTCTGATTGAAAACAGGGATAGTTGCATAGGTCATGTCCATTTGCATGGTTCCCTGTAACTTAGCCCCCCAAGACCTTGATAAAAGAATTCCGTACTTCGGGGGGACATCAGCCACAACAACATCCATGACTAAACATTTGGCTGGAATTTGGGCTAAATTAACACAGAGATCTTTGATCAATCCAAGACACTTAACTCTGTTTGAGTCAAAAGAGTACAGATCTTTGTAAGGTCTGGTAATTTCAAGACCCAGGCTCTCCATTACAGCTTTTGGCATTAAATTATGGGAAGCACCTGAATCATGCATAGCATTATGCAGAATTTTGTCATGAATGTTTAAGCTTACATAAAAGGGAGGGACAGGACCTTCTTGGAATTTTCCTTCAATCTTAGGACCAAAAATAAGCTCTGGTTGGTCATCATTAAGATTGAGAGTATCTTCATTATCTTCTAAGTTTAAAGCCTTCAAAATTTTGGACCTATATACCTGTTGGGCAGCTAACTCAGTCAAAGGAACAGAGATTTTGATCTTTGAGATTTCCTGTTCCAGGCTGAAAAGGTTTTGACTCTTCAAAGTATTGACTTCAGCCTTGTTTACTGCCCCTTTCTCAGCAATAACAACTTGCTGACTTGGTTTATCTACAGTTGAAATAGTTGTCTTTGCAGGAGTACTAACTGAGGTGCTAGTACTACTAATGTTTTCACTCTGTTTTTCAATATTTTGAGTGTCTTTCTCTTCACCACTACCAGAATCAACAGCCACCGTTTTGTCCTTTTGTTTGACTGTTTTAGACTTGGTTGCAATGCTGTTTTGAGAAGGTTTGTCAGAGGTTTTATTGTTGGGGGTTTGTTGATTAGATCTACTTCTGAGTTCATATTCCCTTAAAGGCTCTATGACAGCGTTCTCCATGTTTTGATAGCTGTTTTCAGCATCATCTCTTCTGTCATCATAAGGTGTATAAAGACCTTGTTTATTATCATAATGAACCTCAAAGTCATCATCATCTATCCCAAATAAGTTTATATCATCTTCCTCTGTTATTTGATCTGTTTGTTCAACCTCACTTAAAAAGTTCTGATGAAAGGGAGGGATGATCTGCTGATCATCTTCCCTGGGTCTGTTTGGAGGCTGATTCCTTCTAAGATTCTGATTCTGGTTTTGGTTTCTGTTTTGAGGAGCGTTTTGATTTAAACTTGCTTGTGCTCTCTCTAGGATGCTCATTTTCTTCATCATTTCTTCCATCATTCTTTCCATCTTCGAGCTCGAAGTAGAAGGGGTGGATTCCTCTCTAAAAGATACTCTTTTTTCAGCTTTCATTCTTGCTGTCTTCTCCATGAGGTTTACCTCCACAGAAAGAGCACCTCTTTGCATATCTTCAAGGGTTGCAAAGACTCTTTCTCTGAGTGAATATGTCATGTCTGGATCGAACCCTTCCGGAAATTTGTTTAAGGCTGATCCCTGAGGAGGTTTCGGTTCAGGGGAAAGTGCATTATACACACTGTTAAATCTGGTACAATAAGCTTGTACACTTTCCCCAGGGTTCCTATGGAGATTGTTGTAGTGCAAGGACTTGGAGAGGGTTTTTCCTTACTTCCCATTTGTTTAAAAATGTTTGATGGAAGGCTTGAAGGTCGTTAATACTATGGGGGGTTAAACCTTTAAACCATTTTCTCACATCTCCCCCCAAACTTTGAGCAAAAAATCTGATTTTGACAGATTCATTATCGATTTCATTTCTGTCAAAGTAGTCATTCATCTTGTCCACATGTTGAGATGTTGTTATGGTATTATTAGCATCATATAATGGAATTTTGGACTGATAATCTTGTGGAAGATTGACTAATGGTACAGGAAGGACTAAGGGAGCATACCATGCTGCCATGATATGTGGTGGGGGTGGGTTTACAAGTGGAGGTGGGGGTTGAAATGGAGTGGTTTGAACAGTGGATGAAAAATGAACAGAAGTGGATGGAACAGCAGTAGATCTCTGAGCTGATCTTGGATGAGGGACACCTAGATTATGTAAGAAATGTAAATCAGGAGGTGTTGATTCTCTATTCCCAAGAGTCTCACTGGTTTCGGGAGATGAAAGGGTAGGCTCAGAATCTAACTGATCTAAATCACCAAATGACCTAGTTCTGAATGGGTTTAATAAGTCAATTTGTGATTCACGAAGAGCTGAAAGGTTTTCAGGGACTGAATTGGCTCTTAGGGGTGGTCTGAAGATAGTTGAGGATTGTATCCTAGGAGACTTCCTAAGAATTCTTTCTGGGTTGTCAACTATTTCAGGAGGATCGGGGTCAGGATGGGCTCTAGTGTGAATCTTTTTAGGAGCCACAATGTTTATATATTTAGACCCAACTTTGAACAAGAGAGGTTCAACCAGATATGACAATCTTTAGACGGTTAACTAATCTTGTTTTCTCAACTCAAATCCTGCAGTCTTCTAACTGAGTTTGAAGGATTTAATAATGATAAGGGTTCTTCCCAGTGGAGTCTTAAGGTCTGTTCAGGATGGTGGAGTCGCCAGGTGGAAGGTTCAGAGTGTTTTCAAAGGAATGCACTGTCCACCACGGTGTTCGTGAAACATTCTTTTTTCAAGGATATCTCAAAACACAACAAACTCTAACCAGAGATTGACTGGGAGGGCATTCACCAGATATGTCACCCTCAAAAGAGGATGAGATCCAGAGGCTACCTGGCCCTTTCCAGACTCTGTCTAAGAGTATAGGGTAAAACACATCAAAGACGTATACAAGATATCAAAACTAGTGTTTTACTACCAATCTGAAATGTTTTTGGTATTTTCTGAATTGTTTATATTTGTGGTTTAAAAGAATATCCTAACTTTGTCTCAAAACTTAGCTACGGTTGTGAAGCAAAGACAGTCTATCCTTGTGGCTAAGCTAGCTGATTTTCCAAGGTTAGATAAAAACTTAAAAGAACCCTAGGATTGACCTAGTTTGTCACTGATTCAAACAAGTTTTATCATGATTACCATTCTTTGGTAGTGCTTGGAAAGGCTGCTTTTTACTCTCAAGATGTTTATATGAGGATTCTGGGTAAGGGTCCCCAGCGGAGTCGCCAGAAATGTTAGTTCCTGGTGGCTCAGCTGCAAAATAGAACAATTGTCATGGAACCAGAGATTTTGAGTTAAACTTCCCCAGTGGAGTCGCCAGAAATGTTAGGTCTCTGTAACAAGCAAGATTGGCAAAGTCCGATCACAGAGTTAACATCATTTCAACCAACTTTGGGATTCTAGGATCTAGCCCTCCTGAATCCTGAGAGGGATCTCTCCAATATGTACAAAGATGGATATTGTCTTTGAAGTTTAGGGTGATGATATTAGGCTAGTTATGAAGGCCAAGGGTTTTGTTTGGTTTTCTCGGATGGTTGAACATAGTTGCTATCTAAGACGGAAAGATCTATATGAAAATAGGTTCAAAGGTGAGAAGTTGCAAGTGAACAAAATAAACTTTGATTCTAAAGAAAGGTGATGGCAAGTTTTCAATCCATTGGGCTATGGAGTCATAAGAGAATTTAATTGAAACAACCAGGTTCAAGAGTAATCTAAGGGGCAAGTCATCTAGGCCTAAGGATCTCTTTGAAGTTTGATTTATGGAATGGGGTGATACAAAAAGAAAGGGAATTTAACAGATGCAGAACAAAGAGCAGCCCAGGATCTGGTAAGTACTTTGAAACTAGCCAGCCTTTGACCAGGCACTTAAGAAAAACATAGAAGAAAAATAGGATCCGGTAAGTACTTTGAAACTAGCCAGCCTTTGATACACTTCTAATAGAACACAGATTAAAAACAAAGGGAAACTTGAAGGAAACCTTTGGAGCAGAGACTAGCGGGCAGGGCTCACCTTTCTCCTCATCTTAGTTCTCCTTAACTCAGTTGCTTCCAAGACAATCACCAAGATAACACAGAATGGCCCAAGATCTGATAAGTACTTCGAAACTAGTCAGCTTTTGACACATTCTAAGGGAAACAGACAAATAGTTGAGCAAACAAGAAAGGGACTCAGGGCTAACCTTTGATTTCCTCAATTCATTCCTTACACAACATATATGAAAGTAACATTTAAAAACAACATTCAGCAGTGACGAAAAGATGAGGGAACGCCAGCATCTCTGTGCTTAGACCGAATTAAATCATTTCTAAATAACAAAATAAGAAGAAAACATTGGGATAAAGATTTTTCAGCCAGAGAAGATCACTGGTATACAGCAAATTCTAACACCGTTTAAACTGTTCTTTATAGTGGAAAATGAAACAAATTGAAAACTGAAATAAAATGACAAGTTACAGTGAGAATAACATCACCATCAGCATAGACCAGGATCCCATAAATCAGCTTGTATTGATTGCTTCAAACCGGTTACAATCTTCACATCCAATGTTTTAATTCACCTCTCTTCGCAACCTAATCTATCTGTTACAAGCAGAGCTCCAAGGGCCCATGAAACCACTATTTACAGTCAAGATTTTTCCACTCAGAAACAGCTACTGCGCTTCAGCAATTACATTGACAACCAACTAATCCAACCCCTCACTCATCTTCTATTGAAGTATTTATAGAAGGATGAGGAGGTGAGATCTGATGAAAAGATCTCAAACACAATCAATGCAGAATTAATGTCTTCCTGACCCCGGGAGGCTCGATGAAGAAATTCTACAGGTGTTACATTGTATTAATGTGTTTATACTTAAGAAGTAAGCTTATATTGACCTTTGAGGCTCTGCGTACTGTTAGGGTTACTCTGCAAACGTTCTGTCGTTGAAATCCGGTGCAGTAATAACTTCTTTGGTTGTTCGAGGCATAATATCTGATCCTGTTCAATAAATTCGTCCTCCGATTGAGCGTTCTGAAGCAATAGGTGGCACTGTGGTGGTTGAGGAATCAATTCGCCTCAAAGTATGGCGGTGGAGGCGATCTGTCTGCTGAACACCTTTAGGTTTTGCTTTAATCCGTGTTCTGAGCCGGGGATTAGGCTTTTGATAACCGTCTTAGCCGTAATCCCCACAAATCTTCTCACAAAACCACTGCTCTGGTTCACTCTATCTTCAATCCGATACTCTTTCTCTGCTCTGATATTGGCGGCATTCTTCAAGCTTTACAGGGACGTGCGGCGACCAAAGCTCATGAAACTTTGTAGATATCTTTGTTCTTCTTCGTATGATCGATTCCCTGGACAAATCGGGAGGACTGGAGTCGTCACCCTCATCCCTTATATTTTCATAGAATACGAAGAAAAAACCTTAAAAACCTGCAAAAAACAAGAAAAATGATGAAATCCTGCGTTATATGGATAGACTGCATCGGAGGGCGTGCGGGAGAATGGAGAGATCAGGACTGTTGATCGCATCGCGATCAACGGTTGGGAGCAAACTGAACAGTCAATGGGAAAAGGTGGACTGTACAACAGAATCGGGAGAAACGAACGAGAGTCGTCGATCTGCGGAGATCGACGGTGGGGATCGGCTCTTGGGAGCGCCGGAGAAGATTTAACGGGCGGGCGAGTTCATTAAAGGGTGAGTGGAAAAGGTGATCGGGGACCGTCGGATGGGAGGGCCCAGATCAGACGGTGGGGATGAATCCTGCTGCACGGCCATAGGACGAGGTTTAACGCACGGGAGATGGACATGGCACGGCGGTTTTTGAGGTGAGGTGGAGAACACGTGTCGGCCAGCGTGTGGAATCGCTGGCCGACGTTCTAAAACTGCTTCCGGACGAAAGGTGGTGCGGGCACAAAACCGGTGGTTATGGAAAACAGCGCGGCGAAAGGGGGGGGTCCACCAGGTGGGAGGTACACTCCGCACCGTCGATCCGAGGGACAGATCGACGGCTGAGTTTTAATACGATTTTCTCGGGTGGAAAAATAAAATAAATCCGACTTTACTTTTTACAAAGGTTTTCAATGTTGTCGGGTGATAAATTGTTTCTGAGGGTTAAGCGCCCTGCGGACTTTAGCACACGGTTCCGGCGGGGGAACATATGGATGGAGAGAAAGCGAGGGCTTAGCCTGAGGGGCTAAAGCCCAACGCATAGAAAATGTATGTTTTTCTATGGTTTTTTAATGATTTTTGCAAGAGGATAAAAGCTCCGATAGGTCGAGAAAGTGGGTTTTTAACCTTAGAAAAAGAGATTAATGGAGGAATAAGGAATATGAAAGGGTCTCATGGGGTTTTTTTATGGATGAAAGGAGAGTTGAAGAAACGAAGGAAGGGTGGAAGGAGGGGAGAGGCAAAAGGAGGAGGATGCAGCAATATTTGATTAGGATTTTTATGGAACATCAGAGGCAGAGAGGATAAAGAGTATGTAGAACCAATCAGTAGTTTGTGATTTTACCAACAGTCTTCAAGCACCAACAATTTTAGGCCTGAATTTGTTTCTTGAAGGCTGCAAAGAAAATTTAGCCACCAGCTGATATGATTGAAAAATATAGGTGGCTAACAAAAGCAAGCTAGTGTTGAGCAATCAGCTAAAGACGATGGGCAGCAAACAGAAAAAACAGAGCTGACGCAATTTCAGCACTTAGAGGATGATGAAGATGGTCTTTGGACCATGGATTTTGATGGCGTAGTGGGTATTGATGGTGCTAGAATTGGTGTTTGGATACGCAGTCCATTTTCCGCTCTGAATAAGGTCCCGAGCAATGTGCGAGTATGTTCCTACAAATTAGCATTTGACTATTCTAACAATGAGGCTGAGTATGAGGCTCTGATTGCTAGCCTAAAGATTCTAAGAAAGCTGAAAGTGAAAATAATTACAGTCTATGGTGATTCCGAGTTGGTAATAAAATAGGTAAAGGGTGAGTTTCAAGCCAAGCATCCTCGCATGAGGGCTTACCGTAATGCAGTTTTAGACATTTTGAAGTTATTTTCAGATTATACCTTGACGTGTGTGCCTCGCATACAAAATGGTGTTGCTGATGGACTTGCTAAGGCAGCAAGAAATTTGAAAATCCCAATGAATTCTAGCAATAAGTTCTAGATCCATGTGAAGCACCGCCCTACCGTTCCAGATAATCAGAGATGTTGGCAAGTTTTTCAGGACGATGAGGAGATTAGTGATTTTCTGCAAAACAAGGGTAAGTTTAAAGATACCTCCATAGATACAGAACATGATGATGGTAATGATGATATGCAGATAAATCAAATGGAAGTGCTGCAACTTAAAGATAACATCATTCCTAAAGGATTGATTCCTTTAGAGGAACTCTTTGATCAAGACGATGTAGCCCACAAACCGACATTGAGGCCGACTGAAAAAGGTGTTGAAGAAGTAAATATTGGGACAGCTGAAAACCCCAAGATGGTAAAGTTATCCAAGTCATTGTCACCGGAGGTAAGAGCTGAGTATGTGAGATTGTTTTCTTCATTTGCTGATGCTTTCGCGTGGGAATACTCAGATTTAAAAACGTATGACACTAATATCATTCAGCATACGATCCCTATTAAACCAAATCAAAAGCCTTTCCGTCAGAAGTTGAGGAGAATCAATCCGAAGCTACTACCATCGATTGAAAAGGAGGTAAATAGGCTGCATAAGTCAGGAATCATTGTACCTATCAGATTTTCTGATTGGATATCAAATTTGGTGCCCGTGAGGAAAAAGACAGGTGAGATCCGTTTGTGTATTGATTTCAGAAATTTGAATAATTTGTCATTGAAGGACAATTATCCGCTGCCAAAAATGGACCATATATTGCAGCGAGTAGTTGGAGTATCAAGGATGTCACTACTCGATGGCTATTCAGGATATAATGAAATTTTAGTGCATGAGGACGATCATGACAAAACCGCGTTCACCACTCCATGGGGAACGTTTCATTATGCCAAGATGCCGTTTGGTTTGAGAAATGCAGGTGCCACTTTTCAGCGTGCAATGGACATGGCTTTCACCAATGAGAAAGATGTATTTTTGGTTGTTTACCTTGATGATTTGACGGTGTTTTCAAATTCTGATGAAGAACATTTATATCACTTGAAAGTTGTTTTTCAGAAGTGCAGAAAATATGGCATTTTGTTGAATTTGAAAAAAAGCTTGTTTGCCATGGATGAAGGAAAACTTCTTGGCCACATCATATCGAAAGACGACATTCGTGTTGACCCTGCACATGTTGAAGCAATCCAGCAAATTGAACAACCCCGGAACAAGAAAGAAATACAGTCATTTAATGGTAAGATGAATTTTCTGCATCGTTTCATTCCAAATCTTGCTGAGCATCTTAGAGAAATCACAAACATGTTGAAAAAGGACAGTCAAGTGAAGTGGACAGAAGAGGCGGTGAAATCATTCAATTTGGTAAAGTTAGCTCTTTCTTCAGCCCCTATTTTAATCAGCCCGGATTACACACAGGACTTCATTTTATTTTCGTTTGCTTCTTAGCACACTTTGGCAGCTGTTTTAATGCAGAAAAGAGATGGAGTTGAGAAGCCCATTGCCTTTTTCAGTCGAATTATAAGGGACGGAGCTTTGAAATATAACATTATTGAGAAACAAGCACTTGCTCTTGTGAAGGCCTTGAAGGATTTTCATGTGTATATACTGCATTCCCACATTATAGCGTACGTTCCTAACGCAGCAGTTAAAGATGTTTTGGTACAGGCAGATCCAGAGGGAAGACGGGGTAAGTGGATCGTTGCGTTGTTATAATATGATGTGGAGATTAAACCGATCAAGCTGATCAAAGGACAAGGACTAGCAAAGATCATGGCTGAAACAAATCTGAATGCGTTAGACATAAATTTGATCGCTGCTATGTCTGATGAGGATGAGGAAAGTGCATCATTTCAGGTATCTGATATTTTTGTTTCTTCCCCTTGGTATGCTGACATTTTATATGTACTTTAGAATTTGTCTCCACCACCCAGAATGCCTATAAATAAGAGTAGAACCTTGAAGTTGAGGGCTGCAAAGTTTTTCATAATGAATTCTGCATTATATTGGAAAGACCCTGGTGGAATGTTATTGAATTGTTTGGTAGAGGAAGAAGCCAAAAGAGTTTTGGAGGACTTTCATAGAGGATATTGCGGGGGCCATCTATTTTGGAAAACCACAGCGAATAAGATTCTGAGAGCGGGATACTATTGGCCTACTTTATTTTTTGATGTATATAAGGCTGTTAAGAGTTGTCACGAATGTCAAATTTTCGAAGGGAAGCAGAAATTACAGCCTTTGCCTCTTAAACCAATTGAGGTCAGTGCACCATTTCAGCAGTGGGGGTTGGATTTTATTGGGGAAATCCATCCAGCATCTTCAGGTTAGCATAGATGGATATTGACAGCAACAGATTACTTCACGAAGTGGATCGAGGCGATTCCCACCCGACAAGCCACGAATGCGGTAATTATTTCTTTTCTTGAAAATAACATTCTGTCATGTTTTGGTTGTCCTAGTAAGATAATCACAGATAATGCAGCGGCCTTCAAGTCTAAAAGGATGGTTGAATTTTGCTATAATTATAACATCATCTTGGGACATTCGACTGCCTACCATCCGCAAGGAAATGGCTTGGCGGAATCTTCAAATAAGTCTTTGGTAAATATCATTAAGAAATTGCTGGAAATCAATAAGAAAGGTTGGCACAAGAAATTAGTGAATGCACTTTGGGCTGATAGGGTAAGTCAGAAAAAATCTATCGGTATGTCTCCCTTTGAGTTGGTGTATGGAGTAGACACAGTTTTTCCCACTTCTCTTGCTGTCCCGGTAGTCAAATTGCTTCAGGAAGCTGGTAGTGAGGAAGATCCCATGCAACGAAGGATAAATCAGATGATTCATTTACAGCAGACACGGGAGGAGGTCTTTCAAAATACATTCAAGTTGCAAGAGCGCATTAAGAAGATTTATGACAGGAAGGTGAAAGTAGATAAGTTTCAGCTGGATGAGGTGGTTTTGAAGTGGGATGCTCAGAATGAAGAAAAAGGCAAGCACGGAAAATTTGAAAACCTTTGGAACGCCTTTCTTCTCAAGGAAATGAACGGTGATGATTTTCCTGGAGGGCCGATCAATGGTCGGCTGCTCAAGCGATACCATTTCTGAGTGTTTTCTGCTGATTTCATCATCATTGTATATATCATTCTACTTCTGTTTTATCGCAAGTGTGTACTGGTCTCTTGTCTTCAGTCTAGGGCCCGAAGCGAAGGCTATAATTCTAAAGAAGGAGGTTAGTTGGTTTGAAGTTTGTCAGGTTAGTTTTATCAGTCATTTCAGTTTTAAAGTTGAGTTGGTTTTAGTCAAGTTTCAGTCAAGTTTTCAATCAATAAATATGTCCAAGGTTTTGTGTTATCTGTTGAAATAATGACTCCATCACCCAATGGATGAAGGCATTGTCTAGCTCTTCCAGAGATCTACTGTTCTTGGCATCTCCTTTGAGCCACCATCCCCATTGGAGCCAATGTTAGAGTCAGTCCTTACAGCCCTCTGTCAGAGATAATTTCGCTTTTTGCATATCATTTTTAGGTGTCTCTCTAACCTCACTTCGTTGCATTTCGCTAGGGGCATGCCATTGACTGATGAGAGGGTCTGGTCGTCTTGTATTTCCTCATGCTTGTACCTGCTGGGCTAATTAAAACTCCTCAAAAATCATCGAAGTTCAGGTCACGTCATTCATGGTCATAAATGATTATTTTCGTCAACAAGAGTCTTTTAGTCCTAGAGTCTAGGGTTTCAGTCTTTTGATATATTTAATAAATGCCCGCAGGCCATGAGGATGGTTTCAAAAAGGTTCTTAATTCAAATTTTCATCATCAAACACATTTGAAGACATTTCTAGTCAAAACTCTGTTTTGAACTAGAAACTGTCAAATTTATTTTTTGTAACAATAATGTATTTTTCCACCATAAAAAAAAATTCGATGCAGCCTCTCGTCTTTGTCGAAGTCAAAATGCCAAAATCCCTACAAAAATCAAATCATTCCATCAGTCCAAAACTCAGAAAAACAGTGAAAAGCCAAAAGACAGAATTGCATTAAATGATAAAGTGCCAAAATGCAAAACATTATAAAGTGGGTTGTGGAGGAAATAAAAACCAAATCTGATTCTTGTGAGATATTTCCCAAGTTATATAAACCATTGGAGATAAGTTATTTTCACAAGTTTTCAAAGCAAAGAACAAATTGGAGTGTTGAAGGGCGAAAGTCTTGTTTTGAAGCCGAGGAGGTGAACTGAGAGTGCGCGCGGCGCATACAAGGGGCGCGCGGCACACTGGGCATCAGCTGCCAGTGTATTTTTACACGCGCGCGACGCATACAGAGTGCGTGGAGCGTTGGGCATGCGCACGGCGCATAGAGCCCTAAGGCCAGAAAATTTCACTCCCTCACCCAAATTCGTTCCAAAACGCCTCATTCATCTGCAAGTAAGTTATTCACGCCTGCTCATTGATTCATGGATATGTTATGGTGTTTCAAATGAGGAAAAAACAATTTTTTGATATGGTGAACGTTAAACCCTATATTCATTGCCAAATTCGCTCCATAGGGTTTTGAAACAAATGTTGGTGATATTGTGGGGGTTTCAAATCTTATGTTGTTGACATATATGCTCATGCCATCTACTGTCATTGGTGTCACTGCTTATTATACACCACAGCCTCAGGGTCTCTTTCCTATTCCATCATTGTTGTCACTGTGATTACCATATCATTTTCTCACTGCTTATCATTTCTGTTGTAGCACAGTCCCATATTCACTATCCCACATCCTCCATTGACAAAGCCTAATTGTCATTGCAAGGGCTATTTCTTTGTCCTACACTACACTACACTCATTCCTATTCACTTGTAAAATCGCCATGTAGTCAAGCAGTGACTATTTTCCCATTCAAACTCACTTGACAGTACTTTTATCATTATGGTTTTCCTATAGCACCTTGATACATATGTGACACATTTGGGATTAGAGCATACACTGAACTCTTGTTTTCACCATACCTATATCAACATATATTTTTCAAATATCTTGATTTCAGTGCCATGTCAGAGACGGATTCAGTTTATGAGCAGGAGTATGACAGTGATTCCACAGCAGAGGCTAATGTGCCATGGAGGTCTCACAAAAGTGGCAAAAGTGGTAGGCATGTCAGGGAGGAGCCTACTTCTTTGGCTCAATTGCAGGCTTGCCCGCTTGCAATGGATTTTTTTCAGCATCAATCATGTTTCCAATACTGTGAGATTATTTCCCAAACTCAACATCATCATGAGCTAGCTCGCCTATTTGTTCTACATTTGCATGATGGCTGTGTAAACCTTGCCGGAGTAAGCTTCATTTTGTCACCAGAGACCATTGCTCAGGCCACCGGGATACCAAACATAGGAGAGGAATGGAACAAATGACAGCAGCTAGAGAAATCCTATTATGAGCCATATATCAAACCTGGATATATGAGGCAGCTGAGCAGGGTATTTCCATTCTGATTTCTGAGAGATGAGTATGCACCATTGATGAAACTCATCATTCGATATTTCAGTTGCGAGGGCAGATTCTCGCGCCTCTATGTGTACCATATCCGTTTTTTGATGCATTTCACGAGGGTATGTATGATGAGCATTCCATACTTCATGTACCGTAACATAGAGCGGATGACATTTCTTGTACAGAAGAAGACCCCAGCACAGCAGCATAGCAGCATATATCATTACGCGCTGATCAAAATCATGGTGGTACATCAGCTCACACAGTAGGGCATCGCATGGGATGAGTTCATCTCCCGTGACTTCTTTGCAGCACCACAGCCGCCTCTCGAGGTAGTTCATGATGAGGGAGAGCATTCACACTAGTTTGATATTCCTGAGACTGAGCATATCAGTGCTCCAGTGTATGTGACATATCAGCGAGGCCACAGAGCCTTATTTGCAGCTACACGACGAGTATTATCTCCACCCGAGGTGGAAGGGGTCTCGTTGACTTCATCAGCAGCGCGAGTACTATCTCCACCCGGGGTGGAAGGGGTCTCGCCTTCTTCATCAGCATGGGTACAGGTTCAGGACAGAGGCAAGAGGCCTATGCATGATGAGGGCCCTTCAGGAGGCCGAGACACTGATTTTACACTCATCGATGTTGATGCGAGCTCTCCTAGCTCGAAACTAAAAGAGATCATCCAGGAACAGAAAGCTGAAATTGGTACTTTGACAGAGAATTTGCAGAGAGAAAATTGGGTGATAAAGTAATTGGAGCAGTGGAACAAACAGCTGGAGGATCAGCACACACTTGTAGAGTTGCGGCGAATTCGTGAAGATCGACAATTGGCCCGAAAGAGACCTGGTGACATGACACCAATTGAGCGAGAGACCAACCTTATGCATGTTAAAATTCATTTGGAGAAGCTCTTGGAGAAGGCCAATAGAGACAAATACATGCTTCGTCACATGAAAGGTCATTATTGGGCCCGCATGCACGTCTGCAAAGCAAAAATGAAGATCCTAAAGAGAAGGTTGAGCAGAGCACTGAAACGGCGAAAGAGGCCTGATCCACTCCGGATTTTGGCCGAGGCTTCATTGGCTGAGCATGAGGCATGATGGGGGATATTTTCTCCGAATTTCAGCAAATTTGGATAATTTTTTGTCATTTTTGAAAATTTTGGTCTCAAAACAGGTTTTTCAGCCCAACGCGTAGCGCGTCACGACGTGCGCTTATGATTGGGACACTTTCTGGAGGAAAAATTTGTATTTTTGGATTTTTCATGGTAAGTTATGCATTCTCAAAAATGGCTGAAGCATTTCATCAAGTTCTGGATGATCAAAAGGGCCAAAAACACCATGAAAATCACCTTTCTGCCACCTTTTGCACCAGCAGGAAGTACTTGTGGGAGAATGAAGTTTTGGAGGGGAAAATGAGCTCCAAATTGAGAAATTCCACCTGGTTTGGATAGCATAAATCTAGGTATTTCCAACAAGCTATCATGAGCTTGATTTTGATGATGGGAAGTGCTCCAAAAGCAGGTCCAAAGGCGCGCGGCGCATAGAGATTTTTGGTCAATTTTTCATCTTCCAGCTCAGAATTTCGGCCAGTTGGACCAGTTTTGATTGTGGATGTAATTTTTGAGTTATCTTGATGTAATTTTGTGGTTTTAATGTAACTTTGACTCACTTTTACCTATTCTAGATGATTCACTCACAAAAAAGTAAAAATCAAGTCAATGAATCAGTTTCCTTCCTTTTAGAGGCAAGTTGTTTGGCTGCCTAGATTTTAGCTCCTTGTTTAGAATTGGTTGAAACTGCTCCTAGAAGGAGGAATTCGACCCCTAGAGGCATGGGAAGGGGTTATACTTGTATATTTATTGTATTTTCTGAGACACTTTCAGGGTTGGACTCTTGAGAAAATTTTGGCACACTATTGTACATATTTTCTGCATTTTGGCTAAGGAAAGATCAGAGGTTTTGCAGCACCTGTTGGGATTCTTGTGGCTTTCAGTTTTGATGGTGTGTTTATCTCAGTTATTTGTAATTTCTTTAATGTTTAATGTATGCCATTCCCTTCTTTTTCTTCTGAAACTAAATGAATGAGTAAATGAGGTATAATCCATTGATTCCAGTGCTTTGCCTTTGAATTTGTTTAGTTTTGTATGTTTTTGCCAGTTTGGAGAGGATCCTTGTTCTCCCTTGCCCTCTTCAGCTCCTTGTCATTCTGATCCATCCATACACATAATAAAAAAGAATCAATACTACTGCCTACCTTTCCCCAACTCGAATTCTGCAAAGATCTGGCCTCATCCCCGAACCCAAAATTGTTTTTCCCATTTTTCCAACGAAAACCCAAAAAATTTAAATCAAACCTTCCTATTTATTTACTAGCCTAAAATCAGTATCCATTATAAGTCATCTCAGCCCCTTTGAAGACCTTTTTCCGAGATAGATCCGGAGAGAGCCCTCTCTTGTCCTCGTAGGGCTAGCTACGAGGCTGAGCGTGGTTTGATGTTGCCTTGAATTTTACCTTATTTCAGCCTAAGGTAGATTTGAGCGCTAACAAAAGGCATAAGGCAGGAATGCATTCTACCTATAACTCTGTTCCATAACTCTGTTTCTACTTGTTGAGGCTTAAGGGATGAGAAAAATAATTCTGTTGACAGTTAGTAATAAGTTCCTTTGATTTGAAATACGTTTTCAGCTGTCTTTAGGAAAATATCTTCTGTTCTGGAAATAACTAGGCCTTATTTTATTTCTGTGAGGCTGCAGGTGGCTTTTGGTAGCTGGAGAGGGTTGGCTTTTGGTAGCTGGAGAAGGTTGACTTTTGGTAGCCGAAGAGGGTTCAATTGGCCTCTGATGTGGTGGTGGAGGCTTCTCGGACTGATAGATTTCTTTGTCTTTCCCTAAAACACCTTTAATTTACTTTAGCCCTATGTTTTAGGTCTGATTAGGCTTAATATTTGTCTTCAGGTCTTCATGCTGTCTTTAACTTTGTTTAAAACCTTTAATTCTTCATCTCTACTGTGATCTCGCCCTTTGATACTGATACGCTTTGTATGATTAAGGTTTACTGTGTTTTGTTGCTTTTTCAGGTGCACAGAGGGTTTTATAATGTTATTAGTGCTCACGAGGCACGGATAAATCGATAATTTGAACCCTGCAAATCCTTTTCTTCATGGATAATGGCCTAGGGGATCATCATCTCTGGCCCTTGACTTCATTTAAACGACTGTGAAAAAGCTTTAAAACTTGCACAAAACGAACAAAATTAAGAAAACCCGGCGAAAATAGGTCTAGACAACTCTGGGGCATGATATTAAATCGTGACTATTGGATGAAACCAACCAAAATTTTAGATCACTCGCTGGGGTCAATCGCGGGTGGTTGGATGAACGGAGGGAAAATTAAATTCAAGCTGTTGGATCAGATTGATCAACGGTTGAGATCAATCGGTAAAAAATTTGGGAGCAAAGGGGAAGGGCGACGAGTTGGTGGTGAAAATCAATCAAAACCATCGATCTTGATAAATGAACGATCAAGATCGTGTAATGGAATGCTTGGGATTTCAGACGGTGGGGAAAAGCAATGGGGGGGAGATTTAATCAAGACCATCGATCTATGGATATTGACGGTGGGAAACATTCGAGAACAAATGAAGGAGAAAAGACTTGGGAGTTTAATGAAATATGGGCTATCAGATCAAAATAACGAACGGTGGAGATTTAACTGGGAAAATTCAATACGATGGGGAAAGGTGGTTTATGAAAAACAACTGGTGGTATTCATGCGGAGTTGGGAGCGGTAAGCTAATTTCACAAAAGTTGCACGATTCCATACACTGCGCGCCATGTGGCAAAACAAAACCACCCATATCACGCGATTTCAAATCATTATCGTTCAGACACTAATTTTACGCGAAACCCATTCTCAGCCGTCGGATTTGATGATTTTGATCGGACAGTGCAGACAAATCCCGATGGGGAAGCTGCACGGATGAGGGATGTGGGCCGTTGGGCTCATTATGGACCGTCAGATTATCTGAGTGGATGGCTTATATTAGAGGATGGGGCGCAATGTTTTGGTGAATAGGATGAGGGGTATGTAAAGGGAAGGTGCCCGATCACCGTTGGTTTTCGGAGATCAACGGCTCTCGTTGATTCAGATCATAATGTCAGGAATGATGGAAACCAAAGGGAAAAGGTATTCTGATGAGGTTTTTGGGTTTATTAAGCACCTAACCACAAGATCCTATGTTCCATGGAGGAGGGGTCAAGGAGAAATAAGATCTCAGGGGCTTAACCTGATATAGAGCAGAGAAAGTATTTTTTATGCCTTTCAAAGTCTTTTTTGGAGTTTTCAGTGGAGGTTAGCATTTCTTAAGCGCCCGGTCGTAGGGCTGAGGTTGTATGAGGCTGGGGCTGCAAAATATAAGCCGTTGGGGGCTAAGTTCTGTTATACTGTAAATTGGGTGATTTTTAGGCCAATTTCAGTGTTTTTGAGGCCAAATGGAGGGTTCCGGTAAGCAGTAAAGGGGTTTTTTCAACTAGATGAAGGGAGCCATAAGGTTTAAAAGGGAATTTTGATTCTTTATAGGATTAATGAGGGGGTTTTGGAGGACTTTTGTGAGGAGGACAAATGATGAAAATGTAGGCTTTGTGGGGATGAGATGGAGCAAATGGAGGCCTTTTTTGAAGCTTTTTCTTTCACAAACAGTGAGGCTTTTTGATGGACACAAAATTGAGGATTGCTTCAGAGGAAGAAAAACATGAAGGCTTCAAGAGTGATAGGTTTCCAAGGAAAATGTTCCTCTTGAAGACTTAGAAACCATTTAGCCACCTGTTTGCTATGCCAAAATTTTATAGGTGGCTAACAGTGGCTCCACATGGGGATGGCTTCTTCTTGAAGATGTCAAGAACTGCAGATATAATTTTTTGGAAGTAGGCCAGATGCATGATCTTTGACCATCCCTTTCTTATTTGATTAGCTGCTACAAATCATGAAAATATCATATCAGCAGTAATATTCTCCCAAACAATCTACCTACCCATCCTACTGTCCTAACATTTTTTCTTCAAGGTGCATTTAGACTTGCAGACCTTCTTCATCATTTTTTTTTATTGAAAGCAGAAAACACTAATCTAATTCTACCCTTATTCCTCCATGAGACCAGATTAGATATTTGGCCTCATAGCTTCTCTACCTACACTAATAACTGCTAGGATTAAACTGTCTAGCAGATTTCTTTCTCTACATTCTAAAACAGAAATTTAAAAACAGTCAAACCAGGATTAGACTGTCTGGTTTGCTGTGGGTCCATGGCATAAAGAAAGCTACACATGAACTAAAATTTGCAAGAAATTGAAACCAAAATTGTGAAGGCCTGGAATTGTGAAACTTTAAAGCATCCTTCTTTCTTTTGTGACTCAGGTTTTGAGCTTATTAGAGTCACTTTTCTTCTTCATTTCAGCTCTGGTTTTGAGTTTGTTAGGGCTGATTCTTCTTCTTTATTTACTGGTCTAGGTTTTGAGCATATTAGAACTAGCTTTCCCTATCTTTGGCTCAGGTTTTGGGCTGATTTGAGACATTTTTTTTTGGAACTTCATACGTTCAAGTTTTGAGCTTGTCTTTTTTTTTTTGGTGAAACTGAACAAAGAAATGGTATTTACAATGGAAGTGAAAGCTTTAAACTCTGAATTTTAGCAATAATAATGTTTGAGCATCTTGCCATTGACAGGACCCCCAAACAGATCTGTACCATCTAACTCTTGTAGAAAGAATGCATTTGGACCAATGGTGGATTGAATGACATAAGGACCTTGCCACAAACTGTCAAATTTGCCATGCTTACCCTTATCCTCTCTTCTAGAGTCCCACTTGAGTACCTTGTCTCCAATTTTGAAGTCACAAGCTTTTGTTCTTTTTTCAAACAACTTTTTTATGTTCTCTTGCACTTTTTGAGCTCTGTTGTAGACCTCTTCCCTTGTCTGCTGGATATGTATTGTTTGATTGATCCTCCTTACCATGCTGTCCTCTTCTGACTGTATTTCTTCGACTAATTTTATCAATGGTACCCTTAGGCTGGTAGGGAATACTGCATCTGCTCCATAGACTAACTGATATGGGGACATTCCAATGGATTTCTTTGTTGTTAATCTGTCAGCGCATAGAGCATGCACCAACTTGTTATGCCATGATTTTTTATTCTCTTCAAGCAGCTTCTTGATGATGGTCACCAAAATTTTATTTGATGATTCTGCTATCCCATTACCCTGAGGGTAATAAGCAGTAGAATGACCAAGAGCAATCTGATACCTGTGAAAAAAATCAATCATCTTTTTGGAGCCAAAAGTAGTAGCATTATCAGTAATAATCTTCCTAGGGCAGCCAAATCTAGATAGGATATGGTCTTCAAGGAATTTTATAATAACAGAATTCGTGGCATTCCTAGAAGGGATGGCCTCTATCCACTTTGTGAAATAGTCAGTGGCTGTGAGAATCCATTTGTGTTGAGAAGATGAATCAGGATGGATTTCCCCTATGAAATCTAGGCCCCACTGTTGAAAAGGAGCTTCAACAATGATTGGTTGTAATGGTAAAGGAAGGAGCTTTATTTTGCCCTAAAAAATTTGGCACTTATGATAGGCAACTCTCATTTTATGGACATCTTAGAAGAGGGTGGTCCAGTAATAGCCAGCTCTAAGGATCTTATTGGCTGTGGTTTTCCAGTAGATATGACCTCCACACTCTCCTTCATGGAATTCATGCTTGATCCTCTCTGCATCAAGTTCAGGCAAAAATTTAAGCAATAAACCATTGGCATTTTTCCAATATAAACATTCATTTAAAATGAAATAATTCCTAGCTTTCAACTTTAAAAACCTTGCCTTAGTCTTTGATAAATCAGGAGGAGCATTAAGATTTTTAAGCACATACAAGATGTCAGCATACCAAGGTGAGTTTTGGAACTACTCTTCAACAGTGGGAGCAGGCAATCCTTCATGTTCATCCAAGGCATCTACCATGTTAATGTCAAGGACTTGTAGGTTAGATTCAACCATTAATTGAGCTAAGCCCTGACATTTAATGAGTTTTGTGGGTTTGATTTCCAAATCATACTCTAGTATTACTGCAATCCATTTACCTCTTTTTCCATCTGGATCTTGTGACAAGATATCTTTCACCACTATGTTAGGCACATAAGCAACGATGTGAGAATGCAGAATATACACCTTGAAGTCTTTTAAGGCCTTTATCAAGGCATGGGCCTTTTTTTCCATGATATTTTATTTCAAGGGTGCATCTCTTAGTGCTTTGCTAAAAAATTATATTGGTTTCTCTTGTCTCTCTGGATTTTTCTGCAATAGGATAACAACCACAGTATGCTTTGATGTAAAGGAGAAAATGAGGAAATATTTTGTGAAATCTGGGCTGAATAGAATTGGTGCTCGGGTGAGTGCATGTTTTACCAATTCAAAGGACTTTTTGGCTTCTACAGACCACTTAACTCCCACTTCTTTCTTGAGCACATTAGTCATGTTTCTAAGGAGCTCTGCTAAGTTGGGAATAAACCTCCTTAAGAAGTTAATCTTCCCAATGAAGGACTGCAATTATTTTATGTTCCTTAGGTGGCTAATCTATAGTATTCCCTCAACTCTTTTTGGATATATTTTAATCCCCTTTTCTGATATAATATGGCCAAGAAGTTTACCTTCTTGTAGGCCAAACACTGTCTTTTTGGGATTTAAAGATAGCCCATACCTTCTCCATTTCTCAAAGACTTTTCTAAAATGTTTGAGGTAAATTACAATGAATAAAATGTTATGTCATCAAGGTAAATTACAATGAAGTTCCCTTTTTCCTCTAGAAATGCAATGTCCATGGCACTCTGAAAAGTGGCCCCCTGAAAAGTGGCCCCAGCATTCATTAGTCCAAAAGGCATTTTCACATACATGAAAGTGCCCCAAGGACTTGTGAAGGTTTTCTTAAGTTAATCTTCTGGGAGTACTAAGACTTGGTTATACCCTGAAAAGCCATCTAACAGATAAATCCTTTTTGAGCCAACTACCCTTTGTAGGATGTGTTCCATTTTGGGTAAAGGGTAATTGTCTTTTAAGGAGGCTTTGTTTAAATTTCTAAAATCAATGCACAATATAATTTCTCTTGTCTTTTTCCTCGCAGCTACAAGGTTGGATACCCAATCAGAAAACCTCACAGGGACTATGATTCCTGCCTCATACATTTTCTTGATTTCCTTTTCCACTAGAGGCAATTGTACTGGGTTAATTCAAAGTTTTTTTCTAAAGGGTTTCTGGTTTTCTTTCAAGGGGATTTTATGCTGGATAATATTTGTTTCATAGGCTTTTAAGTCCTCATAACTCTAAGGAAACACATCAACAAACTCTTTGAATAGATCAATGTATTTTTGTTTGATATGAGCAGGAAAAGACTTAGATAATTTAATCATTTTAGGCTTATCCTTGCTCCCTATATTGCATTCTTCAACATCTGATTCAATGTGTTCTATAGTGGGTTTCTTTTCCACATCATTAAAATAAAAAAGGTTCTCTAGGGGTGCTAATCCTCTGGGTCTGTTTATGTCTTTGGACTGTAGCACCTCAATGTCTTCTTTATCTGTTTTCATGTATTCTTCAGTTTTTTTTTCAAATTTTTTGGTCAACATGTTTATCTCTGCATTGGGGGATGGTTTTTCTTCATCAGAAGGCTCTTCATATAAACATTTTTCATCGGATTTAGAGTCTGAATCAGGTAATTCAAATTCATTCCTGCAGAGCAAGAAATCTTCTATCTGTTTGTCACCCTCAAAGACCTGCCAATATTTTTCATTATCTGGCACTGCACGTCTGTATTTTGTTTGTATAATGATCTATTTTTCACCAGGTGATTTCTGATATGAACTAGCAGTGTAGACCAATCCATTTGCAATTATGTTTTGACTCCTAGGAACAAACACAAGCTCATACTCTATAAATGTTTTCAGAAAATACATGGCATTATTTCTGTATGCCCTTAATCTAGGATGCTTTGCAGTATACTATCCATTTCGTTGTTTGATGACTAATTCTGAGTCCCCCTGGACAGCTATCCTCTTGGCCCCTAGTTTTTTCAATAGATGTAAGCCTAATATGAGAGCCTCATACTCTACAACGTTGTTTGTGCACTTAAAGTCTAGCTTGAAGGCATGGCTCTCAGTGTGATTGTTTTCAGCATTGTGCAACCATACCCCAACTCCTGCATTCTTTTTAGTGCAAGACCCATCAAATTTCATGCACCATAAGGGATTTTCTATAGGATTGACATAATTTACATCCCTAATTCCATGTTCACCATTATGTTGTATTCTGAGGTCTGCACCATGTTATGTAATGTTTTGTTCTTCAAGATTTTCACGGAGTTCAGAGTGATGGGTAATCTGTTGTTTGCATTCTTGGCTTTGTTCACTCTGGTTTTTTATTTCAGCACATTGTTAAAAGGTTTCTCTCTTGTTTTCCTCTATATCTAGAGTTTCCATTTTGTTAAAATCTGTGGGCTCTACTCTGTTGTTTTAATTTATGTCCTCTAGCTCTGGCTCATTTGTGAATTCATCATTTTAAAGGATAAAAGAATCTAGGTCTGTATGGACAGAGTATAGAGGGGAATTTTCAGGTTTCTCTGGGATCCTAACCATAAACTTCATGTGTGCCTCCCTGTATAGTCTTCTAAGTTGGCTAAAGAAAGGAATTGTGGCATAAGTCATGTCCATTTGCATCATGCCTTGGAGTTTAGCACCCCATGATCTTGACAACAAGATGCCATACTTAGGAGGTACATCAGCCACCACAACATCCATGACCATGCACTTCGCTGGGATTTGAGTCAAATTCACACGAAGATCTTTGATTAGGCCAAGGCACTTCACTCTGCTAGAGTCAAAGGAATATAAATCCTTGTAAGGTCTGGTTATCTCTAGGCCTAGATTTTCCATTATCACTTTTGGCATAAGGTTGTGTGAAGCTCCAGAGTCTTGCATAGCATTATGCAGGATTTTTTCATGGATATTGAGGCTGATATAGAAAGGAGGTACTACCCCTTCCTGAAATTTCCCTTCAATTTTTGTGCCAACCAAGAGAGCTCGTTGATCATAATTTAAATTGACAGTGTCACTATTTTCTCCTAAGTTTAAAGATTTCAAAATTTGACTCTTATATACATCTTGGGTGGCCAACTCAGTGAGGGACAGAAATTTTAATTTTGGATATTTCACTGTCCAAACTGAAAGGAGACTGACTCTTTGAGAGGTTCAATTATGTCTTGTTGGGCACCATTTTATTAGCAAGATCAGCTTGCTTATTTTCAGTATGTACAATGTTTGAAGATGTTTTATCAGGATCATTAGCTGCAATGCTAGTGCTGCTAGATACTTGACTTGATTTTTCATTGGTTTGGGTGTCCTTATCTTCGTTTTTACCAGAATTCTCAGCTGTTGATTTACTGCTTTCAGTAGTCACTTTAGGAGTCTTTTCAGGTCTTTTCTTAATAGTGATTTCAGAGGCTTTTGGTTTGGGATTATCTATGTTCTTTTTTCTTTTGAGGTCGTATTTTTCTTGGACCTGCATGATGGAATTCTCGAATCCTAACCTATATTCCTCAGTTTCCAACCCTTCCTCATTCCAATGTGAGTATGAGGTCTGGTTATCTTCCATGGAAAAGGTGTGATCTTGTTCATCTACTTCCACCATGTTTATGATAGTTCCCTCTGATTTTTCTATTATCCCTTCATCCTCATCAAGAAAATTCTCTTGGAATGGAGGTATGACTTGTTGATCAAAGTCTCTTTGTCTATTTGGGGGATTTTTTCTCCTAAAGTTTTGGTTCTGGTTTTGATTTTGGTTTCTGTTCTGATTATTGACTTGGATGACCATTTTATCCATCATTTTGTCCATCCTCTTCATGTTTTTGGCTAGACTATCATATTTGGAATCAAATGAAGAATTTGTGTTGTCATCCCTATAGGTTACCTTTTTCTCAGCCCTCATCCTAGCTCTTTTTTCAATTAAGTTTGCCTCAACACTCACTGCTCCTTTCTGCATGTCTTCCAATGTGTTATAATCTCTTTCCCTAAGATGATAGGCCATATCAACATCAAAACCCTCAGGGTATTTCAATAAGGCCATCCCTTGGGGGGGTTTCATGTGTGGTGGAAGAGCATTGTAGACACTGTTAAATCTAGTAGAGTAGTCATAGACACTAGAATCTCCTTGATTTCTTTTAATATTCTTATATTCTGCCAAGATTTGGAGAGGGTTTCTTCTAACTTCCCATTTTTTTATAAAGGTTTGTAACAAGGAGGGGAGATCATTGATGCTATTAGGAGGTAAGCCTTTAAACCACTTCTTCACTTCTCCTCCTAAACTCTGAGCGAAGATCCTCATCTTAATTGTCTCATCCTCTATTTCCATGTAGTCAAAGGCATCTTCCATCCTATCTACATTGTGTTGAGCTCTAGTAGATTATTTCCCAATGAAATGAGGAATTTTAGACTGATATTCATTGGGTAAAGGAGCTAAAGGATATGGTAACACCAAGGGAGCATACCATGCTGCCATGATGGTGTTTTGTGGAGGTAAAGGATGGGCTTGAGCAGCAGGTATATGAATGACATAAATGCTAGGACCAACAACAAACTGTTGAGTATATCTAGGGTGAGAGAGACCCAAGTTATGAATTAAATTTATATCAGGGGGTGTGGATGGAGGGATTTCTCTATCACCAATATGATGATCACTATGAGGTGGTGATTTTTGAGACTCAAAGTTTGTCTGATCTAAACTACTGAATAACTTAGTTCTTGGTGAATTTCTTGGTAAGTCTAAATCAAAATAAGTCTCTAATAGAGTTGTAAGGTTTTCAGATGTTGAATTAGCTCTATAAATGTGTCTGACAATAGTTGGGTCCCTATATGAAGAAGGCTTCGTAATAATACTCTCAGGGTTGTCCATTATTACGGGGGGGTGTGGATTAGGATAAGCTCTGGTATGGATTGTTCTTGAATCCCGTATGTATAACAATCTCAACGAAGAAGGTTAGCCATATATGACACTATTTGAGAGGAAAACTATCTTCAAACAAAGAAGCTTAATCCTATGTGTTTCCTTTAAAATGGATGATGTTGTAATGAGACTAGTCTCCTAGTGGAGTCTTGTGAAAACAAAGATAATCAGTAGGCCTACTAATCACCAGTGGATTCTTTTGGTCATTCAAGAACTGTGGAGTCACCAAGTGGAAGGTTTAAAGTGTCTTGAATGAGATTTACTATCCACCACAATGATTTACTACCAAACTTAGGTTAATATGGTCTTGTTCCCTAGTGGAGTCGCCAGAATGTTAGGTCTCTGTAATTTGCAAGTTTGGAAAATACAAACTGCAAAGCCTACATATGAACCACTTTGGGATTTATAGGATCTAGTCCTCCTGAATCCAGAGAGGGATATCTCTATAAGTGTGTTTAAAGATGTGATCTTTAAGGCTTGAAATGTGATATTAGGTTAGTTATGAAGAGCATGGGTTTTGTTTGGTTTTTTGTTTTGGTTGGGAAAAGACATGATGAAGGTGAAGGCAGTTTAAATGAAGAGTGAAGGTGTATGCAAGTGAAGGGATGATTCATCTGATAAGATAGGCAAAAAGCAGCTTCAATCATTGGGCTATGGAGTCATAAGAGGATTTAATTGGACAACAAGTTTCAAGAGTGGTCCATGGGGCAAGTCATCTATGTCAAAGGATCTCTTTAAGTTGATTTTATGGAATGAAACAAATAGGAAATGGAGAACCAACAAATGAAGAACAAAGAGCAGCCTAAGATCAAGTAAGTAATTTGAAAATATCCTGCTTTGGCATGCACTTAAGGAAAAACATAAAAGAAATCTAAGATTAGGCAAGTACTTTGAAACTAGAATGCTTTGATGCACTTTCAACATAAAACATTTAAAACACTTAGAATAGCTTAAGATCAAGTAAGGACTTTGAACCTATCCCGCTTTTAGCATATTCCATGGGAAAACATAGATGATAAACATAAAGAGTAGTCTAAGATCAGGTAAGTGCTTTGAAACTAGCCTGCTTTCAACGTAATCTTAAGGGAGACTTTCAAAGGAGGAAAACATAGAAATAAAGATTATCAGTGAGAATAGGGTATTGTTAAGAGTAATTAATAGCTCTTTATTTGTTGTTCTTTATCAGAGAAAGTGGACAAAATGAAAACAAAAAGAAAAATAACAATTGACAGTAAGAAACACATCACGATTGACATAGACCAGGATCCCATAAATCGGCTTGTATTTGATGTTCAAACCAGCTACAATCATCAAGCCCAGTGGGTCTCTACAACTTGAAAGTCATCATCTCAGCTTATGTATCTTCAATTACAAATAGGTCTTTAGCAACTTTAGAAAACTATTAACATGCAACAGATATCGAGAGACCAACCATTACAATGTGCTCCTCAAGGAGAATTTATAACAAAATCAGGAAGTGGGAGAGTTTCTAGTGTTCAAGTATCATTAATTCCATAATCAATGCAATTCCTAGCCTTGAAAACGATGAAAGCCATAAGGTAGGAATGAATTCTACCTATAAATCTATTCCATAACTCTGTTTCTGCCTTTTGAGGCTTAAGGGATGAGAAAAATAACTCTGTTGACAGTTAGTAATAAGTTTCTTTGATTTGAAATAACTATTCAGCTGTCTTTAGGAAAATATCTTTTGTTTAAGAAATAACTAAGCCTTCTTTGATTTCTGTGAGGCTGCAAGTGGATTTTGGTAGCTAGAGAGGGTTCAATTGGCCTCTGATGTGGCGGTGGAGGCTTCTCGCACTGATAGATTTCTTTGTCTTTCCCTAAAACACCTTTAATTTACTTTAGCCCTGTGTTTTAGGTTTGATTAGGCTTAATATTTGTCTTCAGGTCTTCATACTATCTTTAACTGTGTTTAAAACCTTTAATTCTTCATCTCTGCTGTGATCTCACCCTTTGATACTGATACTCTTTGTATGATTATCATTTATTGTGTTTTTTTTTCTTTTTTAGGTGTGCAGAGGGTTTTATAATGTTATTAGTGCTCATGAGGCACAGATAAATCGATAATTTGAACCCTCTATATCCTTGTCTTCATGGATAATGGCTTGGGGGATCATCATCTCTGACCCTTGACTTCATTTAAAAAACTGTGGAAAAGCTTTAAAACCTACACAAAATGAACAAAATTAAGAAAACCCAGCGAAAATAGGTCTGGAAAGCTTTGGGGCATGAGATTAAATCATGACCATTGGATGAAACCAACCAATGGTCCAGATCACTCGCTAGGGTCAATTGGGGGTGGTTGGATGAACAAAGGGAAAATTAAATTCGAGCTGTTGGATCAGATTGATAAACAGCTGAGATCAAAGGGTAAAAAATTTGGGAGCAAAGAGGAAGGGGGATGAGTTTGTGGGGAAAATAAATCAGAACCATCGATCTTGATAAAAAAACGGTCAATATCGTGTAATTGAATGCTCAAGATTTCAGACGGTGGGGAAAAGAAATGGGGGGAAGATTTAATCAGGACCCTCGATCTACGGAGATCGACGGTGGGAAATAGTCGATGAGATGGACAAGAGAAAAAATTAAGGAGAAAATACTTGGGATTTTAATGAAATCTGGGTCGTCAGATCAAAAGAAAAAATGAAGGAGATTTAACTGGAAAAATGTAATGCAATGGGGAAAGATGGTTTTTGAAAAAAATCTAGTGGTATTCGTTCGGCGTTGAGAGCGATAATCTGATTTCACAAAAGTTGTGTGATTCCATACACTGCGCGCCACATGGAAAAAAAAAACCACCCATATCGCGTGATTTCAAATCATTATCGTTCTGACACTAATTTTACGTGAAACCCATTCTCAGCCGTCGGATCTGATGATTTTGATCAGAAGCCGCAAACAAATCCCGATGGGGAAATTGCACGGACGGGGGATGTGGTTCGTCGTGCTCATTATGGACCTTAAGATTATGTGAATGGATGGTTTATATTGGAAGATGGGGCATAGTGTTTCAGCGAATGGGATGAGGGGTATGTAAAGGGAATGTGCCTGATCACCATTGGTTTCCGGATATCAATGGCTCTCGTTGATTCAGATCATAACGTCGGGAACGATGGAAACCAAAGGGAAAAGGTATTATGATGAGGTTTTTGGGTTTATTAAGCACCTTACCACAAGATGCTAGGTTCCACAGAGGAGGGGTCAAGGAGAAATAAGCCCTCAGGGGCTTAACCTGATATAGAGCAGAGAAAGTATTTTTTATGTTTTTCAAAGGGTTTTTTGGATTTTTCAGCAGAGGTTAGCGTTTCTTAAGTGCCCAGTCGCAGGGCTGAGGTTGTATGTGTCCGAGGCTCCAGAATATAATCCCTCGGGGGCTAATTTCTATTATAGTGTAAATTGGGTGATTTTTAGGCCAAATTCAGTGTTTTTGAGGCCAAATGGAGGGTTCTGGTAGGCAGCTAAGGGGTTTTTAAAACCAGATTAAGGGAGCGATAAGGTTTAAAATGGAATTTTGATGCTTTAGAGGATTAATGAGGGGGGTTTTGGAGGACTTTTGTGAGGAGGAAAAATGATGAAAATGTAGGCTTTGTGGGGATGAAATGGAGCAAATGGAGGCATTTTTTGAAGCTTTTTCTTTCACAAACAGTGAGGCTTTTTGATGGACACAACATTGAGGATTGCTTCAGAGGAAAAAAAACATGAAGGATTCAAGAGTGATAGGTTTTCAAGGAAAATGTTCCTATTGGAGACTTATAAACCATTTAGCCACCTGTTTGCTATGCAAAATTTTTATAGGTGGCTAACAACTAACACTGAAGATCTGACCCTACAAACCAATACTACAACCCTCACTGCAGATTCAATGAAAATAATGCAGTCAATGAGAGGGATTGCACTATAGGTGATGAAAAATGGTTGGCCTGATGCCAAAGATGATGGTAATCAGCTCAAATTATCCCTCAATGATCCTCCAAAGGTAAGGATACTCCCTCCTCTGAAAAATAGCTTCAGAAGTGGTGTTGTAGAACCTCCACTGCAACACAATGTTTCCTTCTATAGGATTAACGCTTTAGCTGAAGGAGGATGCTTGGCCTCAAGCCTGACTATGGATAAAATGAAGAGAAACTCCCTCAAGAGGCCTCTCTTGAAAGGAGAAGGAATTCCTAAACAGGATTACCTTGTGCTAAGCAGCAGTGCAACTCTACTAAAGAGCAGGAGATAGTAAATAGTCTAAGCAGACAAGAAATCAATAATCTTCAACATGTATCACAATGGCTTCCTTGCCCTCCTTTTGAAAAAATTCAAGCTCCCTCTCCATGGGTCCCACTCATTAGGGTTTCCTTCACCAAGGAAACTTCCCTCCTCTTTCACTGCGTTGTCCCACAAGATGATCTCCACCTCCTATTACTGCATTGTTTGACTTGGTCAAACTTGACCTTGTCTTCATGAAAATTTCCTCTTTCACACATGGGGGTGTGAAATCCAGCTCCAATGATGATCCCTTTCACACTATGAGGGATTTTATTCCTATTCATGGGCCCCCTTATCCATTTATTCTTCTCCTAGTTGAAATCAACAAAAAATAATATTCCAATTTGCTGCATGCAATTTTTGGAATATTACAAAGACAATGTCCAGACCAATTTACTGGATACATGGCTCTTATGAGGAAGTGTACTGTGACATAACCATCCTCCTTTGAGGAATATGTGCAAAAAAAAACTTGGGTTGGCACCATCGTTGAGGAGTATGATTCCATCGTCAGGAACAATGCATGGGAAATTTTCCCAAGACCAGTCGAAAAATCAGTGGTTGGATCTAGATGGATCTATAAGGGGAAGAAAGCAGTATATGGGAGTGTGGAGAAGTACAAGGCTAGATTTTTAGCCTGAGGATTCTCACAAGTTGAGGGGTTTGACTATGAGGAGAATTTTGCACCATTTGCAAGGTACTCATCGATTAGATATATCCTTGCACTCTCAACGTAGATGGGGCGGCAGATACATCAGATGGATGTGAAGATTGCATTTCTCAATGGAGATATTGAGGAAGAAGTGTACATTGAGCATCCATAAGGTTTTGAGACCTTTGACAGTGAGTCGCATGTGTGCAGATTCAAGAGAGCAATGTATGGGCTGAAGCAAGGACCTCATGCTTGGTACACTAGGATTGACAACTATTTCATCAGTTTGGGCTTCAAGAAGAGTGAAATGGATGTGAACCTGTACCAGATTGTGGTTGATGGTAAGCGTTTGATTATCATACTTTATTTTAATCATATTATTTTTACAGGTGATGAGCAACTCATAATTTCTTGCAAAGGGGATCTTGCAAGAGAATTTGAGATGAAGGACATGGGAATCCTTCACTATTTCCTTAGTTTGGAGATATGGCAGCGTGATGGGGAGCTATTTGCTTCTCAATGCAAGTATTCCAAAGATATTATGAGAAAGTTCCACATGGAGAGCTATAAACCCATGGAGACTCCTCTTGCTGGAAACTGGAAGAAGGAGGATGCTACTTCAAGTGAGGTAGTGGACGCTATTTTTTACATGCAACTTGTGGGTTCACTCATGTACTTGGTGAACATATGACCAACTATTTTCTACATAGTTAGCAAGATGATTCAAGCTATGGTTAAGTTAACCAAGCTCTTTTGGAAGGCGGGGAAGCATGTATTGAGATATCTCAGGGGCACTACATAGTATGGATTATGTTACAGATAGGTAAAGGGAGTGAAGCTTTAAGGATTTATTGATGCAGATTGGGCAAGAAGTCCATTAGAAAGAAAGAGCACATCGGGAGGGTTCTTCAGCATAGGATCAACAACAGTTTCTTCGTACAACCATAGGGGCAGGATCGGGGTAGTTGATAATCCCTTTCTTGTTGAGAAGGAGTGTTGAAAAGTCACAAGAAATATGTCTAATTTGATTTTCCCTTAATTAAATTGGACAATAAATTGTAATCTTATCTCATAATCATTTGTAATAGTTAACTGAGTGTGATAAATTCAATTGCCTCATGGAATTCGAGTTGAGGGTAGTTGGTGAGGCATGCAGAGTGATTCTATTTGTTTCTGAGTCCAAGTTGAAGTTAGTGCATTAGTTTAATGCATGAGAAATCAGTTAACTCAATTAATTGAGTTAAAATCAGTTTAACTAGTTGTAACTGATCGTTGCACTAGTGAAAGGTTAAGTGAATTAAATTATATTTAATTCACATGCAATGATATGTTAAGTAACTAATGATTTACTATTAATAGCTGCATGCATGTCAGTTCTGATGAAGACCCAGTTGAGGCAAAGGTTAAAGGGATGTTAACTATCAGTTGTATTATTAGAAAATTGCTTTCATGCAATAATACACCCATAGGATTTCCCATGAGAATTGTGCAGTTTTGGAAGGCTAGAATTCCTAAATAATAGGGATTTCTTTCCACATGAATTTCATAAGCAAGGCAGGTTGAGCAGAGGCTAAAAATTGGCTAAGTGTTGGTCGATTTTGTCCAGATCAGTGTGAGACAGTTGTGAGAGTGCAAAAAACTATTGTGATAAGAGTGCATTGTAATTGTTTAATGATTCCTTGGTGAATATACAATAGATTATAGAGGGGTTTTGAGTAGCAAGCTTTCCCCAGGAAAAATATCTGTGTTGTGGTTTGACTTGATTCTTTCTTTAATTGGTGTGATTAGCAATCGTGTTTATTTTCCACAATTAATTTGTAGAAGGATTCAGTATCTTTCTTTAGCATATTGCTTGATCGGATTGAATCCACTGGTATACATATTGTTTGTATAATCTCTACATGTACCAGAGTTGTAGGTCTCATATCTATAGTTCTTAGGAGGTGCAAATAGTTGGGGATGTTGGCCATAACATTCCTCGGATTTATGCTGTTGTAGACAACAAGCAAGTAGATCACCAGGCATCCATTATTGAGATGGAAGGTAAGATTTGTGGTCGAGTTTTTTATTTTATTTTTATTGATCCTAGATATAATTATAGTTATCTTAATCCTGATATGGTAGATAAGTATGGCTAGAGAAAATAATTGCATGCAAATTCTTGGTTAGTGAAGTTGGCTAAGGTAAAAAGAAAATAGTTCATTATTGGATAAGAGCTTGTGCATTTGAGTTGAATGGTATGCTTACATCAATGTATTTGAATGTGCTTCCATTGGGATCATAAAGTATTTTGTTGGGTATGGATTGTTTGTATCTTCATAGGACCAAGGTGTATTGTTATGACAACGCCATCAAGTTCCTGGATGATAAAGGGGAAAATAAAATCTTCCATGGAAAGAAGAAGCCTACAACGGTGAGGATGGTCACAACTATGAAGTCTAAGCACAATTTCAAGAAAGGGTGTCTGATGTTTGCAGTTCATATTTCTAGTGACAAGGGTAAGGATATCGAGGATGCAAAAATATCCAAGAGGTACCATGTATTGCATTAGTTTCAATTTGTGTTTTTAGCAGAGATTCCATAATTTCCCCCTCACAAGGAATTGGAATTTTCTATTGAGTTGGTACTAATATGAAATTTGAGTAGGTGCCTTCTTCCTCTTTTCCAAAATAAAATAAAAAATAAAAAAATACGACCATGTTGATGCTTTTCAAGGTAAATTAGGTCTTGAAACAAAAAAAAAAAAATTCTAATGTCTCTTCAAGTCATGAATTAGTCTTCACATGTAACTTAACATAAGAAACATAATAGCACATAACTCATGCATGCATAATGAAGAGGATAACAATAAATTTTTTAATGGAGTTCACCCTTCCTGGGCTACATCTCTGGGCCTACCAACATTGCTAGAACACTCATATATTGAGTATAAAAATGGAGTACATAAAATTTTTGATGATGGAAACATGTGGCTACTACCCGTACAAGGTAATGTTCTCCGGCAAATAACTCTAACAACAACAACAACATAAATCATCTCCTACAAAGATGTCAAACTCCAACTAAAATGAGCTAAAATGAGCATGTGAACATTTCAATTCCACTTTGAAGCACATAAACAAAACTTCCCTCAACTTAACATAATGATAAAAATGAACTTGATATGAACCCTTCAAGTAAATAATGTTGCATTAGACTTTTGAAGCTGAGAAAACCCCTACAAGGCCTTCTCCATGCCCAAACACCTTCCAAAATTGCTTCCAAACCCTACAATAGGCTTTTGAAGGTGATAAAACCCCTACAAGGTGTTCTCCATGCCCAAACACCTTCCATAAATGCTTCCAAACCCTGATTGATCCATACACCTTTTGTCTCAAACCTGCAAAAATAATCCTTATATGTGCTCAAATCATAAATTAGAGGTCAATTGCCTAGTCAACAAACCCACTCAAATTTTTGATGTTGGGCCAAATGGACAACACATGATATCTTGAGCATATGGTGTCAAATTGAGGTGAAAAAAACGTCATTGGATTAAAAAAGACAAAAAATTCGACTTGACACCAGTTTCAAGAATTTTTGGGCACTTTAATTTTTTAGCTAAAAATTGATCACCTGATCACACCTCCCCACTAGGAACTTTTGGACTCCAAAAGTTTACTTCCCTTGTCAATATAGAGAGAAGGGAACTCAAAAACAGCAAAAAAATCAATAAAAATGCATACTTTTCAATTATTGCACTTCAAGCCCCAATCAAGGCACTTCACCTGTCTTCTTCATGAAGACCTACTATCCTGTTAAGAATTGAGCCAACATTCTTATTATTGATGCAGGAACAAAATATTGATGAGTGGAATCTTAACATTCTCTTAAATCTCATCTTTGCACGACTAAAGAACACTTCATCTTGAAGTTAAACTGTTGAATACAAACTTGACTCCATATTGGAATTTAAAAACAACATAAAATTTGTATAACATCCTCAAGCTAAGCTTGTACATAAAAAGTACACCATTGCAAAAAATTTCCATGATATAATTGGCATTGCCTACAAAAAATAGTCATCTTGTACAACCTTGAAAACAAATATTCTATTCACAAAAGTTTCATATTGAATACTTGTATCAGTGAACGCATGACAAAATTGTAGACAACTTTGATTGCCAATCTTGTACATTCACAAAAGTACTTGAACATGTGGACTTTTAAACAATCGAATACATACATCAATGAAAAACATATACTTGTTGAACATAGTGACAATGATTATTCACTTGAAAAAAGTACCTAAATAGGTAACAAAAACAAGTAATTACAACATTTACTAAGAAAATTTACAATAAGTATACCCAAAAATTGCCTTTCCTATTCTTATGGGTTCACTTTTTGCACCATCTTTGCCTTGAAGGTTGCTTAGGATTGTTGCGAGTCATCTTTGCCACCTATTGCTTCCCTTGCATTATGTTGCATAATCTCTTTTCCTTCTTTGAGCGAACCTCTAGATGTAACTTCAAACATTGTTTAGTACCATCCCCATGCATATTGCAATGGGAACAAAAGAAATTTTTTTGCCAACAAAGAATTCCTCTCATGTGAAAAAGAATCATTATGCTTAATGCCTAGAATTTTCTCCATTATTTGATCCACTATCATAAGTGGATAATTTTTAAGTTGTAAATCTATATTTTCTTCATCAAAGTGTTGGATGGATAAGTTGTTCTTGCGGAAAAGACAGACCTCCCAAGTGTCCTACGGACAACTAGCAACAAACAGACAATTAAATCTATCTTTCTCTAGATATATCATGATTCATAATTAAATGTTATAAAGGTTTTACGATCTTACCTTTGATCCAACGCTTGTTTGTAGTAGTCATCCTTCAGTCGCTCGAAAGAGTTTCCTTCAAAGATCTACAATCACAAACAAAAAAACATCAAGAACACCTACATAGGATATATTCATAAATCATATCTATTATGGTGATCAAGGAATCCATAAAATAAACCAATCAATTGACAGCTTATTGAGAAAAATAGACTTATTTGTATTAACTTTGAATAGTAAGAAAAACCTTACAACCGTGTCCGCCTTGATGTTGTACAGGTCTTCCTGGGGTCTGAAGTAGGAATATCCTTTACTCTAACAAGCCTTGCACTCTTCCAACCAAGATACATACAGGTATGTAATATTTCCCACATAAAATCTCAGCTAAAAGGGTCTAAGTTCCAACAACACTTCACCTCAAATAATACTAAAGCCTGAACTCTCTTTGAGGCTGCCCTATGCCTCTTTTTATAGTGAAAGAGAGGAGGTTATAGTTCTAAACAAGAAGGGATATAATCCTTCTTCAAAGGGATTAGCTCCTTAATTGATGGGATGCATGAACCTAAAAAGAGTGATCTTTCCACAATAGGAATGTTTCTAGAAGCTTCTAAAAATGACTCAAACTGAGCTTCTAGATTTTACTCGTGCCTTTTTTATCTTTTACAGGGGTCCACACCCTTGATAAACAGAAAGTGCGTGTAGCTCCACATGATTTAGAGCAATAAAGTGCGGCACCATAGGAAATACTAAGAGAAAGTGCAGTACAAGAGTTTTTAAGACTTTTATGAGATTTTCTCTTAATTCCAAGGCTTGATATTAGGAACTGATGTGTTTAGAATTGCAAGGGAGAAATGTATGAGTGATAATGAGCTCATATGGACAACAAAACATTAAGGTGACAATTTTTAGTGTAACAGATTGCCCCCTAAAGTGCGAAGTCTGTAATAGATGAAGAGTGAGTCTGTAATGTATCAAGAGTGAAGTACTTTATCATTTCCTGGATCAGCCTGTGGACACCCCAGTTGGAACCCTGTAAAAAAATTCAATGCAAAACATATATATATCATTGCTGAGGTAGGCATTCCCATACTCAGATCAAAACTAACTAAACTTTTTCTGATACAGAAATGATTTTAATATTACATCAATAGTGTAGACACAGCATGGGCGCAGCCATCTGTAATGAATCATCTACTGCATAATGAATAATAAAACTCCTTGCAGTCTGGATGGTGGAAACTAGATCCAGGGTCTTGATTTTTTCTTCCCGAACTAGTAAGATTCTATCCATGTGATTAAATGTGTTGAATTCGAACATGGTAGAAACCACTTGTTACCATACAATGATTTAAACTTTTAACAAGTGTGAGAGAAACCACCAATAATTTCAATGGCACTCAAAATACTTAGTACAATCCATGAAATGTGAATAAGTGATCTGAAGTAGAACATTTCACGGAATCGTTTGATCGAAGGTCACTGATGCAACCTATCATCGAAGGCGAGAAACCTGCCATTAAGGCATGCAAATTCCAAGGTATTGACAGATTCTAGATCAACTTCCTAGATGATGAGATGTCGTCGATAGAAAGTGATATGTCATAAGCAAGCTCATGAGGCAAAACCATAGATCAAGTTTTGAAGAAATTTTTGCAAGGACTGACTCAGGGATAGTCAACTCGAATGGAGACAAATGATTGTAGATGAATGGTTTATTTGACTGCCCTTTTGAACACATAACGACACTGCAGACGGTTTGGTGAGAGTTACCCTAAGCTAATACCTAGAAACTAGCTGAAGACCTTCAATATGGTTTGATTAACTGATAGGCAAAGGATTTCCCAACCTAGGTAGAAGTGTGACAAAAAGTGTCGTGTTCAAGAGTGGTGTAATGATTTTACAACTCAAAGTGTAACAAATGAATCTATTTTTCTCTCTTTTCCCCCACCATTTCGTGCAAGTACCTCTTTATTTTTGACAAGCTTGAGGAGGATAACATTTGCTTGTTTATAAGCTCATCCTTCGGATGAGTCCAAATTAGCTTAAAATCGAACCATAAGAAGGAGTGGTCTGTTCCTATTTGAAATTGACAGGTCCTTTACTGTTAAATTTTAATGAGTCCAGTATAGGAGAAACTTGGTGTTTTTCAGTTTTAGGGAGTCAAAAGAAAAAACTTAAGAAAATTCCATGGGTGTTATTTTTCATAAATTTAGTCTCTTAGGCCCGAAAATGGATAAAATAATGCGAGAGAGAACTCTTTTGACCATGATTAGTCAACGTATACATTTTTCGTAAATAGTCTATTTTAGTCTGGAAAAGGGGTAAAATTATATTGAAGGGACGACCATTCATTTCCTTTAATAAGTTTGAATAGTCAAGTACTCGGCAATATTTTCATGTTTAGAGAGTCTGAAAAGGACTTAAAAGAGAACTCCAGGGTTTCAATTTTTCTGTAAGTTTTAACGAGTTCGAAAAAGTGATAAAAATGTACTCATGGTTTTCTCTTTTTCATAAGTTTTAACGAGTTCAGAAAAGGGATAAAAATATAATCATGTGGCCGACTTTCAATTTAATTTATGAGCAGGAAAATATGGAAAGAACTCGGCATTTTCATGTGTTTTACGAGAATGAAAGATCGCAAAAGAAGCTCGGGATTTTCATGAGTCTTGAAAATAATAATCGAAATGGACTCGAGATAAGTTTCATTTTTACAAAATCTTGAAATAGAGAAAAAATATGCTTCAGATAGGTTTGTTTCATTTTTACGCAAGCTTGAAACAAAGGAAAAATCATGCTTGAGAGTAGTTTCATTTTTACACAAGCTTGAAACAGAGAAAATTGTGCTTGAAAGTGGTTTCATTTTACACAAGCTTGAAACGTAGGAAAACTTTGCTTGAGAGTAGTTTCATTTTTACGCAAGTTTGAAACGTAGGAAAACTTTGCTTGAGATAAGTTTGAATGCCCCCCAAGTGTAACTTGCTAGAGCGCATGCCCCCCAAGCTTTATTTCATTCAACTAAGTAGATTACTAGTTACTAATAGCTAGATGGAATGAAGGTTCATTTATGAGGTCAGATGAAAGACTCGAATTGAATAGGAGAGGATTTGTTTCATTTTTTAATGAGCTTGAAATAGGAAAAGAACTATGCTCATAGTGACCTGTTTCATTTTTTAACGAGGTTGACATAGTAAAAGGAACTATCCTCATAAACTACTATTTCTAATCTACCTACATAACCTACTGATTCATTTTTTAATGAGTTTGACATAGGAAAATAACTGTCCTCATGACCCACTGATTCATTTTTTAATGAGTTTGACACAGGAAAAGAACTGTCCTCATGACCCACTAATTCATTTTTTAATGAGGTTGACACAGTAAAAGGAACTATCCTCATGGCAACGTGTTTCATTTTTCAACGAGGTTGACACAGTAATAGGAACTATCCTCACCTACATGTTTCATTTTTTAACTAGGTTGACATAGTAAAATAACTATCCTCATAGTGACTTGATCATGGCTTCCAACTGAAAGACACACATGTCAATGGACACACCTTGGTCATGGCTTCTAAGAGGTCTTCATCAAAAGGAAGAACAATTCTCTGGAAGGAACACATGTCAAGGGACTCAAAAGGGATAAGAACATCGCATTCAAATAATCCCATAGAGTTTTCCATGTCAATTACCGGATCTAAGTCAAAGGAAGACGAGCAAACAGTGAGAGCTCACTTGCATCTGTAACTGAAAACATGGGACTGGCTGCCACATAATTAACCTGTGGTGAAGCAGATACCACTTTCTTATCAGGAACATTTAGGGGTGTTGAATTATTGGTATTCAAATCAAGACTAGGGAATGAAAGTTGGTCAACAGTCACAATGTTTCCATTGTGAGGGAAATACATCACACGAAAGAGTATCGACACGACAGCTTTCATTGCATAGACATAGTCTCGCCCAAGGAGTAAATTGAAATCCAATGGGCCTCGAACTACCATAAGATCAATACAGACACTTTTACCTTCCGAAGTAATAGAAAACTTAGGAAGGATCCCTAAAGGTTCATTAATGGTTTTTCTAAAAGCTTTCGGATTCTACGTAATAGGCACAAGCTGAGGGGAACCCAAAGCTTTCCAAGTAGTTGAGGATTAAATACTAACAGAAGCACCTTCATGTACATGTGTGCAGCATACATTATTATGACAATCCTGCACAATTATTTGAAAAGGGATGAAGGAAGATGAGGTTCTGTCAGTATATTCCAATCAAAAGAAAAGACCTCGGTAATTGGAGGGGATTCTGTAGGAATAGGTGAAATTCTCCCTGGTGTAGAAGAATCTGATGTAACAAGAAGAACCTGAGCAGTATGAAGTTCACTCTCTAGAGGGAGAATGGATCGACCGAATGTGAAATCGAATCGACCACTTGATCAACTAATGGATCATCAACTTGAGTGATATGAGTTTCACTCTCCAATGGACGAATGGGATTGACTGTACTTGGAATTAGATCAATCCCTCTGTCAGTTGAAAGCAGGTTGGGAGAAAGTTCACGATAACCAGTTGGAAGTTCTTGCTGTGGAACATTAAGGTTTTCCAAATATTCTGAGGCTTCATCCATGTAAGTTGACAAGATTTTTCTGACCATACTTCCAAGACCTTTGGAATACCAGGATAATTGATAATGAAGTGGTAACCCTTACAAATACTGCAAGGGTATTTGGGTTTACGATGCATGTTGTAGGTTTCCTCAACACTACTAACACTTACAACTACGGTTGACTAGTTGACTTCTTTCTTATCTTGCTTCTTCTTCTTCTTCTTCCCTTTCTTCTTCTTCTTAGTCACCTGGTTACTAGCGTCAAGGCTTTTACCAAGCAAAGAGGAAGAAAGGGAGGAAGACATATTTAGCGAAGAAGGTAAAGGGTCAACAGAAGGTTGGTGATGTTGAGATGGTGAATTCTGTTGAGGTGAAGAATTCGGTTGAGGTGGAACAATTGTAGTATTCGGGGCCAACGAAGTTGAAAATAACCATACCGGTAAACCTATTGTAAATCCAGGTAATGACAAGGTAGCCATATAAGGAGGACCAACATTTCCAAAGAAAGGAAAAGTACTATGATTCTCATTAAGAGGGATTCCTTAGTTGGTACATTCCGGAGCAATTGCCATTATATTCAACTTCAGTGAATTTTATTATCGATTTTAAAACTAAAATTAACAATTAAAATTCACAATTCACACCTATGGTCTCTAAAAAGTTAAAAAAATAAAACAAAAATGCACTATCAAATATAGGAGTCAAACAACACACAAATAGTAGATTCCCGCACTAAAAACACTAGTTGGTGATAAAATCCAAGATCGCAGAATTTTAATGCAGAAATGGCGGTTGGAACAGTTACCCCGAAAACTTGCTTAATGAAACAGAATGGTGCAAGTTTCTCCACTATACCATCTCGACTGAAGATAACCCTCCTGAGAGTCCAAGTGAGTCTAGCTGACATCTACTCCAGGTACAGTGGGATCTTCCCTCCACCGTCACCTTGGGAAAGAATCCTATAGTTTATGGCCACTAAGGTTACCAATAGAAACAAATATACCTATGGGAATAGTCTATGGTCTGAAACACACGCAAGGGCAGAGTAACAAAGTTCAATCCCCTTGAAGGCTCCTTGACACAATCCAAGGTTTACCGACAAGTGACCCCAGGCTCCTTGACAATGGTCAATCTGAGGTTTACCGTTGTTAATACATGTATATCTTCTATCATTTCCAACAAGGAATGATTTATTACCTCACTATTTCAAATATGATCTCTTGCTTGACTCCTTTAAGAGAAACTTCCCAGAGCATACATGCAACAATTGGAATTTTTCCTACCGCAAGATCGACTACTTGTTTGTTTTAGTTAATTTGGAAAGTTAACTACAACCTATTCCAAAGCACTAATCTTGAGCTATATTGGTGGAAAGATCCCTAAAAATGTAAAAATTACTAGATGAATTTTAATTAAGCGCTGTGTTATCTAGGTTGTTATTACTCAAAGGGTAAATGGATACGAAAACAATGGTGTTATGACTCGACCCAAAACTGAATGCAATCGAATATGATAATGTAATATTTTCAATTCGATGAATCCTAATTAAAGTAAGGAGAGAGTTTCCATTCACTTCCAACAATGCAAAAAATTAATCAATAAGAGAAAATATAAAAAATTCTCTAATGCACTAATTTTATCAAGAAAAACTAATGCTAATCAATTCCATATTTTTTTATTTTTCTGTTTTTAAAACAAGCATAAAAACATATAAATTCAAATTAAAGAAACTGATCTAAATCTACGATTGATTTTTCAGAATGTAAACTATGCAATTGTAATCTATGCACAATTCACTTGAAAAGTATGCAAATGTAACCTATGCACATTTTTCATTCATATTATGAAAATGAGAATTCTAATTATGGAAATGTGATCTATGCAAGAGAATTCTCAAACACAATATGATTCTAATGTAATCTAAGAACCAATCAAGTGTAAGTAAAGAAAATTGGGCGAGAGTTCCAAAGATCAAAAAATAAAAACACTCAAAAGAGATTAACACTCATACACAATTTAGCCCCCCCAAAGGCAATTAACACTAATAAACAAAAGCAAAAAGATGCAAAATTGTGAAAATACTGAGACAAACCTCCAAGTAATGACCAAAGGAAATCAAATTAAGAATTTTTCAAAAAAGAGACTCAAAACACCCAATTAACTTAACAGAGATTGATGAGATGAAAAATTTTCTTAAAAAACTCATAAACAAGGTTTTTTGACAGAAAAATACAAATCTGGGTAGATTTAAGAATCCTAAATTAAATCTAGAGTAAGCCTGAAAAGGAAATTTTAAGTTTTCATAAAATTTTCCCAGCGTCTGTAGGCTCCAAAGTAAACAAGTGCGGTACCGCACTGGTTATTCAAGAAAATTGCGAAGATGATCGCATTGTGCATGAATGCAAAGTGCGGAGATCAGAAAACTTCAAGAAAACAAAAGTTTTCAAAAAATTTCAAAGTACAAAGAAATTAAACTAAGTCACCCAAACCAATATACATTAATCAAGAACCAGAAAAATAATTTTCTCAAGTCAAAACAAAAGGAAAACCAAAAATCCAATCATTCCCTAGTATGGCCGCCAATTTGTTGGACGGATAAGTCATTCTTGCGGACAAGACAAACCTCCCAAGTGTCCTACGGACAACTAGCAATAAACGTACAATTAAATCTATCTTTCTCTAGATATATCACGATTCATAATTAAATGTTATAAAGGTTTTACGATCTTACCTTTGATCCAACGCTTGTTTGTTGTAGTCGTCCTTCAGTCGCCCGAAAGATTTGCCTTCGAAGATCTGCAATCACAAAAAAACAAACATCAAATAACACCTGCATAGGATATATTCATAAATCATATCTATTATGGTGATCAAGGAATCCATAAAATAAACCAATCAATTGATAGCTTATTGAGAAAAGCAGACTTATTTGTGTTAACTTTGAATAGTAAGAAAAACCTTACAACTGTGTTCACCTTGATGTTGTACAGGTCTTCCTGGGGTCCGAAGTAGGAATCTCCTTTACTCTGACAAGCCTTGCACTCTTCCAACCGAGATACATACAGGTGTGTAATATTTCCCACATAAAATCTCAGCTAAAAGGGTTTAAGTTCCAACAGAACTTCACCTCAAATAATACTAAAGCTTGAATCTCTTTGAGACTGCCCTATGCCTCTTTTTATAGTGAAAGAGAGGAGGTTATAGTTCCAAATAAGAAGGGATAGAATCCTTCTTAAAAGGGATTAGCTCCTTACATAAAGGGGTTAGCTCCTTAATGGATGGGATGCATGAACCTGAAAAGAGTGATCTTTCCACAACAAGAATGTTTCTAGAAGCTTCTAAAAATGACTCAAACTGAGCTTCTAGATTTTACTTGCACCTTTTTTATCTTTTATGGGGGCTCACACCCTTAATAAACAGAAAGTGCATGTAGCTCCAAATAATTTTGAGCAATAAAGTGCGGCACCGCAGGAAATACTAAGAGAAAGTGCGGTACAAGAGTTTTTCAGACTTTTATGAGCTTTTCTCTTAATTCCAAGGCTTGATATTAGGAACTGATGTGTTTAGACTTGCAAGGGAGAAATGTATGAGTGATAATGAGCTCATACGGACAACAAAACATCAAGGTGAAAATTTTCAGTGTAACACAAAGCTTTGGATTCTATGGTTTCTCTTCTTAAAACAAGTCATCTTAGAATTTTCACTATAATTTTTTTTCTACGAAGCTTTGGAAGCGGAAATTGAAACCAGGTGGAGTTGAAATATTGGTGAACTTTGTGACGTAATTTCAGAGCTTGTTTCACTATATTTTCAGAGATATGATCTGAGTAATTTAGGGTTTTTACAGGCTCCAGAATTCAGTCTCAAATAGGGTCGAAGGTCGAAATAGTGACATGTGGCACGTCATACAAGTTCGCTCTACGAAACTAGTCCATAATTAGGGTATTGTGGGAGATAGGGCATAAATTATCCTGAAGAATACAAATTAGGTTTGAATTGTCGCATTGGAAATAAGGCTCAGAGGGCTACTACAAGAGAAAAGTTCAAAACTTGGGGATATGAAATCACAGAGATAGATTAGGTTCAATATCGAGCTCCTCAAAAGCAAGAAAAAAGGTCTGTATTTTTTTTTTAATTGCATAAATTTTTCTTGGAAAATCAGTTTGAAGTGATTCTAAGGGAATATTGAAGCATTAATATTAGTATTGGGTTCTAAAATGCCTTGAAAAAGGAAATCCACACCCATTAATCCCTCAGAAATATCTACTATGACACATGAAGAGGAAGAATTGCAACATGATATATCAAAATTATGAGACCAAATGCAAAAATTTCCCTCTCGCAAAGAGTAATGAAAAATGAAATGGAAGCTAAGATAGATGGTAGGGAAGCTAATATGGAAGCTTTAAAGGATGGTTTAAAAGTAGACATGGAAGGTTTGAAGGAAGGCCTAACAAAGTTGCTACAAGAAATGATTCCTAATGACGAAAAGGTATTATATGATACTTATAACGAGAAAAAAAAATGCTAACCATGATTCCATAGCCTCTAACGTTGGATTGAAGAACCACCATATTCCAAAGATCTATATGGGGTATTTTGATGGAAAGGATCCAGTAACATGGATACTACATATGGAGCAATACTTTGATCTCCATAATGTGCCACACACAAAAAAGGTACACATTGCAACTTTGTATTTAGAACCCAATAATTTTGTATGATATCAATGGATTTTTTCTCGTAAAACACTTGTCAATTGGTCAATTTTTACGGAGGAAATGATAGCACATTATGAAGATACAAAGAGTAGCACCTTCTTTAGCCAATTGATAAATTTCAAACAAAATGATTCAATGGTGGAGCACATTGAGGACTTCCAAAAAATGAATATAAGGGTAAATGATATTCCAGAGGAACATAGGATGTATGTCTTCATAGGGAATTTAAAGGATAACATCCAACATGAGGTTCACCTTTGGGAACCTAATTCATTGGAGAAGGTATTACTGCCTTCATAACATACATGACACACCACAACTTCTGGAAGGAAAAATATCAAAATGGATTTGTTATAGTTGTGATAGAAAATACACTAAAGGTCATACGTGTGTTGAGAAGAAATTATTTTACCTATATTGTGAAGAAGAGGAAGAAAAGGAACAAGAAACTTCAAAAGAAGAGGATATACACCAGGAACCAACCATAGAGAAAGAAGAAATGAATCCAACCATATCTTGTAATGCATTGGCAGGAATTATCACTTGTCAAACTCTCAAGATAGAAATACATATCAAGAAGAAAAATATAATAGTGTTGATTGATTCGGGTAGTACCCATAATTTTATTCATTGTATTATAGCCAAGGAATTGAATTATTTCCTATATCCAACACCAGACTGTCAAGTGATGGTTGCAAATGGAAAGTGACATAATATCAAGCTAAATATGGGGTAATATGTATTGAATAGCCCAATGGTTTCCATTCCAATGGGTGGTTTTGATGTTGTACTAGGAGTTCAATGGTTACAATCTTTGGGTATGATAGCTTTAAATTTTCAAGAACTTCTCTTCATTTTTTTGGGAAGGAAATGAAGTTGAATTTAAGGGTATTTCAGGGAAACCATGAAATATAATTAGATCTAATGGCTGAAAAATCTTCTAAAGAAATAACAGTGAGGCATAATTTCACAATTATGCTCACTAGAGTTTCAAACATCTAAATCATCTATTTCTCTAGATCTCCAAAATGTATTGGACAATCATTCCAAGGTATTTGAGACTCTCAAATTCCTCCCACCTATTCATGATCATGATCATGTTATTAATTTTATTCCAGGAAGTGTTCCTCCAAACATCAGGCCTTACAGATATCCCTCTGCCCAAAAGGGCGAAATTGAACGTATGATTGTCGAAATTCTAGAGGTCGGTATAATTCAAACTAGTCAAAATTCTTTCTCTAATCCAACAGTATTGGTGCACAAGAAGGATGGATCATGGTGCATTTGTCTACATTATAGGGAGCTCAACAAGCTCACTATTAAAGATAAATTTCCCATTCCTGTCATTAATGAATTATTGGATGAATTACATGGAGAAATTTTCTTCACCAAGTTGGATCTTCATTTAGGATATCATCAAATTAGAATGAAGACTAAAGACATTCTGAAAACAACATTTAGAACTCATGAGGGTCATTGTGAATTTTTGGTCATGCCTTTTGGCTTTACCAATGCACCTTCTACATTTCAAGATTTGATGAATTCCATTTTAAAACCCTTCCTTAGAATATTTGTGTTAGTATTTTTTGATGATATATTAATCTACATAACGTCTTGGAAGGATCATGTTCAACATGTTGACAGGGTGCTCAAACATTTGGAGGAGAAACAATTATATGCAAAAACCTCCAAATGTTTATTTCCAGTACATGATGTGGAACATCTGGGTCATATTGTATCTCATGAAGGTGTTAAGGTAGACCCTAAAAAAATTAAAGGCATTAAGGAATGGAAAATCCCCACAACCATAAAGCATCTGCAAGGATTTCTTAGGTTAACAGGGTATTATCGCAGGTTTGTTAGGAATTATAGGAGAATAGAAACACCTATAACAATATTAGAGAAGAAAGATGCATTTTCTTGGACTCCAAAAGCAACTAAGACCTTTGAACATCTTAAAGAGGCAATGTGCCAAGCACTGGTCTTAGCTATGCAAAACTTCATAAAAACCTTTATTATGGAATGTGATGCCTTAGGAAATGGAATTGGTGTTATTTTAATGAAATAAGGAAGACCCATTGCTTTTGAAATTATTCCAATCAAAGGAAAGTATTTACAAAAACCTATTTATGAGAATTAAATGTTGGAAATACTACATGCACTAATAAACTGGAAACCTTACCTAATGGGAAGACACTTCATGGTAAAACCAGATCATGATAGTCTTATATATTTTTTGGAACAAAGACTATCTTTAGAAGAGAAAAAAAAATGGGTCACAAATATGTTGGGTTATGACTTTGAAATCATCCACAAAAAAGGGAAGCTAAATGTTGTTTCACATGCACTCTCAAGAAAGGATGAGGATGTGGAAGCATTTCTTTGTGCTAGTTCTATTATCCAACCAGATTGGATAATCGAAGCAAGGGAGGAATGGAAGAATGACGAAGAAGTGTGGACACTCATTCAAAAGTTCCAGCAAGATCCCAATACATTTGATACATTTGGCTGGAAAAATGATTCATTATGGTACAAATATTGCTTGTATCTTTGTAAGAATTCCCAACTAAAACAAGATTCTTTTAGAATTGCACACCTCTCCCTTAGGAGGACACTTAGGATTTCTAAAAAATTACCATAGGTTCAATAATTTTGTTTTTTGGGATGGCCTTAAATATGATATTCAAAATTTTGTGTCGAAATGTTTGGTTTGCCAACAAAATAAAGTTGAGACAATTAAGAACCTTATTATGCTACAACCTTTATCCATTCGAAGTCAACGTTGGGAGGATGTTTCAATGGATTTTATCACATCTTTACCCAAGTTCGAAGGAAAGAGTGTCATCATGGTGGTAGTTGAGAGACTTACCAAGTATGCACATTTTTGTGCAGTATCTCATCCATTTAAATCTAGTACAGTTGCTACTACATTTATGGAAACAATTCAAAAGCTACATGGAAACCCAAAGATTATTGTAAGTGACAGAGATCCCATTTTCACTGGAAATTTTCGGATGAAATTATTTTCTTGTTTGGGTACTCAACTAGCTCATAGCTCATCTTATCATCCTCAATGTTATGGGATATCTAAGATAGTGAAAAAATGTTTGGAAGGATATCTTCATTGCTTTGTATCTAATAAAATAACACAATCGGTCAAGTGGTTACCTCTGGCTGAATGGTGGTATAACACTTTCTTCCATACTGCAACAAAAATGACCCCATTTATGGCGCTTTATGGATATCATCCACTGTACATCACATCATATTTAAGAGTAAATTATAAGGTTCAAGCAGAAGAAGATCACATCGAGCATCAACAACAAGTTCTCCAACCCTTGAAGGATAACCTCACTTTGGCTCAAAATCAAATGAAACATCAGGAATATCAACATTGCAACGATTTTTTTTTTTTGATGTAGGCGACTAGGTATTTTTATGGGTACAACCATATAAAAAAATATCCCTCAAGTAAGATAAGAAGGATAACAATTTATCGCCAATGCACTATGGTCCTTACAAGGTGTTGCAAAATATTGGTACTATGGCATACAAATTCAAGTTTCCCGCATCTTCCCAAGTGCACCTAGTTTTCCATGTTTCATGCTTAAATAATGTTATAGGTGACAAACTCCCAGCTCAAAAAATATTACTCAAACTTAACAAGGAAGGAAAAATTATATTGGAACCTAAAGCAGGCATGGAAACAAGGACTCGACAGCTACGAAATTGATCAATTTCAGAGTGTCTCATCAAGTGGAAGAACTTACCCGTTGAAGATTCCACATGGGAGGATGAAACATTTATACATAATCATACATAACTACTTAAGCATTGAGGAAAACACTTGTTTGAAGGAGAGGGGCATGTTAGGTCCCTATAATACTAGTGTAGCTCCTTATTGGTATTGTTATTATTGTGCCCCATAGAAGCCCATTGTTGTTATTGTTGTGCCCTTACATTATTATTGTTATGTAGTCTCTGATTATGTTAGGTCCTTATATTAGTAGTATAGTCCCTTATTGTTGTTAGTGTAACCCCCTTATTGTCATTATTGTACCCTTGTAACCCTCATATTGTTATTATTGTGCCCTTAAATTATTATTGTTAGGTCGGCTAGGATTACATTGTGGCCACATGGACTCCTATATATAGAAAAGAGGTTTTGTAATTTGAATCATCTAAGAATTGTTCATTCATGTAATGTATTAGAGGTTTCCCCATCAAAGTGGCTTATTTCTAAGGCGTTGATATCTCTTTCTTCTCTTTTTGGAGCTAGTTTCACAACATTTGGTATAAGAGCTTTGAGATTCTAGGGTTTTGCTGCTCCAAACAGGTCATCGTGGCATTTTCGCTATAAATTTTTTTCTACAAAGGTTCAGAATCTGAAATTTTTAGAGTGCGAAGAAAAAATCCTAAGGAACATCATCGCAAAATTTTAGAGCTTGGTTTGCAACATTTTTGGAGATATTATCTGTGCATATTAGGTCATTTTTCAGGCTCCTGAATTTATCCTAAATAGGTCATCGCGGTATTTTCGAAATAAATTTGTTTCTATGAAGGTTTAAAAGCTGAATTTGTAGAATTCAAAGCCACAATCCTAAGGAACATCGTTGCAAAATTTCAGATATTGGTTCACAATATTTTCGGAGATATGATCTGTGGAAGTTAGGGCTTTTTGAGGCTTCTAAATTTCATCTCAAAGAGATGATCGTGGGAAAATATTCATAGCTCTCTCTCTCTGAGAATCAGATTGGAATGATGTAAAAAATGGCCATAATTACACAGACTGTATTTTTTGGTCTATCAATTTCAGAGCCAAAGGAGGAAACAATGACACGTGGAAAGTCATACAAGTTCACTCTACTGAACTAGACCAAAATTGGGTCATTGTGGGAGATTGGACATAACTTTTCCTTGAAGAAACCAAATCATATCAGACCTATGGCATTTGAAAGAAGCTTCAGAGAGTTACTGCTAGGCTAAATTTCAGATATTGAGATCCAAAATTATAGAGATGATTCAATTTCAATATCTAGCTCCTCAAAAGCAAGTAAAAGGTGTGTATTTTTGTTTTCCGAATTGCATAAGTCTTGTTTGAAGAATCAAGTTGAATTGATTCCAAGGGCATATTGTAGAATAGATATCAGTATTGGATTCTAAAATGGCCCCCTAAAAATAATTCAACACCCATTAAGCCTTTAGAAATCTCTAATATGACTCATGAAGACGAATAATGGTGACATGACATATCAAAATTACAAGAGCAAGTGCAACAAATTTTTCTTTTGCAAAGAGCAACAAAAAATGACATGGATGGTTTGAATAAAGGCATGGAATCTAAGATGGATGGTTTGAAGCATGGCATTGAATGTAAGATAGATGGCATGGAAGCTGGTATGGAATCTAAGATGGATGACATGGAAGCTAAGATCGATGAGAAAATGGAAAACATGAAGAATTATCTAAAAGTAGACGTGGAAGGTTTGAAAAATTTGATACAAGAAATGTTTCCTAATGGTGAAAAGATAGTAGAGGAAACTCATGATGAGAACAAAATAAATGTTAATCGTGATTTCATAAAATCTAATGTTGGTGGGAAGAACCACCATATTCCAAAAATGGATATGAGGAAGTTTGATGGAAAGGATCCTGTAACATGGATACTACAGATGGAGCAATATTTTGATCTCCATAATGTGCAAAAACACACAAAAGGTACGCATTGCAACTTTACATTTAGAACAAAATACATTTGTATGGTATCAATGGCTTTGCTCCCGTAAAAAAATTGTCACTTGGTCAATTTTTAGGGAGGAAATGATAGCACATTATGAGGATACAAAGAGCAACACCTTCTTTAGCCAATTGATAAATCTCAAACAAAAGGGTTTAATGGGGGAGCACATTGAGGACTTCCAAAAATTGAATATAAGGGTAACTGATATTCCAGAGGAACATAGGATTGATCTCTTCATAGGTACTTTAAAGGATAACATCCAACATGAAGTTCGCATTTTGGAACCTGATTCATTGGAGAAGGCATTTAGGTTGGCAAGAAAAATTGAACGTAAAATTATGGCGACAAGGAAGCCTACCACTCACTTCTATAAAGAAGGAAGTGTTGCTACGCCTAGATTTCCACAACCTACAAGGTTGACACCACAAAAATTGGAAGAAAAAAGAGCAAAAGGGCTTTGCTACAGTTGTGATAGAAAATACATTAAAGGTCATAAGTGTGCTGAGAAGAAATTATTTTACATAGATTGTGAAGAGGAAGAAGAAAATGAACAAGAAGAGGATATACACCAGGAACCAACCCTAGAAGAGGAAGAAATTAGTCCGACCATATCGTGTAATGCATTGGCAGGAATTACCACTCCTCAAACTCTCAAGATAGAAGGACATATCAAGAAGAAAAAGGTAATAGTGTTGATTGATTCAGGTAGTACCCATAATTTTATTCATTGTAAGGTAGCCAAGGAATTGAATTGTTTTCTATACCCAGCACCAGAATGTCAAGTGATGGTTGCAAATGGAGGAACTATAAATTTCTCTGGAAAATGCCATAATATCAAGCTAACCATGGGGGAATATGTATTGAATATTCTAATGCCATAATTTTCAAGAAATTTTCTTGAAATTTTTTTCAGAAGGAAAGGAAGTTGAATTACGGGGTATTGCAGGGAAGCCGGGAAAGATAATAAGCTCTAATGTCATGAAAAATATTCTAAAGAAAGAACAACAAGGCATAATTGCACAATTATGCTCACTAGAAGTTCCAACATCAAAATCATCTATTTCTGCAGATCTCCAAAATGTCTTGGACAATCATTCCAAGGTTTTTGAAACTCCAAAAGGACCCCCACCTATTCATGATCATTATCATGCTATTCAATTGATTCCAGGAAGTGTTCCTCCAAACATCAGGCCTTATAGATATCCTTATGTCCAAAAGAGAGAAATTGAACGTATGAATGCAGAAATGTTAGAGGAGGGTATAATTCAACCTAGTCAAAGTTCTTTCTCTGCTCCGGTAGTATTGGTACACAAGAAGGATGGATCATGGCGCATGTGTCCAGATTATAGGGAGCTCAATAAGCTCACCATTAAAGATAAATTTCCCATTCCTGTGATTGATGAATTATTGGATGAATTACATGGAGCAATTTATTTTACCAAATTGGATCTTTGTTCAGGATATCATCAAATTAGAATGAAGACTGAAGATATTCCAAAAACAACATTTCAAACTCATGAGGGTCATTATGAATTTTTGGTCATGCCTTTTGACCTTACCAATGCACCTTCTACATTTCAAGGGTTGATGAATTCCATTTTCAAACCCTTCCTTAGAAAATTTGTGCTAGTATTTTTTGATGATATACTAATCTACAGCAGGTCTTGGAAGGATCATGTTGAACATGTTGACAGGGTGCTCAAACTATTGCAGGAGAAACAATTATATGAAAAAACATCTAAATGTTTCTTTGGAGTACAAGAGGTGGAATATCTGGGTCATATTGTATCTCATGAGGGTGTTAAAGTAGACCCTAACAAAATTAAAGCCATTAAGGAATGGAAAGTCCCCTCAACCATAAAGCAGTTGCGAGGATTTCTCGGGTTAACAGGGTATTATCACAAGTTTGTTAAGAATTATGGGAGAATAGCAGCACCTCTAACAACATTATTGAAGAAAGATGCATTTTCATGGACTTCTGAAGCAACTAAGGCCTTTGAACGTCTTAAAGAGGCAATGTGCCTAGCACCGGTCTTAGCTATGCCAGACTTCACAAAAACCTTTATTGTGGAATGTGATGCCTCAGGAAATGGAATTGGTGTGGTTTAATGCAAGAAGGAAGACCCATTGCTTTTGAAAGTCGTCCAATCAAAGGAAAGTATTTACAGAAACCTATTTATGAGAAGGAAATGTTAGCAATACTGCATGCACTAAAGAAATGGAGAATTTACCTAATGGGAAGACACTTCAAGGTAAAAACTGATCATGATAGTCTTAAACACTTTTTGGAACAAAGAATATCTTCAGAAGAGCAGCAAAAATGGGCCACAAAGATGTTGGGTTATGACTTTGAAATAATCTACAAAAAAGGAAAGATTAATGTTGTTGCAGATGCACTCTCAAGAAAGAATGAAGAGGTGGAAGCATTGCTTTGTGCCATTTCTATTATCCAACCAGATTGGATAACCGAAGCAAGAGATGAATGGAAGAAGGAAAAACATGTATGGACACTCATTCAAAGTTGCAGCAAGATCCTAGTACATCTGATACATTTAGTTGGAAAAATGATTCCTTATGGTACAAAGATCGCTTATATCTTTGTAAGAATTCCCAACTAAAACAAAAGATTCTTCTGGAATTGCACACTTCTCCTTTAGGAGGACACTCAGGATTTTTAAAAACTTACCACAGGGTGAAGAAAGAATTTTTTTGGTATGGCCTTAAATCTGATATTCAAAAGTTTGTGGCGGAATGTTTGGTTTGCCAGCAGAATAAAGTGGAGACAATTAAGACCCCGGGACTTCTACAACCTTTATCCATTCTAAGTCAACGTTGGGAGGAGATTTCAATGGATTTTATCACAGGTTTACCTAAGTCCGAAGGAAAGAGTGTCATCATGGTGGTAGTTGATAGACTTACCAAGTATGCACACTTTTGTGCATTATCTCATCCATTTAAAGCAAGTATAGTTGTTACTACATTTATGGACACAATTCAAAAGCTACATGGAAACCCAAGGGTTATTGTGAGCGACAGAGATCCCATTTTTACTGGAAATTTTTGGATAGAGTTATTTTCTTGTTTGGGTACTCAATTAGCTCATAGCTTATCTTATCATTCTCGATTTGATGGTCAAACTGAGATAGTAAATAAATGTTTGGAAGGATATCTTCGTTGTTTTGTATCTGATAAACAAACATAATGGGTCAAGTGGTTACCTCTAGTTGAAAGGTGGTATAACACTTCCTTCCATACTACAGCAAAAATGACCCCATTTATGGCACTTTATAGATATCATCCACCATCTATCACATCATATTTAAGAGAAAATTCGAAGGTTCAAGAAGTGGAAGATCACATCGAGCATCAGCAAGAAGTTCTCCAACTCTTAAAGGACAACCTGAATTTGGCACAAAATCGAATGAAACAATAGGCAGATCAACATCGCAGCGAGAAACGTTTTGATGTAGGAGACTGAGTATTTTTACGACCACAACCATAGAAACAAATTTCCCTCAAGCAATATAATAAGGATAATAAATTATTGCCAAAATATTGTGGTCCTTACAAGGTGTTGCAAAATATTGGTACTATGGCATACAAATTGGAGCTTCCTGCTTCTTCACGAGTGCATCCAGTTTTCCATGTTTCATGCTTAAAGAAGGTTATAGGTGAAAATATTCTAGTTCAAACAATATTTACAAAACTTGATGAGGAAGGAAAATCATAATAACCCGAAGTTGTCACGGAAACAAGAACTTCATAGCTACGAAATCGATCAATTTCAAAGTATCTCATCAAGTGGAAGAACTTACCCACCGAATATTCTACATGGGAGGATGAGAATTTTGTTGCTGTACACCTGCATACCAAGCGTTGAGTTGAACACTTTTTTCAAGGAGAGGGGCATGTTAGGTCCCCCACATACACAAGAAAGTCCCTTATTTCATAGTAACTGCTTTGTTTTATTATTGCACTTTGTAACCCCCATATTGTTATTATTATGCCCTTAAATTATTATTGTTAGGTCGGCTAGGATTACATTGTGGCCCACTAGGATTACATTGTGTCCCCATGGACTCCTATATATAGAAAGGAGGTTTTGTAATTTGTATTATCCAAGTATTTTTCATTAATGGGCCAGGTTCCTCCCTCACTAACGAAGTGGCTTAGAGCTCTATAGCTCTAAGGTGTTGATATCTCTTTTCTTCTCTTTGTGGAGTTGGTTTCACAAGAGATTATATTTTGACCCCTTAGACTCCTGTATATAGAAAGTAGGTTTTTTCATTTGAATCAACCAAAATTTTTTCATTTATTTATTGAAAAGGAGGTTTCCCCCTCGAAGTGGATAATTTTTAAGTCGTTGATCTATATTATTTTCTATTTTGTGAGATGGTTGCATAAAATAACCCTAGGAGAAAAATTTCTCCAATATGGACCTCAGTCGGTAGCCAACAACCCCTTGTAGCCACCAACTAGCTCATTGTGCCATTTCTCCGCCATCTGAGCTATCCATGTGGTCCCTCACCCATTTTACATGATCATATGCTTGAAGGTGTGTGTCCCAAACCTCAAGGCATGCCTTGTCATTTGTTAATTACATTGTAGGTTCTTATCATGGACACTTTTGGGCATGGATTAATGGGGGGATTCCATGAAAAGAGTGGGCTAGGTATGTGCTTATGTCCCCTAGACTTCTTTTATATGTTACCCTTGGATCTTATTTTTGCGGGATCTCTTTTACTCACCTTTTGGTTTTAGGGTGGTAAAACATGGTAAACCTTGATTTTGGTTGTGTGGTCCCACTCCCTCATCCACATACATTAATCCCCTTCCATTCATTATAGCCTCATTCAGTATTCTTCCCAACTAGGTCCACATTTACCCACTGGGTCCGCATAGGTTTAGCCTCCCCTTCCCATTTCCCACACCTTGGGTTGAGCTTGAAAGGATGCCTCAGAGGTTGATGCAACTGAAAATAAAATTAAAAGCATAATTGGCCGCATTCAATAGGAAAATGTACCACAAAATGCAAAAGATGGCTGAGATAAACACATTTATCATGTGGGAAAAAACCAAATGCATGAGCTCTACCCCATACCCATGGCCATCACCCTGGTTCCTATAGGCCCTAGATGAGCCCCCTTTATCATTTTGGAACCCATGATTGTCCCAACCCATGGTGGGCAATGAACCGCCCTACCTCAAAAGGGTTATCCACTACTATACCTTACACATCATGCTCTTAAACTTTGAGTCTTGAGAAGTTAATCAAAGAAAAGTAATAAAAGGAAAAAGGCATATAAATAAGGGTGGAAAAATAAAGGCCAAGGTATATTGTCCACAACGATTTCTCCCTCCTATAAATTATATACTCAAGTGTGAGCTTCCCTTTATTATCTACCCTTGTACCCCTACATGTGGCCCATGATTTCCCTTCTCATTCCATATTACATTCATCTCTTTATCACATGCCACCAACATTTGAAGGATGTACCTTGGACATACTGTCCCCTCTAAAGGTAGAAACCACCTAATATGATACTTGGTTAACCCCCTTTAGTTCTTGGAGACTTTAGCACATGTAAAAGGCCACTATGCAAGGGCATGCCATTATGAAGTGCCCACATATTGTCCATGGTTTTTAATCTCTTTAAATCAATTCCTTTAAGTGACTTGTTGTATTATAAGGTTAGGGGACACATCAGATCTCATGCAGGATTGCAGATGGTCTCCATTTTAGGTTTGGTCTCCCCATATAGGGTATTAACCCTCTATAGGGCTACATTGGCACATGTATGGTGCGTTTAGAGACCCATGGGCCTCCACAACAATAGAAAACACTCCATGGATACCTACAGATGTTCAAATATTGATATAGATTCACCTATTGGACGAAGAAGATGTGTCTGGTTCACCATGCTCAATGGGCCCCACAATTGGACCATGCAATTGGAAGATGACCCATGACCTATATGATGATTTAGCATCATTTACACCATCATCCAAGAACTTAAATATGGTCTACAGGCATATTTTATCTACTTGGAAACCCATGAGGTTACTTATGTGCCCCCACACCGATTAGGAGCACCACAGGTTTATTATTTGGAGAACAAGGGGCCGACCCCTTGTCGACTAATTTTTGAAGTCCTATTTCTCATTATGAAACCTGTGGACTTCATTGCACCTCTTAGAAGGCCCAAAAACATGTACTATTGATCATTCGACCTCTTGAGAGGCTTATTATTTTGTTTATGAGCTAGTTTGGTGGGATTCTCACCAAAAGTTAGTTAATTTTCACACTATTTTCTTCTAGGGGCTAATGTAGGCCTAATTAGCTAAAGTGAACACATTAGAAGTGTATAAATACAAGTGATGTGAATTCATTTTGGCATCATCACTTGGATTGGATTTTTATCTCTTTAGAGAAATTCGTTATCCTTCTTGAAGGTCAAATTTTTGGAGCATGGAATGAATTTTGATGTTTGGATCATCTTCTCTTACCTTGCAACTTCTTGAATGGAAAAGTTTTGATGGTTGGATATACCCTTAATACATGTAAGTGAAATTTAATGCTATTATTTATTTCTATTTTTGTCACCTACATTGTTGTTGGGATTTCTCTATACTAGGGCTAATTTACTACATCCATTTATGTGAAGTTATGGAAATTTAGTTTCTAGATAGTGATGCTTCATGTATGGGCCACATGTATGAGTGAAATTTCCTATAAATGCTTCATTTTTTAAATTCATCTTGATAATCCATATATTTTTCAAAACAAAGTACAAAGTCCTTGAAGTTTCTTTTGTTGTTGCCCTAATGCTATGCGAAGTTGCCTTTGAGGCCTCCTTGAAATAAAATAAATCTATTATTCCATATACATAATTCTAATTTACTCCAATCTCCCAGAAGTATTAGACACTGGTCATCCATAGGCGATCACCTCAAAGGTCATTTCCTTCACCTTCCCCTCCTTTCTGGGCCTAGTCTACATAGGTCACCTAGGGCATCAATTATCTCACAATATAGCCATCCAAGCACTTTGATTTTTGGTCCACAACTACGTTGGTGTGTCCTCAAGAAGCCCTCTAAATTTCATGAGATTCTAACAGTGGGATCTTGATATATCACAAGACCTAGATCAAAGGTTGATTCTTGACCTTGGTTTCCTTACGCTAGAAGCCTCACTGAGATAATTTCATTACCTTTCATTGAAAATTAATTTCTTTATCCATTTCTCCTCCCATATTAGGTCAATTATATCATTGGATGCTCGACCCCATTCTCTTGACCTAACGTCGGGTCCACTTGGTCCCATGTGGTCCCACAACTTATCAAAGCCAATTTCACAAAGACCATTATGGAGTCCAAGTTTCCACAAGGATTTTAGGAGCTAATAATCTTCCTGACAAGTCATATACTCAAGCCCTTCCTTGAGAGCCTTCAACCTTGCCTTCCAAAAAAATCAATCCATACATTTGAGCCTCACTTGTGAATAAGCTTCTAGGATCACTTCTCACCCTATCATTGATCCATTCATTTTGTGATCCTTACTACAATGGGTCTCCTTCGATCGATGGAAGTCCATAAAGAGTACAGAGCCATAGTTGAGGTGACAGTGGGATATTTCTCCATTGTTTCCCTTAACATGGTTGTAGCCCTTCAAGTCCCCCCTTTTAGGACCCCTGTTAGTTTGAGCAGTAACATTTCTAGTGTCGTTGTCAGGGACACAAAATATTATCTGCACAAAAAAACTAAAAAATTATAATAATCTGTTCTCAATCATGGTAAAATTAGTAAAAATTTGAACTTATAAAGGTTAAAATAAATAAAAAATATTATTTTATTCATAAAAACCTATAAAAAGTTGAAAACAAGTCATTTTTACCATTTGATTTCTAGAGAAGTAAAAAGGAGTTTTTACCATAGATCTTCTGAAGTTGATATCAAGAGGATCGGAAAACCATTTCATGAACCGTAAGTTACAGGTATTTAATCCCTTCATTATCTTGCATTCTATATGTTTAGTTTTTCATTTTAAGCTTTTACCTTTTTTTTTGGGAGAAATTTTCTTTTTAGAAACCGGCCTCAGGGGTGCACAAGTTTTCTTGATCAAACCTGCGCACCCTAATAATTTTTAACACAAAAAATTACCGTGCGACAACAGTTTTTTATGTAGATTGTGTGCAAAAAATCACTGTCTACAAAGGAAAACCACACGGGTGTCGTGGGGTTTTCAAAAAGTGGTTTTATTTCCAAAAAAGTTGCTCTAAGTTCTCCCAAAAGCTTCCTAATGTTTTTAAATGATTGTTTGTAGAAAATTTGAAACAACCATACTTGAGCAGAGAGAATGCAAGCATGAATCACATGATAATGAGGCCATTGATAGCCCAACAACACTTCGAGTGTTAAATAATTGTGGTCTATACAAGGAATGAAGGCCCAAGAGGAGCTAATGACCTGGTTGGTAAATGCCCAAGATGTCCAGGAACAATGTTTTATCATCGGGGATCATAGGTTCATGATTGGTGCAAAGGATATTTATTTCCTCACCTGTTTTATATGAAGGGGAAGATACATTTCCTTATTTTTCACACTGCCAAGAGGAATACTCACTGTATCCTATATGGTGCAATATTGCACGTAGGATTCACAATTGAAATATGGTCAAATCGATATAAAGACTATCGAATGACTTTATCTCAAAATTATTTCTTTCACAGTCACTATATTATGTGTCAATGCGGCTCCTCGTGTGGCTACCAAAGCACATATGAAAACGCCTATAGAGTGTTTTGAGGGAACAATATTCAACTGGTGCGAAGGAGTAATAGTTAATATGAAAGGACAGCTCATGCGATCAAAGAATGGTAAGATGAAGAATTTTGGCTATGGTACCATTCTTATATCTTTTTCCTTAGAGAGAATCCCACTCCTTGTACCACAAAAAATATTAGTGGATCCTACAAGACCAAGATATCCTCACATGTTGCGATGGGTTTTATTGATGGCTTACCCTGGTGGCGATGGAGGTCCTGTTGTCTGGTATACAACTCAATTTTTCATATGGTTGAGAAGCCAAATATTCATTATTGAGTATTTCCCCTATGTAGGGGTGGATTTCAGGGGTGACCTTGACACAACACTCCCACCTGGAGCACAGTGGGATGCGTCAGGTAAAAATTCTCATTTTGATTTTTTATATTTTATAATTTTTATTTGATTTTTTATCATCCAATACTATTAATAACAAAAAAATTAACGCGAATGTTGGCCCAGTATGACCAACAGTGCTTCGTCGTTTTGATAGATGAGGAGAAAAACCTGTAGTAACAGCTTTACCACAGACTAATGCAGTCGAGGCCCTCACATAGTTAGAAGACAATCTGGAGAGGTTGACCATATATATCCGTGAGAGTGGGACAACTAATTTGCTTCTCCGATACCAGAGGCATGTGACTGGGGTTCCTGGTCCATTTAGGTGATACCTGTGCAGAGTGGCGCATGCTATACTCCTCTATCATGATCATCATCATGGATAAATGATGGTTTTTTAGATGGAATTTTTGTTTTTTGTATCAGTATGTTTATATCATAAGGTGTTTGAGACCTATGATCACAAATGATGGATATTTTTTGACACTCTATGATAAACAACTATTTTGACCTATTGATGATTACTAATTTCGGTCTCTGAGTATATTGTTCAATATGGATTGAATATTGTTCTGATTTACATTGAACATTGAAAATGTATATTTAAAAATTTATTAGCCAATGCATCAGATAACATGTTTAAATTTCTTGAAATGTGTTGATATTCAATGTAATCAAGTTTTCCTTCCAAGAGACGGACCCTTAAAAACACTCTTAACAATAATGGATTTATGATTGCATAAACATTGATAAATGTAATACAATGAGTTGTGAATCTAACCTAACAATCAAACGTTGAATGAAAAATGGAATGGCATCAAATAATAGCTCAATGACTGCGTTATATTCTGCAATATTGTTCATTGTTTGACCAAGGAAAAGCCCATGAATAGAAATTAACTCATGAGTGGGTGAATAGATAACCCAAGTAGTGGAAGCTAGGTTATGTGTACTATGACAGGCGCTGTCAGCAAAGCCAATATAAGTCTGAGGGAACGTCGACATTTGCAATATTGAGAGTAATCAAATAAGCAAAAAAAGTTGTAGAAACTCGCCAATCAAAATAACTAATCTAAGGCACACTTTTCCTAAAGATGTAACTAATGTACAATGAAGATATCCAAAAGATAAATAATGCATAATATCTCTTTAGATAAAGACCATTTCTGGGCTTATCTAAAGAGACACCTCCATAATCAACTAATTCATAGGCCCCTTTTGCAAGCACATGCTTAACAATGTAAGGGTCATGCCACATTGGTTCAAATTTACCAACACCTAGCTTATCATGATATTGATCATATACTAATACTGGGTCACCTTATGAATAGACATTAGGTTTAAGACTTTGATCATATTGTGCCTTAACACATTTTTTATGAGCTTCAATAGCTAATGCAGTGGTGCGGCGAGTCTCATCTAACTATGCTAAGTATAAGAAGTGATTTTCCTCTTCAGAAGTAGTTGGTAATAACTCAATGGCTAGTTATAGCGATAGAATTTCACATTCAATGGATGGAAATAATTCCAAACTATAAACGAGTTGAAAAGGAGTAAACCATGTCGATGTTTTTGCAGAGGTACGGTAAGCCCACAATTCCAAAAAAAGCATGGTGTGCCAATTTGATTTATGACTTCTTACAATCTGTTTAATAATATTGGTTAAAAATTTGTTTACAGCCTCAACTTGGCCATTGGCTTGTGGGTAATACGATGTGAAATTATTATGGTGTAGGCTAAGCTGAGTGTAAATTTTAGTCATCATAATGTTTCAAAATTGGCTACCATTATCCATAACGATAACTGCAGTTTCATCGTCAACCTTAAATGTAGGCATCGCCTTGGCCCATTTGGTAAAATAATATACGTTGAGAATAATATAATCATGCCCCCCAATGAACGAGGGTTACATGTAAAGAAATTGATGCCCCATTTTGCAAATGGACCGACCTCTATGATTGGTTGAAGAGGAGCGGGAGGTGCACGCATATTTTGATCAAAAATATGATAATTGTGACATTTTCTAACCACAAGCATACAATATTTGAAGAGTGACGGCCAAAAATAGCCAACGTGGAATACCTTTTGGCTATGGAAAACCTAGACATATGACCACCACATGCTCCAAAATGGCAGTCATTTAAAACTCTTTCGGCTTCTTCATGAGTTAAACAAAGTCGAAAGACAGAATTGACACCACGACGGTAAAGCGTGTCTCCAACATTATTGTATTGTTGAGACTGGTATCGAATCCTACGTCGATCAAAGAATGAAATTTTAGGCTGAAAGGTTTGGTTTTGAAGATATCTAATGATATCTCCATACCAAGGATCCAATGTGCTAATCATAAATAGAGATTCATCGAGAAGATTGTCTTCCACCATAATTTCAGATTTAGTGTAGGGAAAGACACACATAAGTTCAACAAAAAATAGTGATTTCTTGGATTTGTATTTTCCAAATTACAAATAGAACTCTTGTTGGATAACTATCCACTTATATTATTTTCCTCTGATAAATTGTTTCGTCAAAATGTACATCATAGTGTTGCGGTCATATATCACTGTTGTTTTGTGTAACGGTATGTAGTGATGGAATCTTTCAACAGCTTGAACCACTGCCAAGGGAAATTTCTCCACATGCGTATACTTGATTTCAGTCGGTGTAAGGTTCTGAATTAAGTAATAAATAAAATGTTCATTTTTGGATTCATCCTCTTGAGCTAAAACCATTCCAATGGTGGAATCAAACACAAATAAATACAAAAAGTAATCTCGGTGATAATCAGTTGGATGCAAAAACGGTGCATGTGTCAACGTGTGTTTAAGTGCATCGAAAACTTTATCAGAAAGCTCGTCCCAAATAAAATGAACATAATTTTTTAATAATCGAGTGAAACCTTTAGTTAACTCTGCATAGTTAGGGATAAAGCGACGTAGAAAGTTTGCTTTCCCTTGCAAACTCTGAAGTTGTTGGCGCCGAGCAGAAGGAGGAGGTAAATTGAAAATGGCCTCAACCTTCAAAGGGTTGACACGAATGCCTTCTTTAGAAACAATGAAACGAAGCAATCACCTTGATTGTACAAAAAATACACATTTGTGTGGATTAAAACGAATATTTTAATGCCTCCACCGCATAAAAATGGAAGGTAAATGTGTACGATGATCTTGTTTACGCAAAGAATGAACAGAATAGTCATCCAAGTAGGGTTGCACAATGTGTTTGATGTCATGAAATGCGTAAGACATAGCTTGTTGAAAATTTGTGCCAACGTTTTTCAATCCAAAAGGTAATTTACAATATGAAAATGTTTCCCATGGATAGATAAATTTTGTTTTGGGTTTATCTACAGGGAGCCTATTTATTTGATTATAACCATAAAATCTATCCATAAATGAAAATATTTCGTTTCTGGCACAATCTTCAACAATTTGGTCGATGTATGGGGTGGGATAATTGTCTTTAGGACAAGCTTTATTAATATCCCTATAATAGACACATATTCTGATAGTTCCTTGTTTCTTGGTCACTGGAACTATGTTAGATACTCAATTCATCAATGGAATAAGATAAATGAATCCTACATGAATTAGTTTTTCAACTTCATCTTTAATATCATCAGCTTTTCACAGATGTATTGGACATAATATTTTTCGAATAGCTTTAGCATATAGGTATGTCATAATTTCATGAATTACAATCTTAAGATCAATTCCTAGCATTTCTTCATAAGACCAGGAAAAAATGTCTCAGAAATCCTAAAATAGGGCTTTGTACATGTTAATTTCGTTAATTGAGCATGAAGTACCTATATGAATGTTTTTAGTTATTTCTCGATTGATTGATATGCCACTTGGAATTGTTGTGGAAATGTTTCCTAAATTCGTCTCAAAATCTGAATGAAAGATTGACATAGGATTTTGAGGTTCCTTTACATAGTCAATTGAAAATATCATTGAAAATTCATTTTTAAATCTATCAAGGTTTGGTAGAAAAGAGGATCGATGGTGAAGATCATCCCAAGGTAATTCCTCCAATGAAAAAATTTCCTGAATATTCTCATCACTCAAAAATATGTGTTGAAAAGGATCAGAAAAAGATGTTGTGGTTAAAATTGGTAGAGAAGAAGACTAATCACTGACCACATTCACTTGATCAGTATCGGTTGATGAAATTTTAGAAAGTGATTTCACTGCTACATATGCAAATTCGTATGGACTCAAAGGCATTTCATTTCCATAGTAGTCCAATTCAGATTCTAAAGGCACAACCCATGGGTCATAAAATGGAATTGTGCTTGATGTAATCATGTTGATATTGGTAATAGTTCGAGGCACGTTAGGAGGAGGTATAGGGAAAGCCCCCATAAGAGATAAATCCTTAACTAGTCCTACCCCAACATATTCATAATGGCTAACCATCTTTCCAACATGTTGGATACTATCCATAGAGGCAGGATCGGAAGTGTAGTAAGACAACTGATCAATTTTAACAATATTTCCTTTATGAGGAAACATGATTAATCAAAAGAATGATGAAACAACAACGGTTATAGCATATGAACAAATTCGACCTAATAGAAGATTGTAGTCAAGAGGGGCATCAATGACTTCCACATCAAGAGTAACGGCTTTTCCTTCTACCTCTATGGGTAAATATTGGAGTATTCCACATGGACGAAAACCTATCTCATCAAAGGCTTTTAGAATGGTGGGTGATTGATTTATTGGTGGAGAACCAAGAGCTTTCCAACAGTCTAAAGAAATAATGCACGTAGATGATCCCTCATCAATAATTGTGTGAAAAATTCACATAGATTTGACTAAAACAGGTATTTGAAAATCCATTTGGTGCGGGAGTCTAGATATAAAGTTATCGAGAAAAAAGACGATAAGATTAGAATATTGAGGGTAATTCACTCCAAAGGCTGATAATAATAACTTCCTCTGAGCTAGACAAGACTGCAGCACTTCGAGGGCCAACATTGCTAAAGGTGACATGCCTATATCTTCAACAATATTGTAGTTCTGAGCAGCTCTTGCATGTGGATTGAAAGCCAATTTTCGAAGTACACCTTTGGCAGGCAGTTTAGTTACTAAATAAGGACTAGCTTTCTTGATGTGTAATGGTTCAGAAATAGGAGTTGATATCAGATGTTAACTGGATGATCCAGTTTCATTTCTAGTTACATGACTCTTAGATCCATAATCATGAGATCACGTTGCAACCATGACCTGGGACATCATCAAGATACCTATAGATGAATTGGAAGAAGATCCGATCATTTTTCTGTCTTGTGATGGAAAAGGATATTTAAGAGCATCGGGTGTGGGTGAACCTTTGAAAAATTTATATACCTCGGCCTGATGCAGGCACTCTTTTATGTAGTGATCCTTGTCACAGATAAGACAAGGATAACGAGGTTTTCTTTTTTTCATCAGATGGTTCGGTTTTTTTTTCTTTCTCTTTCGGAGAATTGTTTTGTATGTTTTTACCATTCCATTTCTTCTTATTATCGAATGATTTGGTTTTGGCAGTAGATGAATCTACAACATGGATTTCAGCAGAAGTTTCTAGAGAAAAGTGTGCTTTGGGCGAATTAGGTAAAGTTATGATTGGAGTATTAGATTTGGATTGTTTCTTTTTACTCTTTGATGTATTAACTATACCGATTACATCGTCTATGGCATGAAAACCAGAAGGAGTTGTAGTAAGTTGACCTGGGTGTGGTAAATCAAGAATTTTTTCATACGAAGTACTAGACTGTGTGTAAACAAGGTCTAGATATTGGGCTTGAGCGATAACCTATTCTTTTGTTACAACGCCTCCTTTAGCTACATATTTAGTAATATTAGGGAGTAATGATTTGATAAACCATTCATCTAGAAGTTGATCCGGGATGAAATTTTGACTAAACAAAATCTACGTCGTCATTCATGGATGTGATCTTAAATGTTCGTAGATGTACTTTGTTTAAGTGAAGTCAAAAGTTATGTGCCATTATCATAACATACTGGTAACTAAAAATGAGTACGGAAAGCAGTTGCTAAGGCATTGAAATTGTTGAAAGAGCCTTATGGTAACTAAATGTACCACTTCATGGCTAAGCCGATGAAAAATCTCTGAAAAAGTCTTAAACTTATGGAATCATCGATTAAAGAGTTGGATGCACACCACAGATGATATGTCATAACATGGTTTGAGGGGTCCTCTCCTCATTTTCCTTCAAAATTTGGAATGACGCTGGGCTACTTAGTAGGCATGGCTGGCCAAAACAGAAGATAATAAATCGGATCATTCGTTAGCCAAGACAATTCTGGTAAATATAGATTTGTTCTGAAAGGTAACCACCTGTTAGGGTCTTGTTAAGTGAATTGATAACCCTGAGGGACAAGTCTAGTACCCGGAGGAGGGTATCCAGGAAAACCTGGGATAGCTTCAACATTTGGAATTGGCACACTGCCAGGGTATCTAGGGGTAGCCATACCGAATTGGGGTTGAGCTAGTATTTGAAAACTATAACCATGGTATGGTTGGCTCTGGAGAGATGGATTTTTTCCTAATTGTCCATATTGCAATTGGCCCTGAAATGTCTAGCCTACCAAGTGTTTTCCCTGAAGAGTTTGACCTATAAAAGGTTGCCCCTGAACAAGTTGACCTACAAAGGGTTGACTTGTTTGCATAGTTGTTGTACTAGGTTGTCCCAAATATGCTTGAGGAATCTATTGGACTGTAGGTCCGATTTGATGGGTAGTAGTTTGAGGTTGAATGGTCATAGCAATAGAGACTTGGGGAACTCCTGGGATGGGTGTACCTGGTTTTTAAACATATCTTTTCACAGCAGATTGGATAGGAGTACTCAGACCAACTTGTTGACTACTTGGCACAGATGCCTTTGGGGTAATTTGAAGTGTGCCTTGAACATGTTGTTGGACTTGGGTGTAACCAAATTGTCCAAGCAGTTGAGTAGTTTGATTATAAGGAATTTGCGGGGTAGGTTGCAAAGACTGTTGAGTAAACAAAGGGTTACGCATAGTGTTTATCCCTGGATAACGAGTTCCCATTGAGGGTTGTGATGCATAGGGTTGACCATAACCTCTTTAAAGCATGGGACGATAAGGTTGATAATTACGAGGAATATGCTACCCTACAACAGTCAGATAGGTTCTAGTGAAAGGTTTTCCTCCCTGAAAAGGTTGTTTCCTTTGAAGAGGTTATTTCCCTTGAAGAGGTTTCCCTTGAAGAGAATGCCCTTGAAGAGATTGTCCTTGAAGAGGATGTTTCCCCCCAGGCATTATATAGCCACCTTGTGAGCTAACTTGAGGGGTATTCCTGGAAAACATATAAAAATGTTATGTAGTAAAAGCTTGGGTAGTAGACTCGAATAGGCCAGCGGACATAGTAGAAGTTTTAGAAAAAGGAGATGCTCCTGAAAAAGTGTCAAAAAGTGACTAGTACCTAGCAAGAATAGAAGTACCACCATACAAAAAGCTTTCTGGTGAAGATGAAAACATGGTTGACTCAATAGACATGCTCTCAGAAGCCATGTTACTATACTTGGGTAAAGAGTAAAATGGGATTCGGTGTCATGGATGTCTGTAACTAGAAGAAAGTAAAAAATCGGTGAAGTGGAGATACCAAGGATCCAGTTAAACGGAAGTGAAAGGAAAATCCAAAGGGTAGATTGGTTCACTATACGTTAAATCTAAATATTCTTGACCAGAGGGAATTTCAATTTCTTCTTTTTCATCAGAGATTTTTGCAATGCTAATAAGGCCAGGAGGAAGATCCTCAGTGATGAGAGTCTTTACTCGAGGTGAACAAGGACGACCAAGTGTCAAGGCTATAACATTAAAAGGTGACTCATATGAAGTGGAATTAGACTCAGGTTCAGTGAACTATGTATCTGAAAACTCACCAATGACATATTCAAGTGTGATTACTTCAGAAATTTCTAGTTGACCTTGTTCTGTTTCAGTTATCTAAGGTTGATTAAATTCGAAGTCAGGATGTATTATGATAGATTATTCTCCTTTTTCAAAAGACCCAATTCTTGATGATTGAACCCTTTCAGTTTTGATTTTTTCCAATTAACTGGGTGTATATTTAGGGGGTTTCCCCTACATTCTACGTGAATGTCTCGGTAATTCAGCCACAGTTAATTTCTTTAACACATGAAATAAATAAAAAATAAAATCAAAACAATCACACCTAAGGCCTCTAAAAGTAATCAAACGAATGAACACGCGCTACAAAATCTAAGAAGCAATCCACACACAAAAAATATGTTTCCACAATAAAATCACTAGTTGGTGATGAAATCCCACCTCACAGATATTAATGTGGAAAACTAGTGGTTGGAATAGTTACCCTGACAACCTGCTTAATGAAACAATATGGTGCAAGTAACTCCACTATGCCATCTCGAAGTGAAGACTACCCTCTGGAAATTCCAAGTGAGTATAGTAAACGTCTGCCCCAAGTACAATGGGACCTTCCCTCCACCATCACCTTGGGAAAGGTCCTAAATATTATAGCCAATAAGGTTACCAACTGAAACAACTGAACTTGGGGGAACAGTCTATGGCCCGATATACACGCAAGGGAAAAGTATCAAAACTCAATCCCCTTGAAATATCCTTGACATGGTAAATATGAGTTCTACTAAAAAGTGATCCCAAGGTCCTCGAAAATGGTTAATTTTAGGTTTGTTGTTTATAATACGTGCACATCTTCTATCTTTACCAATGAAGTAGGTACTATTACCCCACTGGGTCCGACATGAACTCATGCTTGACTCTTTTAAGAAAAGCTTCCTAGAGAAAAATTGCAACAATTGGGATTTTCCTTACTGCAATATGCTACTTGTTTGTTTTATCTGCTTTGGAAAGTTAATTAATCCCTATTCCAAAGCACTAATCCTGAGCTAGATTGGTGGAATGATCCCTAGAAAACGTAAAAATATCTAGATTAATTTTATCAAGCGTTGTATTAATTTGGATGTTGTTTACACAAAGGGGTATGCAAATTAAACTCAATTATGTTGTGACTAACTCAAAAAATTACTCTAAATGCATCAACAATGAATATAAAATTCTTTTTTTCCATGAATTCCTATTTAAGGGAAAGTAGAAGGATTTTTTGAACTCAAAGAAGTACAAATTTCCTAAAACATCCCATAACAATAATTTTTCATCGAGAAATCACTTTCATTTTGAAGCATGACCAATATCACTTTGTAATGAAAATATTCATTGATTCAAAGCCAAAATATATAATTTTATGAGCAAACAATCTTCAATTCTTCAAAAGTAAAAAAATAAACAACTAGAAAACCCCTAAAAATGTAAAAAAAAAAATTCAAAAAAAAAATTCTCTTAACTAATACTAACTAACAATACCTATGAGTGTACTTTCATGATTTTTTCAGCTAAAAGCAAAATAAATCATTTTTTCACTTTAATTAGCAGAAGAAATTTCATAAAGATTACTTTTTGAGACAAATCACACTTCACTTATCTAGAAGTTTTCCTTTGCAAATGATCGAGAAACAATCACTCAAACAAGCAGGACTAACAGGACACCTGGTAGCTCTAGAGGGAAATGACAGAAAAATAGTGATCTAGGTAGTGAATCTATTTTCCCAAATAGAGAAATTCATCAAACCAGGGAAAAACCTACCCAGAATTGCAAAAAGGATGATCTATCAAAAAAGACTCTAAGGTAATTAGGAAGAGTTCAGAAATAGGCTCTAAGGTTGGTATAAGTTAGGTTGAAGCTCTAGAAAATTTTCATTGGGCTCTTAGAGAGAGAATATTTATTTTTTCAAAAATTCATAGGGGGTGCACAGGTAGTCAGTGAGAACCAATGTGCATGTGCATTGTATTTAACTGAAAACTTGCACAAGTTTGAGCTCTGTTTATCAAAGAAAACTGCGTAGGGTAGATGAAATTTTAAAGAAATAAATACAAAGTGTTCTAATTTAGGGGATCTAAAAATTCATAAAACCGACAACACCTACATAGTCAAACTATAAAATCAGAGAGCTAAACCAAAATAATCTAGAGAAAACTAAGCTTGTTCCCCAATGGAGTTGCCAATTTTTTTTTCTGGATAAATCCCTCTTGCGGACAAGAGCGATCTCCTTAGTATACCAACAAATAACTAGAAATAAACAACCATCTGAATATCTCTTTCCCTAAACTATTACCATTCAGATTATCAAAAATTTAAAAAGAGAGGATAATTCTCCTACCTTTCAACAAGATGTTTGATGTAGACCTTTCCTTTTATCCCAAAAAAGTCCTTCAATGCTGAGAATAACCTGCAATCACAAACATGTAAAGAATCAAAATCACCTACAATATATAATATTTCAAATACTAGCTTAACTTAATGATCAAGGAGATTAAGAATTATCATTGTTTTAACGAATATAAAAACAACACAATGATACAAAGTATCCATATGTATTCTCAAGAATATAAAGAGAAATATTACAACCTGAGCCTTGATGTCATAAAAATTTCTCCCATGTGCCTTTACAATATTCCTCCTTGCTTTGACAATATTTCCACTCTAGAATGACTAGTATAATTTTATCTTCAGTGAACCCTTATGAACCCCTATGTACCCTAACCTTGAAGTTTAAGCTCAATTTATAGGAGAAATTGAGGAGGTTTCAGATCCACCAATAGAGGGATGAGATCCTCTAATGAAAGGATTAGGGTTCCTTGATCGAAGGGGATAATTTCCATGATTGGAGGGATATAGCTCGAATTGGAGCGACTCAAGAGGCTTTTAGTTGGAATAATATATGCCCAACTATGCTTCTAGAAGGTACTTTTTTCTTTTAATTTATTTTAAATGGGGTGCACAATTTTTATCGAAAAACATGGCACATATGTCTGCAGGTAAGGTTAGGAATATCTGCGCATGCACAGGAAGTGACTGCAAAAAGCATGCAAGCAATATTTAAGAGTACTTAAGATGTTTTTTCCAGTTCCAAAGACTTGGTTAAGGAATATAAGTGTTTTGACTTCTAAGGAAGCATGAGTATGGATGGTGATAGATCCATATTGATGGTCAAGTGTCATGGTGACAAAATGGCTTGTAACACCTGGTGGGAAATGAACCACCCTACCTTAAAATAGGTATCTACTATTATACCTTACATATTATTCTCTTATCCTTTGAGCCCCGAGTAGTTAATAAAAGAAAATTCATAAAAGGAAAAAGGCATATAAAGAAGGGTGGAAAAATCAAGGTCAAGGTATCCCATGTAACACGATTTCTCTCTCCTATACATTATATACCCAAATGTGGGCTTCCCTTTATTAGCTACCCTTATACACCAACATTTGGCCCAAGTTCCCCCCCCTAATTCCCTATTCCATTCATTTATTTATCACATGACAACACCATTTTAAGGATTTACCTTGGACATACTATCCCCTCTCAGGGTAAAAACCACCTAATAGGATACATGGTTAACCCCCTTTTGAGCTTGGAGACATTAGAACATGCCAAATCCCATTATGGAAGGGCATGTCATTATGAATTTCCCACCTATTTTCCATGGTTTGTAAGCTCTTTAACTCAATTCCTTTAAATGAATTGTTGTACTGGAAGGCTAGGGTACACATTGGATCTTATGCAGGATTGTAGATGGGCTACATTTTGGGTATGTTCTCCATATACAAAGTCCTAACCCTCCAAATGGATACATTGGCACATGTAGGCTGTGTGTAGAGAGCCATGGGCCTCCACAGTAGTAAAAAACAATCCATGGATCCCTAGAGACACTTAGATATTGCTAGAGATTCACCTATTGAATGGGGAAGATGTATTTGGTTCACCATGCCAAGTTTTCCCCATAGTTATACCATGCACTTGGAAGATGAACCAAAAACTATATGATGATGTGGCATCAATTACACCATCATTCGAGCCCTTGGAGATGGTCTACAAGCATATTTTATCTACTTGGAGACCCATGAGGTTACTTGTGTGCCCCCACACCTATTGGGAGCACCGAAAGTTTATTATTTGGAGAAAAAGGGGCCAACCCCTTCACTACTTTTGGGAGTATTATTTCTCATTATGGCACCTATAGACTTCATCACACCTCTTAGAAGGCCCAACAACATGTACTATTCATCATTCAACCTCTTGAGAGGCTTATTCTTTTGTTTATCAGCTAGTTTGGCGGGCTTGTAACCAAAAGTTAGTTATTTCTCACATTATTTTACTATAGGGTATAATGTAGGCCTGATTAGATAAATCAAACTCATTAGGAGTGTATAAATAAAAGTGATGTGAATTCAATTTAGCACCATCATTTGGATTGGACTTGTATATGTTTAGAGAACTTTGTTATCCTTCTTTGAGGTCAAATTTTTGGAGCATGGAATGAATTTTGATGCTTGGATCATTTTCTCTTGTCTTGGAGCTTCTTGATTGGAAATTTTTTTATTGTTGGATATACTCTTAATACATTTAAGTAAAATTTAATTCTATTTTTTATTTATGTTTTTGTCACATACATTGTTGATGGGATTTCGCTATACTAGGACTAATTTCCTGCATCCATTTACACAAATTTGTGGAAATTTTGCTTCTAGATAGTGATGCTTCATTTATGGGCCACGTATTATGAGTGAATGTTCCTAGAGATGCTTCATCATTGAAATTCATATCGATAAGCCACATATTTTTTAAATTGAAGTATAAAGTCCTTGAAGTTTATTTTATTGTTGTCCTAATGTTATGCAAATTTGTATTTGAGGCCTCCTTGACATAGAAAATCTAGAAGTCCATAGTAATAATTATACTTGACTACAATCTCCCCATAAGTATTAGGCACTGGTACTGAGGAGGTGATCACCTCAAAGCTTATTTCCTTGACCTTCCCCTCTTTTCTAGACCTAGCCTACATAGGTCACCTAGGGAATCAATTATCTCACAATATAGCCACCCAAACACTTATATTTTTGGTCCACAATAACACTAGTGTGTCCTCAATAAGCTTCCACATTTCATGAGATTTTTACAGTGGTATATTGATATATCGCAAGCCCTAGCTTGAAGACCGATTCTTGCCCTTGGTTTCCTTAGGCTAGAAACCTCACTAGGATCATTGGATTACCGTTCATTGAAATTTCCTTCCTTGATCCCTTTCTCCTCCTAGATTAGGTCAAGTAAATCATTATTTTATCAACCCCATTCCCTTGAACTAACCTCAGGTGCACTTGGTCCCGTGTGGTCCCACAACTTATCAAAGCCAATTTCACAAAGACCATTATGGGATACAAGTTTCCACAAGGATTTTAGGAGCTAAGAATCTTCCTTACAAGTCATATACTCAAGCCCTAGATCTTACAATTCCATAAAGCCCTTCCTTTAGAGACTTCAACCTTTCCCTCCAAAGCAAGCAAGCCATACACTTGAGCCTCTCTTGTGAATAGTCTTCCAGGATCACTTCTCTCCCTATCATTGATCCATTCATTTCGTGATCCTTATTATAATAGGTATCCCCCATCAGTGGAATTCTGTAAATAGTAGGGAGTCATAGTCGAGGTTACAATGGGCTATTTCTCCATTGTTTCCCTTAACCTGGTATTAGCCCTTCAAGGCCCCCCTTTTAGGACCCTTGTTAGTTTGAGTGGTAAGGGTATGTATCTTATAATGGTGGTCTGTAAACCCTATAATTATCCTTGAGCCCTTCATTGAGAGCCTTCAACCTTGCCTTCTAAATAAAGAAAGCTATGCATTTGAGCCTCTCTTGTGAATATGCCCCCTAGGATAGCCCCTTCACCCTATCATTGATCCATTAATTTCATGATCCTTATTATATTGAGTCCCCTCCCATTGGTTAATGTTCGTAAAGAGTAGGGAGACATAGTCAAGGTGATAATGTGCTATTGCTCCATTTTCTCCCTTAACCTAGTAGTAGACCTCCAAGGATCCCCTTTTAGGACCCCTGCTAGTTTTAGTGGTAACAAGCATCTTCCCATAAAATTGGCATGGAGATGGCAAGTGGCCAAATCCACAACTTCACCCAACCGAAATGATATTTGTCACTCCTTTGGGCTGCATACTTCAAATTTCAAGCTCCACAATGTTACAATTTGAGAGGTCATTATTATGGCTTATCTCTTGAGGAAGCATGCTCCTTAACTAAATAATACATATTATCATTCCAAACTGCCCTAAAAAAGGCATTATCCATCCTTTTCAAAACATCCAATCAAGGAAACACCTCCCAATATTATAATTTGAATTCACAAATACAACATAGTTGTTCAATACCACTAATAACCTAGTAATAGCCAGGCATACTAAAAAATAGAAGAAGATTCTGGGGCTCAAATAAACTTATACATCATAATTCAGAAATCATTCATTATATTTATCAAAAGTAACTTTAATAAATTCCCTTTGTTTATAGAGTTCTCTTTGAAGGGGATATTAGCAACAAATTAAACAAAATTAAGAATTTATTATAGCTTCTCATCCATAACATATTCAGTAACCTAGGATGACAACATTCATGAAGCTTTGATTCAAATGAATCCATTTCATTAGATAAAGTAAATGTATTTATCTGAGTCTCTTAAGCTTTGTTGGAAACTTAATAAGGGAGAACCACATCCCACCAACCCATAGGCTCAACTACATTGTATTGTTCATGTAGCTAGCTTCCCCTAACCTAGATTTGATGCCATAAGAGAAAGTATCACCGAGGGTTAACAAGATTCAAAGTAGGGTAGAGAACATGAAGGTCACTCACCTCCACATATAGGAATCAATGTTTTACCTTCCAACCAATGAGTTAGGGCCTATTAACACTCATAGTATGACCACCATGGGACTACATAGCACAAAGAGAATCCTTCATTGATCAAAATTTTCCTTATTAGCTCCCATTTTAGTGCCTTACGTGATTAGTTAAGACAATTATATAGAAAATTCTACTCAATCTTAGCTTAAAATATTCCACACTAACTTCCTCATCCTAATTTAATTAAAATAAAGATTCCACGTAGTATTTTATATGACCCAAAAAAATTATTGGCTGCTTTTGTTCATATTCACGGTCTCAACACTCACTGTGGTTCTATTTGATCCTGTGGATTTTCTCTACTTCACACACCATTCTCTACATTTGATCTACTTATTTGAGTACCATCACACTACACAACTATCTGCATCAAATTTTGGGATCCCTCTCTTGGGCTACATGGTTACTTCAAATGTCTCTAGAAGGGGTATGTAGTCAATACCTTCGGATCATAAGTTCAACAACACTTCCCAATTCCTTCCCATAATTGTTGGTAGTTGTGTAGTTCAACTGCCAAATTTGAAAACTAGACATTTAATTCAAGAAAACATAGGAAAATTCCCATTCCTCTTCACAATTTCCTCTCAGGTATTAAGATTTGTGTTGATTACTCTCTTATTTATATTTTTAGCAATATATGAAATAAAATTCACATTACATCAAATAAATTTTTTCAAGATATCGATGCTAGCTTTATAAGTATTAATTATAATTACAAAACTTGCAGTTTTAAAAAGGGATATTACATAATCTAACTAATGCAAGATGAAAAATGGAAGATGTGGAAATGCAATATGTAGGGTGGGCATTATAGTGAAGTTGCAGATGAGGTACCCTATAATATTCATTGTGTATAAATTGAGTATTGAAGTGGATAAATATATGTTTTATATGTTTCAAAAGGAAAACCAGAGGTTTTGGAAGTAAAGGATAAGAGTGGGTTGTTGAGGAAAAGTGTTTTTTTTTGCATATGACATCCTACAAACATAAAATCAGCTAAGTGTTGAGGTGTTGTGGGGTGTTGAATAATGCAGGGAGAGAGGATACAAAGGATAGGTATCTTGAATCTAACATTTTTCAAGTGAAAAAAAAATTACAAACTATGGTATTCACGAGAGATGGAATATAGTATTCCCTTGACATAGTTTTTGGCTAGAAAATGATGTCAAGGCACCAACACTACTTTTAAAAATATGTTCTATACCAAATTATTCTCTACTCAATGAATGGAAGGACAATACCTTTCAGGTATTTAATCAAGAGGAGAGTTTCCACCAAGCTAGATGACAATTTTTTAAAATAAGGTGAGAGGATGAAAAGGAGAAAATTTAACAAATACTACAACATTCACTAAGTGATTTAAAATTTGTTATTGTAGAAAACGTAGATGATAATATTCCTAAGGTTCTAGAATAAAACAAAAACTTCAATTGTATGAAATATCTAACCATTCATTTAGAAGTATGATAAAAAAAAACTAATTTTATCATAAATATTTGTGTATAACATAACCTTGCCAAAATTTAGGTAAATTGACTCTAGATTTACCTTCTTAGGGATGTTTCACATAACTTGAAACAATTGTGAAGATGAAAAAAAAAATTGAAATATTATCCCACCCTGCAACACTCTGCTTACCTCTTTTGTCTCACTTTCCTCCTGCATTAATGTGTGCATTCTTACTCTTATTGAATTATTTTCACTTTTATCCCTATGATGCCTCAACATTCATAACTTATTCGATCTTTATTGGTTCTTTATAGCATCAAAAAACTATGTTGCCCTCATATCATTCTCTGGTCAACCTCTAGTCTCCCCATTACACACAAAGAAATTTAGTAGCTCATGTTGTCAGATTCTAGTGACATAACAACTTTATCACACAACATTTTTATCCATGTAAGCAACAATATGAAATTTCTTCCTCGTTTTCCCTTGAATAAATTCCATTTAACTCCACTATATGAATAAGCTCTGTAAATTACAAAAAATTCAACAATATAGCCTTACAACACATTAATCAACAAAAAAAAAAAAACTATGTGAGAAACATTTTTATTTATAGTGTTAACCCTTTAGAGTGCAACTATGCGGTACAATAGGGCACCAAGTTCTATGTTATTCTGCCAATCTTTATAACCACTCAATCAAAACGATCAAAGCCTCAACAGATAATATTGCATAAAAATATGTAAAAACATACCTTTGCATCCATTTCTTACGACTGATTCGTTGATTTCTAGTCATTGTATAGAGAACTATTGCTCTTTTGTCTTCACCCACTATTGTATATCTTACTTAGTAGGTATCCACATCCCCTTCAGCCACAAATCTCAATCTCATATATGGAACCATTTGTTGGCATGCAGGGGTAAACCCGAGGCTCGGGAAAAAATTTCGGCAAAACCCCTACATACACCAAACCTTTTGGAAAAAACTGAAAGAAAGTGAAGGATCACTAGAGGAATCTAGGGGGAGCTGTAAAAACCTAAACAAATTTTCTATGGTGAAGGATATAGGAAACTTAAGCTAGAATTTCCTATCTTCAACATAATATTACTTATTAGTATTCATAAAGGAAGGTGAACTATACCCTAATTTTGTGCAGTAATCCCATTATGCATACATTTAAAGTGATAATATTATGTAAAATAGACAAGTCATTAAGCATTGCACAAAAATAGTACTACACCAAAAAATGATCTTTCTATTAACATAATGAGTCTTTCATCACATTCATATCCATAGTGGCTCACCATCCTAGTGAATCATTTATCATTACAACACAAGACTATATGTCTCCATCTCAAGAGGTACTAACAAGTTATATCTTTTACCCCTCATCCTTAATATATTTATAGATTTACATGTGGACCCAACCGACCAAAAATTCCTTAGTAGTAAATTATCATTATGGGTTAGTAAATATTACTATGGGAAAGTAAACATTACTAATGGATAGTACATACAAAAGTTTCCCAACGAATTTCCTTATTCTTCACACTTTAGTGTCATCCTTTGGCTAACCTTGTTGCATGGTGCTCCTATGCGCAAATCACCAAAACCTTTACCCAAAAACACTACTCCAACTTTTATAAAATAAAATGGCTATAAACCTAGGGTAAGATTCATCTGTCTCACTTAGCTTAACAATATTCGAGAAGAAGTATCGGTGATTCTCACAATAGTAGGGCCCCTCACAATTTGTTTAATTTGTTTTTATTGAGTGATTTCTTGATTTAAATCATTCTCATTGGCTATTCTCAAGGGTTTAACTATGAATAATTTAGCTTATATCATAATGCTAAACTCCTTTTGGAATTTCAACCAAATTCCCTTGAAGGGGTCTTGAGCCTCTTCCTTTCTGCATGTATCCTTGTTCCATCTATGCGTCTTTAAGAACTCAAAATCACTAGTGATGAGAAATGGATACCTCCTCCTTCTCTTAAATGCATGGGCACTCATATTTCTAACCAAGTGGTGTGTGCCAACTCACTCTCTAACTTGGTAGATGCATTCACTCAACAAAAGGAGCCATATGATGTTATTTATTTAGATCCCAGATTTCCTCCTTTTTATGTTTTAGTAAATATTTATAATTTTGTGCTCCATAATTGTGTCATTGACACAAAATCAAGACACGATGTCATTCCATTTTTAGTTACGAAAAGACTAGGTTTTGAGTGCATGGGTCCTTGTAAATATCTAATAGCTTTGGATTCAAGAATTGTAGAAACAATTGGTTATATGAAAGGTTTATCCATTTCTTTTAATCAAGCTCGTAATGTGAGCATGCTCATACATGTGATTGTAATAGAAATACTTGAGGCATATAACATGCTTTTAGGAAGGGAGTGGTTCACCAAGGTCAAAAAGGGTTTATATTTGATGGAACAAACCCACTTCACCTTTCATCAATAGGTTAAAAAGTTGTCATTACAAGAGAGCTAAAATATTGAGAAAAAGCTGTACATAATTCCTTCTTCATCAGACATGTGCCTTACTGAGATATTAGGATGGTTTTATAGTGTGCTATCTAAATAATATCTTCATGTTCCTACTCATGAACAAGTTGAAATGGTTTTTAACATGGGATTTTGATGATGCCAAACCCAAGCAAGGATATAGTGTTGAAGTCTTTCTATGTGATCCCAAGGGTTACATTAGCTAATAAATTTTGACTCTTCGAAATATTTTGACACCAATGAAAATTTATGTACATTCCTTCAAACAAGGAATTCAAAGACTTGCACATTTTCCATGAGATAGAAGAGGAAACCAATGATATGATCCAATCGAAAACCAATAAGAGTATGCTTGGGTTTTCCATGTTGGAATCCATGTTTGATTATAACGATGATTGTACCCCTACACATATATTAATAGTGAATCCATTAGGAAGGTGGAATAAAATACCCCTATAAACATGGGAACATGAGAAAATTGAAAGATGATTTATATAGGGTCAGAATGTTCCCCTTGTGAGTTCAATTACTTCATAGATTCACTCTTAATAGAGTTAAAGTATGTTTTTTCCTAGTCCTACGAGGACCTCAAAGTATTCAATATGTAATAAACAGTTCATGCCATATCTATAATTCTTGATTCAAAGCCTTATAAGGAAAAATATAGGAAGAAAAACCCTAGTTTGGAACAAACAATTAGGGATGAATTATTTATTTGGAAGCAATAGAGGTCATATAATTTATTCATTAATCGTAGTGGGTACCCAATTTGGTCTTAGTTAGGAAGAAAACTATAGATATTCGGTTATGTGTTTATTATTGCAAGGTTTCAATGAAAGAAAACTACCATGTCCCACCTATGGAGGAAATCCTCCAAGAAGTCTATGGTACCCAATTAATGTCTCTTTTAAATTGTTTCTCATGCTACAATTAGATATCCCTCAAACCTTATAATTTTCATAAAATGAAATTCATCACTCATTGGGACACATAGCGATATCATAGGATTCCCTTTTGTTTCATTAGTGTTGTAAGTACCTTCTAGCATGCCATAGCCATCAATTTTTCAAGGGTTTGAAGGACGAAATTACATTTTTCTACTTCAATGACATGACACCATTTTCCAAAGAACAAACTAGTCACTTTCATCACCTTAGATAAGTTCTTTACATATGTCATAAGTTTGGCATATTCTTAAATACTAAGAAGAACATTTTCTGTGTCACTCAAAGGAATATTTTGGGTCAGGTTGTGTCTCAAGTAAGTGTAAAAGTTGATCTCAGGAGGGTTATAAAAATAAAAAGCTTCCCTAGTTAGGAGGAATCTCTTCTTTGTTTTTATTTTAGCCTTGCCATTATCAATCGTATTAGAGGTATCAACTCGAAGAGTAATAGTATTACCAATCAATATCATGACAAAAATTTCCATACCACCATGCGGATAAAGAATAAGGTGGAGGTTTGATTCCTTCTAATTTTGTAATCTACAAGAATCCTTCCATATTCATGTTTCTTCGTAAAATAAAATATCAAGAGTCTATTGATATGGAGATATTCCCTCTTTATCCGTAATCTTTTCCCTGTCATCATCAATTATGTCAAAACTCTCAAGTTCAAACTTGATTTTCTTCTGATTCAATATCTTGACAAAAATTTGCATACCATGGCATAGACAAAGAACTAGGTGGAGAGTCAATTTCATGCAAGATGCAAAATGGAAGATGTGGAAATGAAATATGCAGGGTGGTCGTTACAGTGAAGTTGCAAATGAGGTATCATGTAATATACATTGTGTAGAAATTGAGTATGAAGTGGATAAATATATGTTTTGGATGTTTCAAAACGCAAAACGGAGGTTGTGGAAGTGAAGGATAAGAGTGGGTTGTTGAGGAAAAGTGTTTTTTTTTCCATCCGACATCCTGCAAACATCAAACTAGCTAAGTGTTGAGGTGTTGTGGGGTGTTGAATAATGTATGGAGAGAGGATACATAGGATAGGTATCTTGCATCTAACATTTTGCTAATGAAAAAAAAATTACAAAATATGGTATTCATGAGAGATGGAATATATTATTCCCTTGAGATATTTTTTGGAAAGAAAATGATGCCAAGGCACCAACACTATTTTTTCAAATAGGTCCTTATCCAAATTACTCTCTACTCAATGAATGGAAGGACGATACCTTTCAGGTGTTTAATCAAGAGGAGAGTTTCCAACCAAGTTAGATGACAATTTTTTTAAATAAGGAGAGAGGATGAAAAGGAGAAAATTTAACAAATACTACAACATTGACTAAGTGATTTAAGACATGTTATTGCAGAAAACATAGATGATAATATTCCTAAGGTTATAGAATAAAACAAGAACTTCAATTATATGAAATATCTAACCATTCATTTAGAAGTATGATATAAACAAACTAATTTTATCATAAATCTTTGTGTATAACATAACCTTGCCAAAATTTAGGTAAACTAATTCTCGATTTAGCTTTTTAGGGATATTTCACATAACTTGAAATAATTGCGAAGATGAAAAACAAAATTGAAATATTATCCCACTGTGCAACACTTTTCTTACCTCTTTCGTCTCACTTTTACTGGTTCTTTATAGCATCCCAAGACTGTGTTTCCATTAGGGGAATTTTGAGGTCTAAAATGGGCCTCCTAAGGAAATTATAAAATAATAGTGGAAATAAGAAAATAATATTTGATTACATCATCAAATTTTAGACGGAAAAAAGGAAAAACTATTTTTTCAACTCGTATTTTCAACTTATCTCCCAAATTTTTTACTCAAATTTCGAGTGGGAGTACTCGTTGGATACAAAATTTAATTCCTCATCCAATGAGTACCCATGTTGCATACTTTCGATGGACCCTGCTACATGAAAAATAATAAATACATGAAAAACGTGATTGTAATCATTTTTTTTCATGTATTTCTCATTTTTCACATAACAAGGTCCATCGAAAGTATGCAACATGGGTAATCCTTGGATGATGAATTAAATTTTGCATCCAACGAGCACTCTCGCTCAAAATTTGAGTAAAAAATTTGGAAGATAAGTTGAAAATATGAGGTGAAAAAATAGTTTTATTATTTTATTATTTTTTATTATTTTTACCATTTTACTTAAAAAATGGTGAATCATTCCCCATGGTTGACATCATCATCTTGAATCCTATTGGTTCCTATAAAGTTTATTTTTTTTGTACATTTTTCTTAGGAGGCCCATTTTAGACCTCAAAATTCCCCTAATGCCTTATGTCATGCTCTGGTCAGCCCTTAGTCTCCCCAATACACAAAAAGAAATTTAGTTGCTCGTGTTTTTAGATTCTAGTGACATAACCACTTTATCACACAACATTTTTATCCCTGTAGGCAAAAATATCAAATATCTTCCTCGTGTTCCCTTCAATAAATTCCATTTAGCTTCACTATATGAATAAGTACTGTAAATTACAACAAATTCAACAAAATAGCCTTACAACACATTATTCAACCAAAAAAAAACTATGTGAGAAATTTTTTTATTTATAGTGTTAACCCTTTAGAGTCCAGCTATGCAGTACAATAGGGCACCAAGTTTTATGTTCTTCTACCAACTTTTGTAACCACTCAATCAAAACGATCAGAAACTCAAGAAATAATATTGCATGAAAATAGGTAAAAACATACCTTTGCATCCATTTTGTAAGACCAATTCGTTGATTTCTAGTCATTGTATAGAGAAATATTGTTTTTTGTCTTCACCCACTATTGTATATCTTACTTAGTAGGTATCACAGGGGCTTCACTCAATGAACCTCTAACACATCACGTGCGATCATAGCATATTAAACAATATGCTTAATTTGAGTAGATATTGGAAAATGCCTCTAAAAATCACATTATTTAACCCTTTACCAATATAAACCCAATACGCCTTCCCAATTTAAAAAGCCCCTACTTTCACTATATATTGTAGGTATCCATTTTCTCATTAACATTTTTTATACCCCTTTGTAATTTTTCATTAACTTTGAGCTCCATTTTTTATACCAGCCAATATAAAACCCTCTACCCCCTATATATCCCCCAATATATTATGTCATTTTTTCCTCATTATATATCCCCCAATATGAACCCACGTGCTATGGTATTGCACCTGCAGTGAATCCCCTGTGGTAGGTATCCACATCCCCTTTACCCACAAATCTCAATCTCATCTATGGAACCATTTGTTAGCATGCAGGGGTAAACCTAGGGTTCGAGAGAATTTTTCAACAAAACCCCTGCATACACCAACCCTTTTGGAAGCAACTGAAAGCAAGTGAAGGATCACTAGAGAAATCTAGGGGGAGTTGTAAGAACCTAAAAAAAATTTATGTGATGAAGGATACATGAAACTTAAGCTAGCATTTACTATCTTCACCATATTATTACTTATTAGTATTCATAAAAAAAGGTGAACTATACCCTAATGTTTTGCAGTAATCCCATTAGGCATACATTTAAAGTGATAATATTATGTAAAATAGGCAAGACATTAAGCATTGTGAAAAAACATGAAATAGGCCAAAAAATGATCTTTCTATTAACATAATGAGCCTTTCATCACATTCGTATCCATAGCGGCTCACCATCCTAGTGAATCATTTATCATTACAACTTAAGACTATATGTATCCATCTCAAGATGGACTAACAAATTATATCTTTTACCCCTCGTCCTTAATCTATTTATAGGTTTACATGTGGACCCAACCGACCAAAAATTCCTTAGACGTAGTAAATTATCATTACGGGTTGGTAAATATTACTATGGGAAAGTAAACGTTACTAATGGCTAGTACATACAAGATTTTCCCAATGGATTTCCTTATTCTTCACACTTTTGTGTGTCGTCCTTTGGCTAACCTTGTTGTGTGGTGCTTCTATGCACAAAACCCCAAAAGGTTTTACCCAAAAACACTACTCCAACATTTCTAAAATAAAAGGGCTATAAACCTAGGTTAAGATTCTTCTATCTGACTTAGCTTAACAATATTCGAGAAGAAGTATTGGTGATTCTCACAATAGTAGGGCCCCTCAAATTTTTTTTACTTTGTTTCTATTGAGTGAGTTCTTGATTCAAATCGTTCTCATTGGCTATTTTCAATGGTTGAACCATATTGAATAGTTTAGCTTAGATCATAATGCTAAACTCCTTGAGGAAGTTAAACCAAAATCCCTTGAAGGCATATTGAGCCTCTTCCTTACTGCATGTATCCTTCTTCCATCTATGTGTCTTTAAGAACTAAAAATCACTAGTGATGAGAAATGGATACCTCCTCCTCTTAAATGCACGGGGAAATCATAGTTCTAACCAAGTGGTGTGTGCCAACTCACTCTTTAACTTGGTAGATGCATCCACTCAACCAAAGGAGCCATATGATGTTATTTATTTAGATCCTAGAGTTCCTCCTTTTTATGTTTTGGTAAATATTTCTAATTTTGTTCTCCATAATTGTGTCATTAACACAAAATCAAGACATGATGTCACTCCATTTTTAGTTATGAAAAGACTAGGTTTTGAGTGCATGGGTCCTCATAAATATCTAATAGCTTTGAATTCAAGAATTGTAGAAACATTGGGTTACATGAAAGGTTTATCCATTTCTTTTAATCAAGCTCGTAATGTGAGCATGCTCATACATGTGATTCTAGTGGAAATACTTGAGGCATATGGCATGCTTTTAGGAAGGGAGTGGTCCACCAAGGTCAAAAAGGGTTTATATTTGATGGAAGAAACCCACTTCACCTTTCATCAATAGGTTGCAAAATTGTAATTATAAGAGAGCTAAAATATCGAGAACAAGTTGTACCTACTTCCTTCTACATCATACATATGCCTTACTAAGATATTAGGATGGTTACTTATAGTGTGCTATCTAAATAATATCTTCATGCTCCTACTCATGAACAAGATGAAATTTTTTTTAACATGGGATTTTGTTGTTGCCAAAACCAAGCAAGGATCCAGTGCTGGAGTCTTTCTATGTGATCCCAAGGGCTACATTACCTAATAAATTTTGACACCAATGAAAATTTATGTAGATTCCTTCAAACGAGGAATTCAAAGGCTTGCACATTTTCCATGAGATAGAAGAGGAAACCAATGATATCATCCAATCGAAAACCAATAAGAGTATGCTTGGGTTTTCCATGTTGAATCCATTTTTTATTATAATGATGATTCTACCCCTAGACATATATTAATAGTGAATCCATTAGGAAGGCGGAATAAACTACCCCTATAAACATGGGAACATGAGAAAATCGAAAGATGATTTATATAGGCTTAAATGTTCCCCTTATGAGTTCACTTACTTCATAGATTCACTCTTAACAGAGTTAAAGTATGTTTTTTCCTAGTCCTACGAGGACCTCAAAGTATTCAATATGTAATAAATAGTTCATGCCATATCTATAATTCTTGATTCAAATCCTTATAAGGAAAATATAGGAAGAAAACCCCTAGTTTGGAACAAACAATTAGGGATGAATTAGATAATATGGAAGCAGTAGAGGTCATATAATTTATTCATTAATCATAGTGGGTACCCAATTTGGTCTTAGTTAGGAAGAAAATTATAGATATTCGGTTTTTTTTATTATTATTGAAATGTGAATAAGGTTTCAATGAAAGATAACTACCATGTCCCACCTATGGAGGAAATCCTCCAAGAAGTCTATGGTACCCAATTAATGTCTCTTTTAAATCGTTTCTCATGCTACAATTAGATATCCCTCAAACCTTATAATTATTATAAAATGAAATTCGTCACTCATTGGGACAAATATCCATATCATAGGATTCCTTTTTGTTTCATTAGTGTTGGAAGTACCTTCTATCATGCCATGGCCATCACTTTTTCAAGGGTTTGATGGATGAAATTATATTTTTCTACTTCAATGACATGACATTATTTTCCAAAGAACGAAGTAGTCACTTTGATCACCTTAGACAAGTGCTTTAGATATGTCATAAGTTTGGAATATTCTTAAATACTAAGAAGAACATTTTTTGTTTCACTCAAGGGAATATTTTGGGTCAGGTTGTATCTCAAGTAAGTGTAAAATTTGATCTCAAGAGGGTTATAAAAATCAAATGTATTCCCTAGTTAGGAGGAATCTCTTCTTTGCTTTTTATTTTAGCCTTGACATTATCAATCATGTTAGAGGTATCAGCTCGAAGAGTAATAGTATTACCAATCAATATCTTGACAAAAATGTCCATACCACCATGCAGATAAAGAATAAGGTGGAGGTTTGATTCTTTCTAATTTTGTAATCTACAAGAATCCTTCCATATTCATGTTTCTTCGTAAGAAAAAAAATATCAAGAGTCTATTGATATGGAGATATTCCCTCTTTATCCGGAATCTCTGCCCTGTCATCGTCAATTATGTCAAAAATCTCAAATTCATGCCTGATTTTCTTCTGATTCAATGTCTTGACAAAAATTTGCATGCCACAGCATAGACAAATAACTAGGCAAAGAGTCAATTTCATGCAAGGGGATTTAAAAAAAAAAATCCCCACTCAGATTCTGGGAGTCTTAGTTTCATGTTTGAGCAATAGTTGAATGCCAATATTTTGGTTGGGATAAATTGGAGGAAAAAATGATAATTAGAAATAACATATTTCGTTAAGAATTAATAAGGTATGATTTAGTTAATAGTTTAAATAAAAGGAGACGGTCATGTTACGAGTACTTTATCTCATGTCTTTGGGGGATATTTGAAAAGATCTCCAAAAATCTAGATTTGGGGTTTTTTGGGGCGTGGAAAAAAATATGAAGGGGCTCTGCAATGAAACGTGGACAAATTGACATTATAAAGAACCTCTATGAATTGTATTCCAAGATCGGAACTATGAAAATAATTTCTCAATGAACTAGAGGCTTTACAAATACATTTATTAATGTTCTATTCAGATACATTTCTTAATGTTATATTCAGATTCACGTTCTATAGTGCGTGTAACAACCTGTAGTCTTGCTCACAACACGTTTTGGTTTTAATTTTTTTTTTATTTACTTTATATGTTAGCAATGCGTTCATAGGTTGGGACATTATCATGTGGTTGTGGTGAAACCAACAATAATTGGAATGGAGCGCATTGTGATCTGCAGAATCCAATAAAAGTTTAGATCTTCAAGTCTGATTATTACGACCTTCCCATGCTCTCTTTCCATGTGTGGATACAGAGCATATTCATGTAAGACGCATTATTATTATTATTGTTTTATTTGGAATCAATGTTAAAGTGAACAATGTGTTATCTCCGTGTATTGTGGTGAGTGAATCGAATTTGGGCATTCCTATAATGGAATTAAACCAGCAAAGCAAAACCAATTAAATCATTGTCTACATAAGTTCTTGAGATATTCATGTGATCATAGTTTAGTTCTGGTTCCATGTGTACAATTCCTACTAACTACACAAAGAATTTTTAGACCCCTATTTTTCGTGTTGAGGAAAAGGTTCTTGAATGATTTGTTTTACTATATGAGAGAGTGTAAATCTCAATACAATTTCTGTAAGTGGTTAGAATACAGTCTGGTTTTCCTGAAGGTGAAAGAAATTCTTTTCCCCTCCACCACAATTCCTTCAAACAAAATTTGTAAAAGTCCTTATGTCTTAAGGTTTCTTCCCAAAAGAGATCAAACTTTGCTAATATGGAGGAATTCCTTCCTTGTCTTGAATATTGGCCTTCATTTTGTCAATTGTATTAGAGATCATAACATCAACTATAATAGTCTTACAAGTCAAAATCTTCGCAAGGATCTGCATATTCCCTTGGAGATGAAGGATAAGAAGCAAGCTCAATTCCTGTGAATATTATAATAAACTACAAACTTTTCATCTCCAAAATTATTTCTAGAAAAAATATAACTTTGAAGATTTGGAGGAATTCCTTGTCATGAATTTTAGCCTGGACATTATTGATAGTAAATAATCTATTAACCTCAAGAATAATTTTCTTCCCATCTAGAGTTTTGAGATCTGCATTCCACATCTCAAAGAGAAAACCAAATAGATTTACTTATGAGTTTTGAGATCTCCATTCCACCTGTCAAATGGAAAACCAATTGGAATGTATTCCTTCTAGATGTAAAGGTACCACCATTCTCTAGTTGTTTTCCAATTAAGGTTAACCATTTTTGGTTAGTAGGTCAGCCATAATTATAATTATCTTGCATATTTTCTTTAACATTGTGAATGATGTTTGAGTTGTCCACCTCAAGAATAATGTTTTTTTTCTAGCCAAAGTATTAAGAAAGATTTGCATTAGACCTCTTATAGAAATCAACGGATGAAGCATATCCATTTTGCATATTTTAATCAGTGAGAACTTATCCATCCTCAGAATGCTTTCTAGAAAATCTCTTTTTACATATTTTAATTAGTGAGGACTTATCCATCCTCCCAATGCTTTCTAGAAAATCCCTTTTGCATATTTTAATTAGTGAGGACTTATCCATCCTCCCAATGCTTTCTAGAAAGTGTTAGTCTTTCTCGTTCAAGAAGAATGTCTTCCTTGTGTTGAATCTTGGCTTTCACATTGTCAATTGTGTTAAAACTCTCTACCTCCATAGTTATAGTCTCTCTAGTCAATGTCTTGACTACATCTTTCAATTTTCTAGTGAGTATCATCACAAATATGTCCATGTTGGAAATCAATGATATAAAAGAAACCTAACCTATACTAAAAAGGGTGTGATGAGGTCAATAAATTTTCCAATAAAAAAAATTAAAACAATTAGGACAACTTTTCCTTCTCTATTGCTAAAACTACAATTAAAAATTGTTTCCATTAGCAGGCTTTGAGGTAAAGCCAAAAGAAATATTTGGGGGCATTAGACTACAAACTACCAAAATATATTGAGATCAAATCCTTAAATCTTATGGTTTTTCTAATTTTAGTTAATTCTTATGGTTTTTTTAATTTTTCTTATGGTTATTATTTACTTAATTCTTTGGTTTTTTATAATTTTAGCAACTTGAGATATATGATGGTGTAAATGTTTTGATGTTTATTATGAGTTGATGTCTATTGGAATTTATCGACCATTTGATTTATATTTTTATAATACTGATTTAAAATTTTGGTAATGTGAAATATATTATGAGGTAAGTTTATTTTTATGTCTATTGGCTTTTATTGCCCATTTAACTTAGATGGTTGTGCTAGTTCCTACGAACATCAAAAACTCAACCCTTTATTGAAAAGATTTGCTACCCCACATAATACAAACATAATTTAACCTGTCTTTTCTGTTTTATTAAAAATTGTTTTACAAATTTATTCTATGCTACCTTGTACCTATAATATTTGACAATTTAAAATAAAAAAATAATACTCATATGTAGTAAACTATTATAGAAAACAAAAAATAATAACCAACTTTTTCTGTTAAAATATCCAACACTAACTATTATATAAAATAAAAAATAATAACATCTTATTTACTTAGCATGCCTTGGTTTAAACATAAACATCCACAAAATAAACGAAATTTTAAAATAAAAAATAAAATTCACATGTACATCCATAAAATCTAACCAATATAAAATGATGAATAGAAACAGTAAAAACCATCATCAATAAAATCAATCTAACCAATAGAAAAAGGATAAATGGAAACCGAAAAAGCCATGAATTTGAACCAACTTATTTTGGTAAAAATGTTCATTTGGCATTTCGTTAAAAAGGGTCCAAAATTTAACCCAAGAAAAAGCTAAAAAAGCGCATATGTATCAACGGAACATTTTCTCGAAAAAAAAAAGCTAAATCGCTAAATATAAAAATGTATCAACAGAACCTTTTTCAAAAAAGGCAGGATGAGTTCGGTTGAATAAGCCACAGAGACCCGTTTTTATTGATGGATAGTTCAAGAGGAGGTGGATGGTTCAGAGGAGGTAGAAGCCGGAAATATGTATCCGGTGGATGGTTCAGAGGAGGTGGAAGCCTGAAATATGTATCCGGTGGACTGTTCAGAGGAGGTAGGCGCTTCCCATTTACCAATCCTAAAAAAAGCAAGATGAGTTGGAACTTGAAAAATTACCCGTTTCTATCTAGAGCATGTAAAACCGGAAATATGTATCCGGTGAATGGTTCAAAGGAAGTAGGTGCCGGAAAATATATCCGGTGTGAGGTTCCACAAAAAATATCCGGTGTAAGGTTATATAGCTGTTGAAGGAAGAAGGATGGGGGATGGATATATCAAAGTCCTATCAATTCTCATCATTCTATGTTAAGATAGAGTTAATTTGTTTACAATGGCAAGAAAAATGGCAGTTAATTTGTTTACAATTCTTGGGGTCACAGAGGTCAATGATCTTTCTCAGATAATTTCCATTTAACTTATTTGCTCAATTTATCTGCTCCGTAGTCAGCAACAATCCTATTTCATTGCCATGTATTCTTTTTTCACCACAAATGATTGAAGGAGACAGATCATTGGCTTTGCTTTTGTTGGAACGCTACATCACTGAAGAAATGGAATCAGTCATTAAATGGGCTTGCATCAGTCATTAAACTCTGCCTCCTCAATAGTTAAACCTGATGCGTCCACCGCATTTATTAGATTTAATTATTCATTTATTTCTTTCATGGAGATTATAATGATCGAATTCCATTCCTTCTTTGTCAAAAGGAATTACCCTGTATTTTGAATGGAATTCCATTTAATTTTGATATTTATATATATTCCATTGTGAGAAGCAATTCTATTTCATTACCCTGACTTCTTTTTAATTGTAAAGTATTTAACCCCATTTGCACCCGAAACGAGTGAAATGAAAACCTACGAAATCATTAAATGGCTCTGCATCAATGGATGTTATAGATTTAACTCTAACTCGCGGTGTGTTATGTTTAACTCGCGGTTTTTTGGGTTTAATCTGCTTCCCGTGATTTTATGGTATACCTTGTTGTGCTGCGTGTGCTCTCTTTATGGTGTTATCTATGGTGAATTGACCAAATAAGTGAATAAATGAAATATTGAGCAATTGTGTATCGCAGTGAAATTGGGTTCTCAAGCCTTTTTTACAGGCTTTATGATACCTCAATGCTTTACACCTCAATCTATGAATTATCGGCTCACTATGGGATCGATTTTAGGATGAGCTTTAGTATCGATTTGGGTAGAACGAAATTCTGGGATCAACCAAACAAATGGCCACGTATTATATTGATTTAAACCCGATTTCAACTTTCTTGTTTATTGATTTAAACCCTATTTAATCTTCTCATGCTTTTATTAAATTTCTTTTAACTCATTGATGCAAATTGGAATTAAATTAATAATATTTCAGCTCTTTCCTTTCAGATTACAAACCTCTTCATCTAATTCAACGTCCTCATGTATATATGAAATCACCATTTTTGATATCCAGGGGGAGATGGTAAATGTCAGCTCTGATTTTTTTTAATAGAAATCATATTAATTATATTGTTAAAAATAATTATATATATATAGAATTATATTTATTATTTCTTATATGGAAAAAGAATATCTATATCATATTTTATTAACAATATTCTATTTTTTTATATTTATTTTTTGATTGCAGATTTTTATAAAAATTGTTGGTAAATAAAGGTCAACTATACTTTCTGAAAAGTACCAATAGAGTATATCTATTTTCATTATTTGAATATATTATAGAAGAAGAAATACAAACTTTTCTTTATACTTCATTCATTATTTGAGTATACAATAGAAGAGATATATATAAAAGAGGAAATACAAACTTTTCATTATATTGAATTAAAAATATTTCATTCTTTCATGTGTTTTTTTTTCCTAATATTTATATGTTGTATGGCAGATTTATTTGTTTACATGAATGGCTTTTCATCATGGTTCTACTCAAAGTAATATTTACGCCGTAAGGCGT